>CM012460.1:12362213-12739713 GCA_003999625.1 Oryzias javanicus | reverse complement strand
CAATCGTTTTGCATTTGTTTCATTTGCTTTGACGTCTCCAATTACCAGGGTGTACTAAAGGTAGAATTTGGTAATAAAGAACTTTAAATCTTGATTTGCTTCTCAGGTCAGCTGAAGTGTACAAGCAATACGTTTTTTATATTTCTATATATGATTTATCACTGTTTGCCCTCAGGTGTGGACACTGTCGTAATCTCGCTGCTGACTGGAAGAAGGCAGCAACTGCTCTTAAGGTAGGCTTTTATTTTGAAGGAATGACACAAATGAATTAATTGCAACATTTTTAAAAAGAAACGCTATAACCCAAATTTTGATGTTTCAATTCACCTTAAAAAGTCACAAATTCATTATTGAAAAATTTGGCAAACACGTTTTTTTTTTTTCTTTTAAGCTAAAAGCCTTAAAAATGTATATTTTAGATTTTTTTTTTTTTTGTGAATCCCCATTTAAGAAATTGTCTTTAAATGGGAAATTTACTTAAATCTAAATGTAAATCCCCAGATGTTATTTTATAATGTAAAGCAAAGTAGGAGAGATCCTGGATTAAAGGATCTGCAACCATTTCAATATTTTTTTCTTTTATGAGATAAAAAAACAAAGTTGGTTTGTTGCTCTAAGCTTGTTGCAGTAGAAGCTTGAAGGTTGTCTTCATTGTATTTGAATGTAGGTTGTTCTGGCTCAAAGTGGCCACGTTTTGCATTGGTAGCTTGTTTGTATTTACGTTTTATGTAAATCCTTAAAATATCCTTTTAAAGCATAAAAAGTGTTATTTAGAACCAACTGTCAAGGGACGCTGCACATGTTTGACTTTGTTTGATGAAAATGTAGCTTTGAAAACTACATGTTATTATTTTAGCTCGTCCTCTTTTCCTCGCACTCCTCTAAATGTCGTCTCCTTCTATGCCGCTCGTGTTCATGTCGCGGCGGCGTGCGGCTCCAAGACGACGGTTAGCAACAGCTACTTGATATGCGCAGTGAGATCAGCCTGTGACTGCAGATTCAACGATATAACGTTTGCAGTAAAATAAGATAAAGCGATCAACATGGAAACGGCGAGCAGAGCTTATGCAAATGGAATCTCGCCCACGCACGACCAGAACTGCAGAACCAGCAGCTCAGATGTTACTTCAGTATTAGGCTAGATGCTGGTAGTATTTTGCTTGTGTTTTTTCTCTGCAAATGAACATTTGTTTTCTTCTAAACTGTTGAAAGTTCTCTTTTTGATCCTGTTGTTTGTGAATTCTCTTCAGGGAATCGTCAAGGTCGGAGCTGTGGACGCCGACCAGCACAAGTCACTGGGGGGCCAGTATGGAGTCAGAGGGTTCCCCACCATCAAGATCTTTGGAGCTAACAAGAACAGCCCAGAAGAGTACCAAGGTATAGAAGAGAGGTGTGCACAGACGTAGTGGTTTCTGAATGCTTTGAACTAGGGATGTCCCGATCCGATCACGTGATCGGAAATCGGGCCCGATCACGTGTTTGAAGACTCGATCGGAATCGGGCTCCGTTGCCTGATCAGGATCGGATATTTCATTTGTTCTTATTATAATCAGCGTTTTATATTTCATCTTATTATTCCAGATAAATCCTCCACAAGAAGTCTGCATGTCAAGAGTAGATCACAAAATGTTATTCCCGGAAAACACAGCAGAAAACTGCAACAGTTCAGAAGACTGATGCAAACAGTTAAATCAAGCTAGCTAGCCGATCACGGATTCAGATTTCCGGGATCAATAACTCTTTGGAAACGTTTTAAACTGACAGTTAGTGTCTCTAAACAACAACCTCTGAAGGTATTTCAACAGAAAAAGACAGAGTTTTGTTTCTTTTTCATGTTAAGCTCTTCGTGCTCCAGATAGACAAATGGCTAACCGGCAGCTGCTAACTGCTACATGCTAGCGCCGCGATTTAACTCCTTAGAACCCGAGCTGTCCTTTGATATGCCTGTTTTATTTATCTGAAAGAGAAATAAAAGTCTAGAAAATTATCTCCTCTGATAATAAAACCGAAATGTGATGTCTCGGCTTAAATAGAAGCACATAATCTTAAAAAACAAACAAACAAAAAAATGAATTAATGAAAATAATAATATCATCAGCTAGTCATGAACACTCATCACATTCATGCTAAAACACACAATTTTTTTTCAAGAATTCTAAATGAGGACAGGAATCACATTTAGACAAAAATGTTCAATAACTAAATATATTAAAGTCACTAAACTTTCTCACATGACTAATTATCACTTATAGAACAAGAAAATATGATTTTTTTTTTTCTAGTTTATGTTTGCTCTATTTTTACTTGTTTATTAAAGCTACTTCACTGAAGTGTTTTATTTAAGTTTCTAATGATAAAATAATGTTAATGAAATATAAATAAGGGACCAGACAAATGTATTTATTCAATTTCTTAATGTTTTAAATATGTTACAAAAGTACCGGATTGGGACTCGGTATCGGCAAATCCACAAAATCCAATAACTCTGAATCGAATCGGGACCAAAAAACCTGATCGGGACATCCCTACTTTGAACTCTCCTTCATGAAGAGTTGTTAGAAGTTTCTGGAAATGACTGTGATGCTCGTTTGTGCCTCAGGGGGGCGCAGTAGTCAGGCCATCGTGGACGGAGCGATGAATGCCTTACGCTCTCTGGTCAAAGACAGACTCAGCGGCAAGTCCGGCGGCTCCGGCTACAGCAGGCAGGTAAAGGAAACGCCGGGAGAATGAGGCTCCTGTGGATTGAAGTAGCGGACAGTAAAGGTTTTGTTTGTTAACAGAGTGACGGTGGCAGCGGCTGGAGCAGCAAGGATGTGGTGGAGCTGACCGACGACAACTTCGATAAGACGGTTCTGCAGAGCGATGACGTGTGGCTGGTGGAGTTTTTCGCCCCCTGGTGTGGACACTGTAAAAAGTACGTCTTTGTTCCCCGATTCTACCGTCTAGACCAGAGGAGTCGAACTCAACCGCACAAGGGACCGAAATCCAGAACACCTTAGGTCGTGGGCCGAACAGGATAAACACACAAAAACTACATTTTTAAAAACGTAATTTACAAACTAGATATATAGCAATACCTGCAATAATCTAGAGTAAAGGCTGTAAGATGAATTAGGCCCCTGAAGATGCTGAAAATGATAGCTGAAGTCACTGACGCTGATAACACTAAATGTGAAAGTAGCCCAAAAAACAAACAAAAAAAACCTTAGGTTAGTCAAAAGAGCTAGCATGCATCTGAAAAAAGTAGCTAAACTTCAAAATAGCCTAAAAATCTAAAAAAAGAAAAACTAAATTAGCCAAAAAAGCTAGAGTGTATTAACTAAACTCCAAAACCACCTAAAAAAACTTTTTTATAAATTAGCCGAAATTATCAAACAGCTAGCATGTAGCTGAAATATTAGCTAAGCTTTCAGGCATCCTTAAAGATATTAGTAAATGCTAAAACAGTCTAAAAAGCTAGAATAATGCTAATTTTTAAAACTAACTTTTTTAACATAATTATAAATAATATAAAGTTAAGAATATTATTGCAGAATAAATCAATTTAAACCTCAAATAAGTTTCAATATTTGACTCTCCATAAAAATATACTTTGTTAAAATTATACAAGTTAGAAATAAGTACAAGATAACATCGGGGCATTAATAACAATAAAATAAATGATCTGGAGGGCCGGATCCGGCCCCCGGGCCTTGACTTAGACACCTGCTCTAGACACAATCATGACTGTTCTCCTTGAAGTTCCTCTGTTTTCAGTTTAACCTTAATGAAGTCTGTGATGTAAAACTTTCTAAAAGACATTTTAACTGAGCGGATGCTTCTCGATGTCGTCAGTCTGGAGCCGGAGTGGGCGGCCGCAGCCTCAGCAGTGAAGGAGCAGACGAAGGGTAAAGTGCGCCTCGGAGCCGTGGACGCTACTGTGCACCAGGTTCTGTCCAGCCGCTACGGGGTGAGTGTGAACCCACTCAGATCTAGTCTAATTTGACAGATTTTAAGGCAAATAGTTTTCAGATTTAACTTTGATGCTGAAAGTTCTACAAATTTTCATAGAGAAATATGCTTTTATTTTGATAATCTCAGTTTTTAGACTTTAAACGTAAAGCGTTTTCCTGTTGTAGATTCGTGGGTTTCCCACCATCAAGATTTTCCGTAAAGGGGAGGAGCCAGAAGACTACCAGGGAGGCCGAACCCGTGGAGACATCATTGAGAGAGCGTTGGATCTGTTCTCCGACAACGCTCCTCCTCCTGAGCTGGTGGAGGTCAGTCTGATTTATTTAAATATTAATTCTGGAGAAAGAAAAAAACCCTAAATGGAAGTATGTTTGTCTCAGATCCTGAGTGAGGAGCTCCTGAAGAGCACGTGTGAGGGCAGCCAGCTGTGCGTCATTGCAGTGCTGCCTCACATTTTGGACACAGGTTAGAAACGCTCGCGCACACGGAAACGCTTTCCGCCGCCGCCAAACCTCACGGTCTGCCGCTCCTCTGCAGGTGCGGCTGGCAGGAACGGCTACTTGGAGGTGATGATCAAGATGGCAGACAAGTACAAGAAGAAGATGTGGGGGTGAGGACTCGCCAGCGACTCGTTCGCCGTGTCCGAGTGACGGTGGATGCTCACCGGCGCTCCTCTTCTCCTCACAGCTGGCTCTGGACCGAGGCGGGGGCTCAGATGGAGCTGGAGTCGGCGTTGGGCATCGGCGGCTTTGGCTACCCCGCCATGGCGGCAATCAACACTCGCAAGATGAAGTTCGCTTTGCTCAAAGGTTCTTTCAGCGAGAATGGCATCCACGAGTTCCTCAGGTACGACGTTTCACCTTTAAAGGGTCACCAAACAGGGAAGTTGGAGGCTGACTCCGCCCACAGCCAAAATGTGAAAACCCAGTCAGAGGGGCGGGGCTAGGGAACAGGACTGTCATCATGAGGTGGGATTAAAACGGTTTGACCAAACATGAAATTCAACTGTAATACCTCAATTTAACCTGTAGGGGGCAGCACACAGATGGTTTTTGACTATATTTTGAAGAATTAAACAGTTTAATTTGGCAATAACCAACAGACAGCACTTTTAAAACTTCATTTATAAAGTTCAACAGCCAAAAAAAAGTTGATTTAGGGTTTGGTTACCCTTTAAGGACTCACTCTGATCCCTTTTTGATCTGTTCTAAAATGATTCCAATCACTTTATGATTTTGCTGTTTTAGCCTAAATTAAAAAAAAAAAGTTTTCTGGGACAGTTTCTGCTGAGCGGCAATAATTGTTGCTGAGAGCTCTCTGTTTACAAGCTCTTTTTTGAGCCAGACGCCCATTTAGACGAGGAAAATAAGTGCAAGGATCAGAATGGAGCTTAAAGATATTTTCTATGGATAAATACAATCTTTTTCAAACTGCTTTTTTTTTTTTTGTATCTGTTCCCAAATCATAACAGTTTAAATTAATACTCAAAACTGCATTTTAAAATTAATTTTTCTAACAAAAGTCCTCTTTTGTGTTAAAAGTGCTCCAGAAACCCATCAGAGGGTCTTTAAACTCACAGCTGTTTGATTCTCCTCATCAGGGAGCTGTCTGTGGGGCGGGGCTCCACCGCCACACTGGGAGGAGGAGTCATGCCCAAGATTCACGCCGTCGACCCCTGGGATGGCAAAGACGGACAGGTGAGACGAGCGACCTCTGAGCGACCTCTGGGGACATCTGATCGATCGATCCGTTAACGTTCTGCTTCTCGTTCCCCTCCAGCTTCCTGTGGAGGAGGACTACGACCTGAGCGACGTCGACCTCGACGAAGACTTCGACAAGGACGAGTTATGAGTCTAAACAGGATCTGATCTGACTCGGTCGGGTCGGGTCGGGTCTGCGCGTCCCGCCCCCCCTCTCCTGTGGATGAATGGGAGGCCCGGTTACTGAAAACCTCAGAAGTGACACTTTAGAGACGCCTGTGGTTCCTCACAGCATCCCGGAGGTGAACTGTCCCGCTCAAAGTTTTAATACTTTTACACAGCCGAGGGAGGAGGAGGAGCTTTTAAATGTCCCATGATTCATTTCAGTCTTCGTGGGCTGTGAAAGTGGAACTTAAGATGACAAAAATGTATATTTTCTCTTTTGAATCCAGTCAATGTGAGGTAAAGTGGATTTTCAGTGTCTGTTCAGGACAGGGGTGAGCCGTGGGACGTCTTGTGTAGATTTTTCTTACACGACTTTATTTGTGTGAAACCAACATGACATTTTTGTTACAAAAATAAAAAAAAATGAAACCAAAAAACAAACCACAGACGCCTTATTCACAAAAAAAAAACTCAGCGCACATGCAAGATCAACAGCATAAAGGAAACGGGTTGTGATCCCAAAACAAATGATTTCTCCTTGATGTTGGGTCATAAATATACAATTATGGCACTTCACGCAAAGCAGGAATGTTCAGTCGGAGCTCGTCGTGATCCGGAGGCGGGATGTTGGAAAATGGATGAAAACGGAGCAGGTGGGTGGGCGCGGTTGGGACTAGCGAGAGGTTCCCTGATCCGACTGCAGCAGCCTCACGATGGAGGGGTCGCTCTTGGCACCTTTGATGAACTCCTCCAAAGACAGTCGACCTGTGGAGGGAAGAACGATATAGATCTGAATGTCTTCTGAGTTAAGCTGGTTAAAACAAAGAGGGGGGGGGGAAGCTGTTGATAAAGCTAGCCAGCAGGGGGTGCTGTTTCCCTAAGATTAAAGTGAATCTGCTTTTTCTTTTTTTCTCCTTTTACACAAAAGTGAACAAAAACAAAGGTTAATCATGCACAGATCTTAAAACTTTAGGTTATTCCAGAAAGAATATAAAGAAAACCCATAAACCAGTGACAGACTTAGCAGTTTTGGGGCCTGAGGTCAACAATAACAAGCGGTTGGATCAATATATTTTTAAAACATCCAAAGGAATTACTTTTTCCACTTTTATACCACATTAATCTCAGTAAACCAATTGTTATAAGAATCTAAAAACACATTTAAATGTTAAGGAAATTTATTTACATATGTAACTTGATATTGATGTAATAGTCCATTGCTTCACAGGGACACTTTCACGTCAACAGTCTTATATGATTTGGTGCTTTATGAAAGTTAAATCATTCAAAGATTTTGAATTAGTAAATACATGATTTTTGTGTGAATCAAATCATTTAACGATTTTATATAAAGGGGTTGTCAGTGTGGTTTTAAAGCAAAACTTGAATTAAATTACAATTTAAAAAATCAAATAAGATCCATTTGTGTAAAATTTAATTGAATTATCTTTCATTTATTATGAAGCCAAAAAGGTAAAAAAAGTGTAATTTTCTAAAAACATGTTTTTTTTTAATTTAAGTAAAATATTTTCTAAAAAGTTTTATATTGTCAAATTTTTTTTTAATATTTTTTTCTGGTTGCTATCGGGTGCGCACCAGACAGTGACAGAATTTTTTGATTTTTCTAAAAAATAAATTTAAGTTTACTATCTGGTAAAGAACAGTATCTGGTTACTATTTGGTGCACACCAGATATTAGTCAGAATTTTTTATTTAAAAATAATGCTTTTTCAGGTTTCTATCTGGTGCTCACCAGATAGTATTTCTATATATGTGTGTTTTTCTTTTTATTTCTGCTTACTGTATACATTTAAGTAAAATATTTTCTAAAAAATTTTTTTATCTTCTAGTTTAAAAAAAAAAAAATTTCTGGTTACTATCTGGTGCACACCAGACAGTGACCAGAATTTTTAAAATTTTCTAAAAAATAAATTTTTTAAGTTTACTATCTGGTACGGAACAGTATCTGGTTACTATTTGGTGCACACCAGATATTAGCCAGAATTTTTTATTTAAAAATAAAAATGTTTTTTCAGGTTACTATCTGGTACTCACCAGATAGTATTTCTATATATATATTTTTTTATTTCTGCTTACTGTATACATTTAAGTAAAATATTTTCTAAAAAATGTTATGCTTTCTAGTTTTTTTAATTTTATTTTTTTTCTGGTTACTATCTGGTGCACACCAGACAGTGACCAGAATTTTTTAATTTTTATAAAAAATAAATTTTTTAAGTTTACTATCTGGTACAGAACAGTATCTGGTTACTATTTGGTGCACACCAGATATTAGCCAGATTTTTTATTTAAAAATAAAAATGTTTTTTCAGGTTACTATCTGGTGCTCACCAGATGGTATTTCTATATATATATTTTAATTTCTGCTTACTGTATACATTTGAGTAAAATATTTTCTAAAAAAATTATATTTTCTAGTTATTTAAATATATTTTTTCTGGTTACTATCTGGTGCACACCAGACAGTGCCCAGAATTTTTTAATTTAAAAAAAAAAAATTTTTTTAAGTTTACTATCTGGTACGGAACAGTATCTGGTTACTATTTGGTGCACACCAGATATTAATCAGAATTTTTTATTTAAAAATAAAAACATTTTTTCATTTCTGCATATGTTTTTTTAAATTATTTCTGCTTACTGTATACATTTAAGTAAAATATTTTCAAAAAAATTTTATATTTTCTAGTTTAAAAAAAAATAAAAAATTTCTGGTTACTATCTGGTGTGCACCAGATAGTAACCAGAATTTTTAAATTTTTCTAAAAAATAAACTGGTGCTCACCAGATAGTATTTCTCTATATTTTTAAGAGCATAACAGCGGCTTTACCATCGTTGTCGATGTCCATCTGCTTAAAGATCTTGTCCGTCCTTTTCTCTGGTGTTGACTCATCCTCAGGCATCTTCATCACCGACGACACCATCTTGTAAATAGCCTGGAAAAAAAGGTGATCAGCAGTGTTGTCATGTGCTCATTGATCCTATTGATCGACTCCGTGAAGGCAGTCACGCTGTAGAAGTAACGGTTCCTACGCGTCTCACACAGCCTAACTTGGAAAAACACAGAAACGGTAGAAATTTTCCACGACTTTTCCAGTCTTCTTATGCTTTTATGTTTCCCTTTTTTTTCTTCTTTCCACATTCATTTGTATCAGCAAACAGACTGAGCTAATATTGATACGTCCCTGCAGGACGCTCAGCTGGAAGAGTAAACACGACCGCCGAGATAAGAAAAACAGCAGCTCGACACGGACTGAAGAGCCGATGAATTTACAGCAGCAAATAGGAATTCAACCAGATCTGGTTCAATTTCTGCTCAGTGATTCATTTCTGAAATCAAATGCTTTTAAAACTGGGAAATCTAAGCTTTAGACTTAAAAGAAAGAAGTTTGTATATATCTATAACTAATCTAGAGTCATGAATAGTAAAAAAAAAAATTAAAAAGTAATAAATTCCACTTGTTTTAATCCCTAGCCTCCATTTATTAATATTTGTAAAAGTAATAAATAAGAAAGTTTGTGCAATGTTGGGTTTTCTTCTCCAGTCATGCAGGTTAAAAATGAGCCACCTTCCTCCAAAATAAAGCAACTTAATTGGATTTTTTTTAATTTTAAAATTAATTCTGGATGATGAAACAGTTTCTTACCTATGAATAAACTCAATTTATTCATTTTTTAATCATATTTTTTGCATCACATTTCAAAAATGTAATTATTAGACTTTTTTGGTACCAAATATTGTAAAAAAGAAAAAATAATACGTAAATGTGAAGTATTTTTGAACGAAAAACTAAAACAAGTTTTTTTTTTTTCAAATAATTTAAATTTTTATAAAATAAGCCAACTTTTTGTCTTTTATTCCTAAAAACTAAAGCCTTCAGTCAAACTTTTTTTCTTTTATTTTCACTTAATTGTGAAATCACTATAGTGACTCTCCTGCTCTTTTCTTTATTTTTGGCGCATAAAAACTCAATCACATTTTCAGTGATTTCACAATCTTTCAATAAAAACCTCCAGCTCACTAGAACATTACTGCTTGTATTTTTGATATTCATAAACTTAATAGTTTTTGAAATGTTGAGCAAAATACGAAATAACTGAGAAAGTCTTCAAATTTCAAAATTTTACGTAGATTAGCAACAAACCTTTAAATAAATTATCTTTTATAGTAATTTTAAAAAAATTGGGAGTTATTTATAATATTTTAGCAACATGCTAACGTGTTTGGCTAATTAGCTATCTACTCGGCTTTATAGGCTAATTTAGATTTTAGCAACAGGCTAATTTAGTTTACGAAGGAATTTTAGGCTATGTTTGAGTTTAGCTAGTATTTAAGCAATGTGCTAGCTTTTTTTGGCTAATTTGCAATGAGGTTTCTTTATGCTAATTTAGAGTTTAGCTTCTATTTGACCTTTTTGACTAGTTTACTGAAGACTTTTAGGCTATTTCAGAGTTTAGCTAGTATTTAAGCAATACTTAAGCGATACAAAATTGGCAAGTATTATTGATTTTTAAGCTGTTTTACTACAAATTTTTCAGGAATTTAGGTCAGCTTCAGCGCTCTTTCACGGTTTCTTAAAGAAATTTTCCGTCTTTTAGCAAAAGTAACTTTTTACAAATAGCTTTTGCATTTTCAGTAAATCCCTTTCAGCAAAAAGCGTTCACTCTAGCGTTATTGCAGCTAATGCAACTTTTCTAGTTTCAGAATTATTTACACAGCATTTCAATTTTTCATTTCTTTGTTTGACAGTTGATTTATTCAATTTCCCGCTCTCCCTGAAGACATTTTGTTTCATTTCCGGTTCCAGTTGAAATGAAATTCTCCTGAATTACAAGCAGTTCTTTATTAAACTTGTGATCGTCTCTCTTTGTCATTTCACGAGACGTTTCCTTCCTCGCCTTCGGGACGATTTGTCAGAATCCCCGGATCCTCACCTGAACGATCTCCAGCATCTCCGCCCGGCTGATGTAGCCGTTCCCGTCCAGGTCGTACATGCTGAACGCCCAGCGCAGCTTCTGCTCCAGACCGCCGCGAGACGTCACGCTCAAGGCGATGATGAACTCCCGGAAGTCGATGGTGGCGTCGCCGTTGGTGTCGAAGGTGCGGAAGACGTGCTCGGCGAACTTGGAGGCGTCTCCGTAGGGGAAGAAGTTGGCGTAGATCTTCTTGAACTCCTCCACCGTCAGGTGTCCGGTGGGACAGTCCTTCAGGAAGCCCCGGTACCACTCCTGCAGCTCGTGGTCGCTGAACTCCGTGTTCTCTCGCAGGTCGTTCAGGACTTCGGGCCGCAGCTTGCTGTTCTGTTTCCCCATGGCGGGAGCAGAAAGCTCGTCACTTTTCCGCTCTTCCGGGCGCTCCCCACGTCGGCGGCTGCTCGGCTTCCTCTGGCTCCTACAGGGGACCGACAACCCTCATTAACATCCTCGTGTGACTTTCATAAATGATTCATGGCTTCAATTATCCCTCTCAGCGCTGCATTTGATCACCAACACGGGAGGAAGAATATTCCCCAAAAGCTGGAATCTGGACAGAAGAGAAACGGCGTCCGAGTCTGATTGAAAACTCTACAGGAGGAGGAGGAGGAGGAGCCCCCGTCTCCGTGGATACAAATCACTTCTCTGTCAGGGATAATCCATCGACCCTGCCCTGCACGGCGGAGGGACGAGTGGCCTGGAGCATTGTAATTCTCAATAAAGCCACTTTCTTTCTAAAAAGGTCAGGCTGATGCCGACTGCTGCTCCACACGCTCACGAAATAATAAAAAACCCAAACAATCGCCCCATTTTTACGGGAAAATCCTGCAGCTAATTGATAACAAGGAGGTGGAATTCATTTGCTGATTAAAGGGAAGCTGACTCACAAATACCAACGTAACCACGGCGGTGAAGCACCTGGACCTCTTCACACCTGCTTTTTTTTTTTTTTTTTTTTTTTTTTTGAGTCCACAATCTGCTAATTCATGTATGCAGGGGTGTTCGTTTCAGCTAATGAGGGTGCAGAAACGACCAGATTGCATGATGAGCAAAAATTAATCGGAAGAGTAAAAGAAAATTAACATTTTTCTTACAAAGAACTGTTTATTCTACAGTAAATATTGTTGAAAAGTGAAGTTTTCGCAACTAAATTCTTAAATCATTATTTGTTCTCTGGTGGCCAGACTAAAAAAAAAAATACAAACTTTTCTGCTTTCATGTTAAATTAAATTATTAGGTTGGTTTGTAATTGACTTTCATTTTGATTCCTTCATCCTTTTTTCTGCAAGAAAAAAAAAAAGACGTTTTTGTTTCAAAATCCCAAACATCACACTTTAAAAGAAATGTGATATAATTTTGCAT
The DNA here is from genome assembly GCA_003999625.1 of Oryzias javanicus. NCBI lineage: Eukaryota > Metazoa > Chordata > Actinopteri > Beloniformes > Adrianichthyidae > Oryzias > Oryzias javanicus. The sequence goes on along the minus strand of CM012460.1, from coordinate 12,727,542 downwards.
TTTCCAGAGTATAAGCAGAAAATATCTAATCAACCATATATAAGTCGCACTTTTGGGAGAAAACTCTGACGTTTCAGAACTAATCCACTGAGCAAAGCTAAAATAAATAAATAAATAAATAAATACAAGAATAGTAAACTTTTGATCCGTATAAGACAGGGGTCTGTAACCTGCGGCCCCAGAGCCACATGTGGCTCTTTTATCTCTCCATGGTGGCTCTTTGGCTGAAGAAGAAGAAAATAATAGTAATCTTAATTACCATTTATTGTGTGAATGATTTCACACTATTGTGACCCTGTTTGTCTTACAATTACCAAAGGAAATGAATGAGAAAGTCATTTTAAGTAGATTAGCAACAAGCTTTAAATATATTAATGGAATGTGTTTTAATCTTTATAGTATTTTTTTTTTTTATTTGGAGTTTACCTAATATTTTAGCAACACGTTAATGTTTTTGTCTAATTTGTTATCTACTTGGTTATTTAGGCTAATTTAGAGTTTAGCTTCCATTTTAGCAACAGGTTACTGTTGTACTGAGTTCAGATAGTATTAAATCAATGAGCTACCTTTTTTTTTGTGGCTAATTTGGCTTCTACTGAGTTTTTTATGCTAATTTTATTAGCATAAAAAAATTTTATTAGCATAAAAAACTTAATAAAATGATAAAATAATAGAATTAACAGGATTTTTAGGTTTATTTAGAGTTTAGTTTCTATTTTATCAACAGATTAACATTTTTGACTAATTTAGTTTACGAGGAATTTTAGGCAATTTTGAGGTTAGCTAGTAATTAAGCTACTAGCTCGCTTTTTGGCTAATTTGGTGTCCACTAAGATAGAAGGACAAAATGGAGGAAAAGAAATCCCACTCTTTTTTATATTTTTGCCAAAAAATAGACACAATTCATATTAAAAAAAAAAAAAAAAAAAAAAAAAAGGTAACAAACGTAAATCCAAATTTCTTAAAGGTCAATGTAAATCTATGCGGCTCCTTCTAGGTTTTGATCAGTAGAAATAAAGCTCAAATGGCTCTTTTACTATTAAAGGTTGCCGACCCCTGGTATAAGACAAATATCAAAGTTTAAGAGGAAAACAAACAAGTTCTCTTCCATGTTAGTTTTTGACGAAACCTCAACTCAGATGCAGTGCCCTCTAGTGGTTGTTAGATGAAACAACAGCTGGTGTTTACCGGTAAAACAACAAATATATTAATTTATTTATGCCTAAATAAACCAAAGAACACAAAAAAGTTGCTTCTGAGTATAAGTCGATCTCCTGGCTAAACTATGAAAAAAAACTGTGATATATATACTCTGGAAAATACACTAGTTTTCCCTTAAAAAAAAAATTAACCTTTTAAAGATTCTAAAATCAATATTTTAAACGTGTTCTGCACTGCACAAAGATACATTCATCCATTTTCTTAGCTTGTTTTACCCATTTTGGGGTCATAGGGCTGCTGGAGCCTATCCTGGCTGATATTGGGTGAAGGTGGGGTTCACCCCGGACAGGTTAAAATAAATTAATTTATCTTTTTTTTCCCCCCACAGATTTTAAAGAAATTTTAAGACTCACTACAATAAAACTTAAGTTTTTAGATTTTTTTTAACATGTTCTTGAGAAAATTTTCTGATGATGGAGGATATGCATTAAGAACATTTTTATTTTATTAAGATACATTTCATAAAAGTGATATGTTAAGCAAATATAATATGTATATAAATATTTCATAAAACTTTAAGTAGGTAATGTCACTGAACCTTGTGTAAGTAAATATGATTTTGTAAATGTGTATATATGTTTATATGTTCATTTAAAATGTAGGTTTTATATTAAAGCATATAAAATGTTTGTTTTATATGCTTTGATTTACTTTTGTTAATTTAGTGATATGGGGCAGATGATACAAGTTTTCCTTTTTCTGCTCGTTTTCATTTATTAACTGTTATAGTTTCATTTTGTGTTATTTTTATGTTAAATATTGTTATAAAATTAAATTAATTTTTAAAAATGGCATTTTTGAGTATTATTTTATGCGAATCGTTGAGATAAAAAATGCTGTTCGTAATCATTCTGATGCATCCACTTGTAGATTCGTGAGGGGCTGTAAGCTAGCGGAAAAACAGAAAGGCTCTCAATTATGGGTGACAGGAAGTGGGGGCGGAGTAGCCCTGCGCAAATTTCTGCAGAAACTATTTTCCTAAAAAACGATACAAACATTTTGATTTAGGCTGAAAACCACGGATTAAAATCGATTAAAAGATGATTCGGGTGGGTCCTTTTTTCTCCCTTTTAATGGGATTTTTAGGCATTATCCATTTGCCACAGTGGTTAAAAAAAAAGTGCAGCAGAATGTTCCCAAACGCAGCATCTTACACAACAATGAACGCAAAGAGGAAAAATTGGAAGTAAAAGCATATTATACTCTGTGCTAAAATAAAACCAGCAAAGTAAACAAACCTAAAACCGCCTTTCATTTGTGTCCAGTGAGTGGGAGAGAAGGAAAAGTGAGATGTGTGGAGGCAGGGAACAAGAAAGAGTGGAAAAAGTGTGACACATACAGAAGAAGAAATACTATTTCCAGCAATGCTGCGTGATCCGCTTCTCTAATACCACTGTTTGAATTACATAATGACTTCTCCGAGTAACACCTCTGTGTTACTTTTAATGATTTCAGGAGAAGAAGACGTATTCGATTCAAAACGATTCTATCTATCTGGCAAAGAAGAGACGAGATTAGTGTGATTTTTCTGCAGACACCCTCTTTTCATTTATTTCACGTCAGACAAATGTAATTTCCTGCGGTCTTATGAATCAAAGTCACAGAAATGACTGAAAGGGGGTTTTTGAAATATAGCTCCTGAAATGAAAAGTAAGAAAAAAAAGGATTTAGACCTTTTTACATATGTTAGGGCTGCCACGATTAGTCAACTAATTACGACTAATTTAAAAGTCGATTAGTTGTTGCTTTGTATTATATGGAGTCAGAGTAGTAAAGTTGAAAGTTATAAAGGCATTCTGGTAGCTTTTTGGACTATTTTGGCATTTAGTTTTAGGCTAATTTGGAGTTTGGCTAATATTTCAGCTACATGCTAGCTGTTTTGGCTAATTTAAGATTTTTCATTTTTCTAGGCTAATTTGGAGTTTAGCTAATATTTCAGCTACATGCTAGCTGTTTTGGCTAATTTAGGATTTTTCTAGGATAATTTGGAGTTCAGCTAATATTTCAGCTACATGCTAGCTGTTTTGGCTAATTTAGGATTTTTCATTTTTCTAGGCTAATTTGGAGTTTAGCTAATATTTCAGCTACATGCTAGCTGTTTTGGCTAATTTAAACTTGCCTTTAAATTTTTTAGGCTGTTTTGGAGATAGGCTAATGTTTACTTGCTAGCTGTTGTGGCTAATATCTTTCAATTTATTAGGATATTTTGACGTTTAGCTAATATTTCAGCTACATGCTAGCTGTTTTGGCTAATTTAGGATTTTTCATTTTTCTAGGCTAATTTGGAGTTTAGCTAATATTTCAGCTGCATGCTAGCTGTTTTGGCTAATATAAACTTGCCTTTAAATTTTTTTTAGGCTGTTTTGGAGATAAGCTAATATTTACTTGCTAGCTGTTGTGGCTAATATCTTTCAATTTATTAGGATATTTTGAAGTTTAGCTAATATTTCAGCAACATGCTAGCTGTTTTGGCTAATTTAAACTTGCCTTTAAATTTTTTAAGGATGTTTTGGAGATAGGCTAATATTTACTTGTTAGCTGTTGTGGCTAATATCTTTCAATTTATTGGGATATTCTGAAGTTTTGCTAATATTTCAGCATCACGCTAGCGGTTTTGGCTAATTTTAGATTTTTCTAGGCTAATTTGGAGTTCAGCTAATATTTCTGCAACATGCTAGCTGTTTTGACTAATTTAGGATTTTTTAGGCTATTTTGGGATTTAACTACTATTTTAGCTAGCTATCAGCTTCAGTGTTTTCAGCTATCAGCTTCAGTGTTTTTAGCTACCATTTTCAGCATCTTTAGCTATCGCCACTAGGATCTTCAAATTCAGTTTACAGCATTAACGTTAGCATTATCACAGGTAATGCTATATATATAGTCTAGTTTTTGCTAGTTTAAGCTAATGATGGTTTAGATGTGTGCTTTACAAACAGTTTGCAAATGACCCGATTAGTCGACAAATAAAAAAAATAATCAGTGATTAGTCGACTGTTATAATAATAATAGTTGTGTCAGCACTAATATATGTATGAAAAGTGACTTTAAAATGTTGTGTGGAACAGAAATGGTGTGAGTAATTTTAATCCTAAGTGTCCTCTGACTCTGTTGTCCCAGAAATAACACGCTGACCACAGTTCTTCCTCACTGACACACAACAGGATGAGGAAGCAGCAGCACCTCCTTAGACTTTTCCAGAACAACTTGGAGCTGCTTTTATTTATTATTATAATTACTCTTGTAGAAAAAGAAACTCGGATTTTCTATCATTTGTTCATCATTTAAGCAAAAGGTGTTAAAAATAAGGCAGTTCTCGAGACGATACTTATGTAAGGACGGGGGTTGCAAAAACCCATGGAGCTGATCTGTAAAAGTTGCTGGCAGCGAGCCTGAAACTGGATTTTTATGTGCAAGTTTTTCCACACGCGCTTGACGTACTGCTGCAAGATATTTAAATTGATCCTTCTAGGTATCGGCTTTCTATCAGCGCAGTGTCATCTGCATAAATCTTCGTTTGTGTTTATAAAACGAGGATGAATGAACAGCTAGCAGAGCTCGCCGTTTGGTTTTTGCAGCTCATCGTATCCCTGGAATACGTTTGTCATCCTTTTTTCATAATAACCTGACATCCAAAAGACTTATTCCCCCCCGCCCCCGAACCGTCCTGGTCTGGAAACTGGATTTGTTAGGTTTATATCAAGTGCAGAATCTGTAAGCACTGCTTGATCCACAGCAGTCCCTCGTGATTGCATTTCCACATTCAGTGTTTGCTCTCCCCCCCCCCAGCCATCACTGGTCTGCATGGTCCACTATTTCCAGTGGGCTGCTCGCCTAATGAGACTGATTCACACAATCTCCAGTGCGACATGCATCCCCCCCCCCTCTTCCCTGAGGCCGTGGAGGGGGCTCTTGTACATCCAGCTCCGCTGCTGTTTGTCACCATTAGTCCGACTCATTTCCTGTGTCACGACGAGGAGATATTTATTTGAGGTGGACGCTCGATACTTCACACACAGCAGGGAAAACGGAAAAGGGCCGCTAGGAAGGCAGTGTTGTTGTGAAGAGACACCAGTAGTTTGGAAAGGCCTTCGTCTGATGCACGATAGTTACACACACACTTCTTGTAGCATTTAAAACTGCATTTCTGATTATTTCTTCATACAAATCAGTTTGAATCAGGAGCAGACAAAAAAAAAATGCAATTGGAAAAACATCCATTCGGAGGGCCATTCAAACGTAGATGAATCCATGTATGTCTCTCGCAGAGCCATCAAAGAATGGCCACAACTCTCTAGAAGAAGTAGAGTCCTCGAGGGACTCTAGAAGACTCCACTTCTAGGGATCATTTAACGTTCAAAGTTATGTATGGAGCTGAAACAAGGAGAACAACTGCATGATGTTCATCAATTCTTGTCTGATTGATTGAACTCCATCAGCAACACAGAACTATGACGAAGAGCGAAACATGCACCCACGGACGAAGAGATCAGAAGGCAGAGACGGGGTTGGAGAGGTTACCCTCTGTCGCGGAATCCAATCAGACAGATGGTCTATGCCCCACCAGGGGTACAAAAGGATGATTTTTTTTTTTTTTTTTCTTGTCTAAGCTGGTATCTGGATCCAAACTGAACCAGTAATGTTATGTTGGGGTTGAACGCAAGCGAAACAACTTGTGGATCAGGGGTGTCAAACTCATGTTCATTCAGGGGCCACATTCAACCCATCTGATCTCAACAGAAACGAAATTTGGTCGTGAACCACGAGATTTGGTCGTGACCCACAAGATTTGGTCGTGACCCACGGATTTGGGTGGCAACTATGAGATTTGGTTGTAACCCACGAGATTTAGTCATGGCCCACAAGATTCTGATGTGACCCATGGAATATGGTCTTGGCTCATGAGATTTGAGTCGCGACCCGTGGGATTTGAGTCACGACCTATGAGATTTGGTCGTGACCCACAAGATTTGGTCATGACCCACGAGATTTGGTAGTGACCAAAGAGATTTGCGTCGCAACCTACGAGATTTGGTCTTGGCTCACGAGATTTTGTCACGATTTAAGAGATTTGGTCGTGACCCATGAAATTTGGTCGTGACCCGTGAGATTTGGTCGTGATCCGTGAGATGTGGTCGTGACCCATGAGATTTGAGTTGCAACCCAAGAGATTTGGTCGTGACTCACGGGATTTGGTTGTGACATAAGAGATTTGGTCATGACCCACGAGATTTGAACGTGACCCATGGGATTTGAGTCGCAACCTACGAAATTTGGTTGTGACCTACGAGATTTGGACGCGGCTCACGAGAAGTGAGTCAGGCGAGTTACCGGAAATAGGTCAGAGCTGTTTGCGGCGCCAGCCCCTCCTGGAGATCTCAAGTGGGCCGGATCAGTAAGATAATAGCAAAATAAGCTTTGGTCAACTTGTTATCTGTACTTTTGTTTTGTTTTTATCACAGTTTCTAAAAAAATGTCTCAACCAACCTACTAGTCTAAATCACATATTATAGCTAATATTAATATTATTATTTCAACAATGACATTTTGGTAATCGTGGTGTCCCACCTGATCATTTTTATAGTAACTTAACAGTGGTGAGGCTAACTGCATCTTACCCAGACGTGGCATGTGTTTGTAAAGAAATGCTTTTATTTCTTGATTTTCTTGTCGTGATGATGTTTTTTTTTCCTTTGCTCCCCCTAGTGGCGGAATTGCGCATTGCAGCTATCTCTTAACATAACCATAACTCGTCACAGGAATGGGCTAGAAACATTCTTTTTTCCCCTCTTCATCCTTATTTATCTTTCTCTTCACGACTGGGCTAGATTAAACCATCAAGAAGTGTTTGACACCCCTAGAATGCACAGATGGTTGATGGGAAATGGGGGTGGGCTTACTCTGTGCCAACAGTTAAAGAGGAGAATTTTCTAGTGAACAACTCTGCAGTTACAGCATAAACTAAAAGACCACCACGGCTCACCGTTACACCCGTTTCACCATCTACAAAAACACAAAAAAATCTCTTTCCTGCAAAAACCAAACATTGCATCTGTGGTTCTCTTTTGCAGCCCCTACGGTTGCTCACTTCTGACTTCAGCTCAGCTGCCACAACTCTACCAAAACTTCATCGTTCAACTCCTTTCATTTTGTAGTTTCCACAACTCTACTTTTCGTCTTAAAAATGAACACCAGAACACGTCTTGATTACTCAGACGTCCTCTTACTCTCAAAGATCTTGTTAAACAGTCAGAAACTTTTCTCCAGCACTGCGAACTAAGAATTTTTTATTACATTTTAATATTTTTTTAATATTATTTTCTGTCTCAGCTCATTTGATTGAAACTGGCTGATAAAACATAGTTTTAGACTGTGTAGCACAAAATTTTATGTTTGTTTCTAGATTTTGATATTTTACTATAATATTTTTGTTAGTAAGGAACGACTTGCTGTGCGGACAGATCATTTTACTGCTTTCTAGTGATTTTCTTCTTAAGATTAGTGTTCTTTTCTTAGTTTTCGGCTACCTCTTTGTGCTTTGTTATGGCTTCAAACACAGAAAAAAATTGTCTTAAAAAAGTAAAAAGACAAATTTTATTTTTTTTCTATAATGTTCTATAATCTTTGTATAATTTCTACATTCAATATTCTCAAGTTTTAGCAATTAAGATTTTTTTTTAAATTTCAAAATTTCATACTTGTTTAAATAAAATATTTTAACTTTTTTTTTAGAGTTTTGGACTTATTTCTGGGGTGCAGTGTACCTTCACGGGTAATGTACTGTCAGAAGGACCAACTATCTTTCCATTCTTTACCGTCTTCGATATCTTTCAACTGCCTCTTCTCTTCTGTCTCTAACATTTTCGTCCCTCTAAAGCAGGGGTGGGCAAACTACGGCCCGGGGGCCACATGCGGCCCCTTAAGCTACTTAATGTGGCCCTCCAAATTAAAATACATTGAATCAAGAATCCTAATTATTGTTTTATTTTCATTGTATTCCCAGTTTCTTCCCATGAATGGTGTTGTTTCTCTGACGTTCGTGTGTTCCTTTCTGAGTCAGATGGTGATCTTTCGGATTATTCCTACACCACATAAATGCAGCATTTCTTTGAGTTCACATTCCTCTGAAGAACATCAACCCATTGATCACCAAAAGAGAACAAAAATCAAAATTTAGAAATTAAAACTCCCAAATTTTCTGTTTTTAATAATATATGTGAATTTGAATCCAAATTAAAGCCTGTTTTTCTCTAAATTCCATTTATCTTTAGTTTATGAGTTGATTACCCAATCTCTCCTTCCATCTGCTCCTTGTCCGGCCCTTATGCCAAATTTTAGAACCCTATGTGGCCCACAAGTCAAAACAATTGCCCACCCCTGCTTTAAAGAGTTCTCTTTCAATCTTTCATCACGCTTGTGGAACCTGTCAACACATTTCCATATCTATCTTTCTGCATTCTTAAGGATAGTTTTGCAAAAAGGAAACTCTCATTTGGTTAAACGGGTTAGTTTTTCACAAAAAGAAGGTTTTAGGAAAAGTTCAAAAATGATGTTTTTTATCTTATAAATCAAATAAGTTAGATGAAAAAGATAAACATTTAAATTCTGTGTTGGGTGACTCTTCTTTAATGTTTTTTTTTTTTTTACTTTACAACAGGATTTTCTAACGTTTTTGAAAACAGGATGCATTGAAACACAACTTTATGGATGTGAAATATGCCAAAAGTAGACTTAAATTCTACATTTTAGCTAAACCTTCACAATGAAGAAAAAATGAAGTATTTTAGTTCTGATTGTCTACATTTTCAAAAGGAATACAACAAGCTCACAGAAATAAATCACTTATCTGCTATTCTTGTAGAAAAAAAAAAGGAAAAGTTCCCATCGGCTGTAGTGCTCGAGTGAGTATTTCTGGCTGCTGGACGTAAAGAAAAACAGAAAAATTGAAGCCCCGGAGAAAAATCCAGCTTCAAGCGCTGCTTTTTGGGAGTTTCTCTGAACTCATGTCAGAGAAAATCATGCATCACATCCAGCTATATTCCCCTGACACAGCAGTAGTCAAGGCAACAGCATAGTACTGATCAGGGCTTATGAGAGGCAGTGGAAGTCTCAATCTGGGCTGCATGGAACAAATACATTTAAAAAAAAGATTAATTTCTGCAAAAATGTCTGACATTATTATTATTTTACAAAAAAAAGAGATATTCAAACCCTAAAAACAGTTTACATCGTGTTTTTATACAGTCGTAATTACAGTTTATGCTATTAAAAAAAAAAAAATCAAATTTTTATCTCAACATTCCAAAAATAAATAAAGTTATTTACCATTCATGTTATAGGGCAGATATTTTCATTCATAAATAAACAGTTCTCTGATAATAATATGCAACCAGATGACAAACATAATGCATTATAACATACATAATAATGATTTTACTAATTTACAATAAACAAACTACATATTTAGTCCTCATATTGTCAAAATTGATCAATTTTCAAGTGTGAAAATGGATCAATTTAGACCTTAACACAAAATGTAGTGTAATAATACTAATTTAATGTGTGTATGCTTCCAATAAAGTAACATATAGAGCTTTAAAATGTTATTATCGTCAGCTGGATGTAATTTTCCAGCTGTTAAATGGACTTTCCAGTGTCGAGTAGGTGAGATGTGGAGGAATGGGTGTTGTCTGTGAACACCCTCCTCTGCTTTTCTTGGGAAAATGTCCAAAGTCAACTTCTAAGACCCAGAAAACTGAATTAATGAATGAAAACCCTGCTAAACACGTAGAAACTTACCTCAGGAGTTCAGGATTCTCCGGGCGCAGTTTTCCCACTTTATTTTGTGGCGCACAACTTCACTGAAAGAGCAGTTTAGAGTCTTGTAATGAAAATACAAGGCGGGAAAATATTGTGTGATTTAAAAAAAAGTCCGTAAAGTTGAGGATAAAATAGAAGAAAAGCTTTTTTTTTAATGAGTTGAGTGGTTTTTAGGGCAGGCTCGGACTCCGTTAGAGCTGCCTGAGGCGTCTTTATCATTTGGTGGAAGATGTGGCAGAGCTCGGTTTTCCGACTCGACCAAATCAACACACTACAGGTAGGTTTTGTTTTTGAAAGCTTTCAAAAAATATTAGTAAATCTCCTATTAATTGTTTAAAATATGTTTGAAAATAAAAAAGGTATTTTAACTATCATTGTCTTTAAAATGCAACATATTTGTCAGCCTAGAAAATTGTGGTTTGTTGTTGCCGCGCGGGATTCACCCCCCCATGACCAAAATGGTTCCGTCCGCAGCCGCTGCTTCCGTCGCTGCAGAAACAGCCTCAGTAGCGTCCTGTGGAAAATTATCGCTGAACACTATTATTAGAGCAATATCTAAAATAAATACATCGTATTTGACGGGGAAAAACAGACTGGAGCAAAAAATAGAGAGAAATAAAGAAAAAAAGGACAGGAATGTTGTGGTATTTGAACTTTTCTTTAAGGAATAAACAATTACTTTAAGGTTTTAGAGATTACTTTTGAAAACAATTGTTAAAAACAATAATTCATTTGGTACAGTTCTGACAATAGACTTATTAAAGTGGATTATTAAAATAATTTACAAAGCAAGAGCACATGCCAACTCAATAGAGTAATAAAAGTGTAAGAAATTAGAAAAAATAGAGAAAACAAATGTTTATCTTTCAAAATAAAAGCATCTGTAAATATCTTTATTTCTATCTAATAATATAATAAAATTAAATAAAATTCAACTACGGATTTTTTCTTTAATTTTACTCAACTTTATATTTTCCTATTGTTTTAATTTATTTTTAATCTAATCAAAAAGGTCAACAAATCCAGTACTTGCCAGGAAGTTGATAATTTAACAGTAAAAGCGTAAACAAATAAAGCACTACATGAGTTTGGATGCAACATGAAGTTACATTCCCTAATTTTTATGTGCATTTACACTATTTTTCATTTGTATGAGCGTTATTTTTCTTTTACTGGATGTAGTGTTGCATAATAATGAATAAAAACACTGTTTTAAAGATAAGTTTATCAAAATTCTTACATATTTTTTTTTAGATCTCAGGGTTTGTTGTTTTTATTTGTTTTAATAGAGGCATAAATTTCTATAAAAGTCTTTTTTTTTACTAATAGGTGATACTGTAGAGTGGATGGTGTGTATTTCCGTTTTAGTTAGTGGATAAATAATTAACTCTGGGTGTATATGTCGGTGTGTGTGTGTGTTTTGAGTCCATGAAGCCTGACACCTGCTTTGGTCAACATATGTAGTGTTTATCTAGAGCTGGGAATGGGGACAATGGGGATGTGGGTGATTCAAGGCACTTGTACACAAGCAATCTGAGGTTGGGTTTGTTCGTATTGTTGGTTTGAAACCTAATGCTGGCACATTAGAAGAGGGTGCAGGTGGAAACAAAACGGTCCTGCTGCAGAAAAATAGACATTTTGTCTTTGTTGACATGGTAAATAAACAAATTAATAATTAAAAAAAAATACTTTCCAGAATATATTTTACTTAAGATGTTAATAATGTCAAATAAGCAAAAACAGGAACCAATTTGATGTATTTTTACCACAATTTTCTTTGCTGGAAATTAATAAATCAATAAAAAATGAGCAAAGATTTCACATTTCAAAATACAAATAATTATATATTTTAATAGTGCATATTGTAGTTTTCATTTTGTGATAAATTGGTTAAATATTAAGAAAAAAAGTGATTTTTATGTTCTTCTAAAATAATGTGGAATAAAAAACTTCACATTCATAATAGGTTAAACACATGACATCATTACAAATATTATAAAAGCAGACAATGATCCACTAGAGGCCAGTAGTTGCCCTCAAACCTCAAAGCAGGAGCGTTTTTTGCCACAGCTTCACCTCAGCAGATGGGCGGACGCTTTGGGATGAGCCGGGTCAGTTCTTTGCAGCTGGGGTGTTCGTTCCTCCCAGCCAATGATCAGACAGCTTTTGGGCCAGGATGTGATGGTGCCATATTGTGTCATCTGCTTTTTTTTTTTCTTTTGATGGCCGAACTCTTTACATTTGAACTATTGATCCCTGAAAGTTGCTTAATTTTGTATTTACTAAAGGTATGTGCAAGCAAAAAGTACTGGTATTAACACAATTTTCTTTGAAAAAAATGTGAAAAAGGTCCTATTATTTTGACATTTTTAAAAGTTTTCTTTTAAAATTGTGACTAAAACTACATTCCAATTAAAAAAAACATTTGTTTAAAACAGATGTGTCAAAGTCAAGGATCCGGCCCTCCAGATCATATGATTTTATTCTTATTAGTGGCCTGATGTTATCTTGCGCTTATTTTTAACTTGTAAAATCTTGACAAACATATTTTTGTGGAGAGTAAAATATTGAAAGTTATTTAAGGTTTCGGTTGATTTATTCTGGAATAATATTTATATATTTTCCTTATTCATAATTCTTTTAAAAAGTTACGGTTTTGAAGTTTTTAAAAAATGGCATTCTGCTAGCTTTCTGGACTATTTTTGGCATTTACTAAGATTTTTTAGGCTGTTTTGTAGTTTAGCTAATATTTCAACTACATGTTAGCTGTATTGGCTGAGTTAAGTTTCTTTTTTTAAGTTTTTGAGGCTTTTTTGGACTTTAGTTACTATTTACATGCTAGCTGTTTTGGCTAATTTAGACTATTTTCAGTTTTAGGTTATTTTGAAGCTTAGCTATTTTTCACCTACATGCTAGCTGTTTTGCAAACCTACTTTTTTTTATTATTGAATATATGTATATCTTTTTATTATTCATAATTCTGTTAAAAAGTTACGGTTTTAAAGTTTTTAAAAAATGGAATTCTGCTAGCTTTCTGGACTATTTTAGCATTTACTACGATTTTTTAGGCTCTTTTGTAGTTAGCTAATATTTCAACTACATGCTAGCTGTATTGGCTGAGTAAGGCGTATTTTAAAGTTTTTTACACTTTTTTAGGAATTTAGCTACTATTTACATGCTAGCTGTCTTAGCTAATTTCGACTTTTTTCAGTTTTTAGGCTATTTTGAAGTTTAGCTATTTTTCAGCTACATGCTAGCTGTTTTGCGAACCTACGTTTTTGTTTTTTTTAAGGTAATTTGGAATTTAGCTAGTAGCTAGCTTCAGTGTTTTTAAGCTATCAATTTCAGCATCTTCAGCTTTCAGAACAAGCATCTTCAGCAGCCAAATTCCAGTTACAGCACTCACACTAGCATGATTGCAGGTAATTCTATACATTCATATTTTTGTTTAAAGTTTTATAAAAGTAGTTTTAGTGTTTTCATTAATGTTTAATGAACTGTAATCTAAAGTGAGTTTTGGATTTTCTCCCCTTGTGCGATTGAGTTTGACCCCCCCTGGTTTAAAGTTTAAGAAAATAAATACATTGAATGTATAGTATTTTGTTGTAAATTGATTTAAAAAGCAGTGGTTCCAATACAATGAGAAATTATGTTTATTAAGAGTAAACAATTAAGTTTTAAGTCAAGTTTGTGTCAAGCGAAGCCTCATTTCTTACATTCTGCTGACCTTCTGTGCGTCATGTATCTGTATGTTTTTGGTCAAAGCCTCCATAGATATTGATCTGGTAGATTTTACATTAAACAGGTGAGGACGTTGCTCCCTTCTTTAGTGGCCTGATGATATTTAGCAAACACATGCAGCTCCTTTTAAGGTTTGGCAGGAATGAGCAGCGGTTAGATAACTAAATGGTTATGAGCGCATAGGATACTCTAAACGCAGCTTCATGAAATCAACTTAAAGTTGAACATTTAGGACTTAAAATCCAGACTCCTGAGGCGAGCACACAGATGAGTTTTACACCTGAGTCAGCAGCTCCGAGAAAGCAGACTGGCTGGCTGATAAGAAACGCTAACTCTGTGCTTCTGGACTTCTATGGAGCCTCTTCAGCTGATTGTGCAAAAAGTGGTTACACAATATATTAAGAAAATAATAGAAAAACATGCTCAAAGCAAAGTAGAATCACTGATTTATTAAAATATATTATTAAAAAACTTTATTCTGCAAGATATCAAAAAAGTAAACTTGTAAAGTATGGTTTTGAAAATAATAAAAAGTTTATAAAAAACAGAATTATGTCATATTTTCGTCGTAAAATTGCATTCTGCACAACAGAATTGCTTTGCAGAAGCCTTTTATAAATTTGTCATAACCCTAAACAAAGAAAAACTAATTTTTAAAATTAAGGTGACAATAAAATAAGCAGATTTGCTTCATTCTGCAACAAAATGTAGACAAACCCAACATAATGTCCTGCACTTTTAGGCTTTCTCTCTATTTTTTAAAATATGAAATCAATAGTTTCTGATTTTTTCTCCATATTTTTTGCTAAAAAAAAAGTTCAAATCAGATCTTGCACCTGTGGATTGGTTTTGGTTGAACTCTGACCTGTCTTCATGGAACGGTTCTATCAGCGCCGTGAGGTTCGGTTTGAAAGGCAATGTGTCAGCTCCCGATAAAGCAGGATGGCCCGAAGCCAAAGGGTTTACGACTGAGCGATACCCTGTACATGACTTCATTGTGTCTGCACTTTCAACAAGTGTTTGCTCAGCCAATTTGACTAATAGGTCAGTAAAAAAAGGCATAATGTGAAATACAGATGACTTTTTTTTATTTTTTATGTGTGCGAAAAGTGTGAGAAAAGGTTGCTTCTTATCCTTACAAAGGAAAGCATGATTAAATAGAAAAAAAAATGGCAAAATGTGATTTATATTCCTGTAATTTAGTATTTAGCAAGTATTTTCAATATTCAGATGGTAAAAATGTGTCTGCATTCATTCTTCAAGGAAAAAAATGCAAAACTGGATTTTGCTGGAAATTTTTTTTTGCATGAATTAATGTGTTTCAACTCTTTGTACATCAAAATATATTTTTATTTTATTTTATTTTTTTAATTCAAGTTTTATTGACAAAGCATATTGACAACGAACACTTTTAGATACAGAAGTTGTTGCTTTGCTTCATTTTTTTTCCCCCTTCCTTCTTCTTTCTCCCTCTCTTTTAAATAAGAACACAAAAAAAAAAAAAAAACTTGGGTGTGCGTAGAAGAGTAGCCAGTTACTGAAATATATATTAACATATTTTTATATTCCAGTGTGCAAAAATAAGGACTTTTTTTCTTTTTTTTCCTTTCTTTTCTTTTCCTTTCTTTCTTTCTTCAGCCTTCTTTACAAAATAAAAATAAAATATATTTTTAATGTTTAATTCTTTCTTTTTTTAGATTTTAAACATTAATTTTTTACAACAGAACTAATTTATTTTGACTTAAAAAAATTCAAATTAATTGGTTTTCTTCACCTTAAGGAATCTGTTTAACTTAATTTAAAAATTTGAGAAAAAAAAATGACTAAATGTAAAAAAAATTAGGATGGGCAAAATATTTTTTTTACATAGAGTAAATGTAAAAATATTAGGCGTGACAGATTACTTTATTTTTTTAAGTAATTCAAAGCTTATATATATATTTATATTTATACTTATATATATATTTAGGATTAATTGACATAATCAAGGGATCAATTTATTTTCCAATCAGATTGATCTGTCTGGGGCAAATGCTAAAATAATTTAATATTTAATTTACACTTGATTATAAGAAATAAAAGGATTCTGAAAAATGTCACTTGTATTGTTCAGTATTCAAGGTTTTTTTTGTTGAATTTTTGGCTAAAGACGTTCTGGATCAATTTTTGGTCAGGGAATCGGATCAAATCGAATATTGATGATAAATCGTATCAGAAACCGCAAATAGTCTTTTCTAGAATTTTCTAACCAGGCAGCAGTGGATGCAGTTTATTTTTTCCCCCAACACTGTTAGTTCTTGTTACTTATTAACATCAGAGAAGATAAAAGTAAATGTCTTCAAGTTATGTAAGAGGAGCTTCTGCCATTTAGTGCAAAATGAATCGTTTATTTGTATTAGAAAATGTTAAGAAATGAATTTCTTGTTCTGCTGATTTTCTTCAGAAAAATTCTGCTGAACAAACGACTGGCCTGTTTTTCATTCTTTTCACAAATCTCTCTTTCTGTGCATTAGGAAAGGCAATTTAAATGTTCCCAGCAACAACGGAGAGAGGAAAAATCCAATTCAGCTCAATCTGCAAAACTCCAGAGGGAGACGGAAATTTCTATATTTTTGGTTTAAAATATTTTTGCAGAACTCAGCAGGTCCTAAATCTACAGCATAATGGGATTGTGTATTAAATTACTTTATCTAATGGTGAAAGTTTTGACCTGTAAAAATAATATGCAACAAAGTTGACCTTAAGATGTAATTGAAGTTGAATTTATCACATTTTTTACTGAAAACATAACAAGAAAAAAAGGAAATTTTACTTTAACTTGCATAAAACTCATTTATCAATTTGTTTCTTAGGTTTTAAGTTTTTGTAATTAAGAAAAGTTTTATTTGTAAAAAAAAAAAAAACTTTATTTTTCACGATTTGCAGGTGATATACGAAAGTCTCAAGATACCCAAAATGTGTTGGAATCACAACAAAAGGACAACTTGTAACCATAACTTTCATTTTTTCTGAAGTTTCTGAATCTATTAACAACAAAGAATTTAAATCAAGTTCTAAACATTCAAATTAACTTTGAAGAACTTAAATCTAATCTAAAACAACTCGAGAGGGTTCACTAAAATCTCTGTTTTTTTCAGAGAAACATCCTGAAATTTTCAAAAGAAGTTTTCCCTTAATGATTGATCATCATTAAAATGTTCAGCATGAACCAATTGTCAAACTAACTTTAAAAGCCCAGAAAAAAAAATGTTCTTTTGGGTTAAATTATGCTTCAAAGGTTCAACAAAATTAGTTTTATAGTGATTTAAATCACTGGTTTACATAAAAGCTATGTTGATTCATCCTAACATTTGCAGTGAGGCAAATAAATATTTGAAAACCCTTTAATTTTTTAAAATTATCGATATGTGACACACGCTGGGATTGCACCATTTTATTAATATTTTTACTTTGTCACTTGTAAATATTCCCCCCTAACTGCATTAGTGTGTATTTGAGTCTGAAGATGCAAAATCAGAAAAAAAAATGGTTGACTGGAGCTCAAAAAAGTGTTTTGCAATCAGAAGCTTCCAGATCGATTTTCTAACTTTTGAAATTTTAACGAAACTTTTGGCGAGGATTTGTAGAAACAATGATTTACACAGATCTGGTGTTCTGGAACATTTATTGCCTAATTACTTTCTTATGTCAACATTTTTCTGTCCACTCAAATGTCATTTATAAAAAGGTAACATTGTCAGGTTTTACTTTTAAAACAATTCTATTATATTTCTCCTTTTGAAGATAAAATCAGATTTTTAAAAACATTTCTCACTTTTTTTGCCATTTTAAGTCTTTTCATCTAATGTGATGTTTTATCCATTTTTATACCATATTTGTTGGAATTTGGCAAATATACTATAAAAAGAGAACCCAAATTAATTTACATTTGAATTTTAAAATAATCCGATGGATTAATTTTTAAAAAAATCAAAGAACTGAATGTACTTTTGAATTTGCACTGCAATGAAACTTTAAAATCTATAAAAAAAAAACAAGGCTGCAGCCATATTGAGGTTATCGCTGTTTATTCAGCATGTGATGTCCAAGTTACAGGGTGAACCAACGCTCCAGTTCAAACAACAAATCACAGACCTTTGAATCTTTGTTGATCAAAGTTCATTTCTTCCCCAAAATGTTTGTCAAATGATTTTTTGTCATCATTTTAGGAGGTGGACGGAGAGCAGCACGCACTGGATTCCAGGTTGAACTCTGAGTAAGTATAATTATCTCATTTAAAAAAAAAAAAAAAACTCTTTCAACTGTTTGTGGCATTTCTAACCTGTTGGGTAAATTTGGAATTGTGCCACTCGAAATTGGATTTAATGACAGTTAAATATAAAACAAATCAGAGGAAATTTTGCTATAAACAGATGGTGAGCCTTTGTGTCGCAGCTATCAAGAGATAAAGCCGGTGATAAGTTTATCTTTTTGCCACTTACAGTAGAAGGACTTTGTGTTTGGATCATGCTTTGATCACTCGCTGATGAACGTCTGTGGCCTAATTCTGGCTGAAAATTCTCTGTTTGAACCGGATCATCCAGGAAAAACGAAAAAAAAAAAAAAAATTGTACATATGGAACACTTTGATCCAAACAGAAGAATGATAATAATTTAAAAAATAAGGAAAAAATAACAAAAACCAACTGTTGATATGCTCGTTTTAAGCATCTGGAATGGTGCACGAAAAATTTGGACGAATAAAGTTTTTTTGAGCTTTTGGTTTCAACACATAAAGATCAATTTAGCTCATAAGCTCGGATCTATAGGTCGGTTCTTAAACCTTTTGCCTTTGTCCCTCCACACAGGAGGCAGCAGTGGACTTTGAGCCCTCAAAGCACCGTCCGTGCACCCCGGCGCCCTGACAAGAGTCCAGCTGAGGGTATAAAACGCTCAAACTCAGACGGACGCGTCAGTCTCGTCTGAGTACTCGCCGTCCAAGGGGGAGAGAGCGCCAACGAGCCCGCCATGGGGGACTCCAAGCTCTGTCTTTTGCTGCTCCTCAGCATAAGCGCCTTGACTTGTGAGTAGAATTTGAGCCTTTTAAAGTCCAGATTGTAGAAAACTTTTATATGCATTTTCTACTTAATTGAAATTTAATTTGTTTGAAGTTTGATTTTTTTATTTTATTGCTTTTTGAACAGTTGCCCAGGATGAAGCCTTTTCTACCTGTCTGCGTAAGTGTTGCTTCTTTCAAGTAGTTTGATTATAGTTGTCAAATACATTTAAATGTATGTATTTATATTATATAATATATTTTTTTTAGTGGACCAAAGATACAAAGCTCTGCACAAGTATGAATACCAATATGAGGCTGAATCTTTGAATTCCATCAACGGAGCTTCAAAGCTTCAGAACGGACCCAAAGTTTCCTGCAAGGTGAGATGGCAACTTCTGCTTGGCACGTGTCAAAGTCAAGGCCCGGGGGCCGGATCCGGCCCTCCAGATGTCATCTTGCGCTTATTTCTAACTTGTATAATTTTGACAAAATACATTTTTATGGAGAGTAAAATATTGAAAGTTATTTAAGTTGATTTATTGTGGAATAATATTCCTGCCTTTTTATTATTCATAGTTTAAAAAATTTGCTGTCTTAAAGTTTTAAAAATTAGCATTCTGCTAGCTTTTTGGACTATTTTGGCATTTACTAAATTTTTTTAGCCCACTTTGGAGTTTAGCAATTTTTTCAGCTACATGCTAGCTGTTTTGGCTAATTTTAGCTTTTTTTTTTTAGGATGTTTTGGAGTTTAACCAATATTTCAGCTATACGCTAGCTGAAATTTTGGTAATTTAGGCGTTTTCAGTTTTTTAGGCTTTTTTGAAGTTTAGCAATTTTTCAGGTACATGCTAGCTGTTTTGGCTAACTCTTTTAAGGTTAATTTGGCAGTTAGCTAATATTTTAGCTGGCAATCAGCCTCAGTGTGTTCAGCTTTTAACATTAGTGTTTTCAGGTAACAGCTTCAGCATTTTTAGTTATCAATTTCAGCATCTTCCGCTATCAGTACTAGCATCTTCAGTGGCCATGCACATCTTACAGCATTCACATTAGCTTATTGGAGGTAATGCTATATATCTAGTTCAAAATTGTGTCAGTTTATTCTATAAATCTTTATCCTGTTCATTTTCAATTTTTCAGCTATGTGCTAGCTGTTTTGGCTATCTTAACCTTTTTTTTTTTATTTATTTTAGCCTATTTAGAAGTAGCTATTTTTTTCAGCTACAAGCTAGCTGTTTTGTCTGACCTAAGTTTTTTTTTTTATTAGTTTTTTAAGCTAATTTGGCATTTAGCTAATATTTTTGCTGGCTATCAGCTATGATTTCAGCTAACAGCTTCTGCGTTTTTAGCTATTAACTTTAGTGTTTTCAGCTATTAGTTTCAGCAGTTTTAAAAATCAATTTGAGCATCTTCCGCCATCAGCACTCGCATCAAAGTGGCCAAATTTAGCTTACAGCATTCACACTAGCATTAGCACAGGTAATGCTTGATATCTAGTTCATAATTATGCTAAAAAGTTACAGTTTTAAAATTGAAATAATTTTGTTTTAGAGCGTTCAATAAATGTTTATTGTGTTCGCCCCGCGACCTAAAGTCTGTTTTGGATTTTGGCCCCTTGAGCGATTGAGTTTGACACCCCTGTGCTAATCCTTTTAACATGTTAGTCTCAACCTAATTTATCGTTTCCCTCAGGTTGAAATCGAAGTCCCACAGACTTGCAGCTTCATCATCCGCACCAGCGGCTGCAGCCTGAGCGAGGTCGCAGACGTGGACGCAGACGGCAACTCTGTGTTCAGGCCTGCAGTCAACTCTGATGCCTTCGCTGCTGAAATGGAAAGGTACTACCTACACAACAGTCTGGGGATACGATTTGTCACATCTGTTTCGATACATCTCACACCAGAGATAATATATCACAATTTTCTGAACGAGTGTGACTTTGAAAAACCTTTGTCTGCATACTGATACACATTTCACATGGATACAGTTGTTTAAAATACATTTTATTTAAATATCAAAGCATTAAACAGTGCAACCATATCTTATATAGAGGTTTGTTATAGTGCTTTTCTTTTGGTGAATTAAGAAAAAAGTTAACTCTTAACATTGTCTAGTTTCCACAACAAACTATTTTGCATGAAAATAAAAAAAGTGTGCTTTAACCAATAAGTATAATTAAGAACATAAAGTCATATATGTTTCTAAAACTGATTAAATGTAGTCTACTTTCTGAATTTAGCAAAAAATAAAATGAACAATCTCCAACGGGGCAACCTGCCTATTGCAGTTGAAATTAGCGTTTAGATTTTATTCTGTGTCACCACCGAATCAGCACTGTGGTCCCTGTGCGGTGGTCGAACAGCTAAAGCAGGAGTGTCCAAAGTCAGTCCTCGAGGGCTGATGTCCTAGTTGTTATCCAGCCGACCTGCCATTGAAGCTCCTCATTGGTTAAACACACCTGGTCCAGGTAGACACCCCTGAGCTAAAGCTTTAAAAGTGGAAGAAAATAAAAACATGCCAATTTTTGGCATGACGATGCAGCGTGACAATTAAAGCGAAGGAAATAGATGATTTATTTTATTCCTTCTGGCAGTCTGCTCTGCAGGACTGTTTCTGTTTTCACACATGCTGAAGTAATCACATATTCCACCACTCTATAGCTGTGTTTACATTGACTGTGAAATTTCGCAAATTGGATTTGCGATTGTAAATTTGCCTAGTCAATTTAAAACAAATAATATCAAAAAACTTTTTTGAGCTCGGAAGAGATGGTTTTAGAAGTGTTTCGAAATTGACAAATTTATGTGCAGCATAGAACAGCGGGCGCCAGAAGAGGTCCCACAGCAACACAAAGCTCATTAAAAATTGAGCATATTATGCAGAATTGTTGGATCCACAAATCTTCTGTTATATCACCAACCATGATTTCCAAATCGCTTCATCCAAAGTGCTGTGTAAGGTGCTTGCCGCTCCATGGCCTGAAAAAGACGCCGACGTCTCCTTTGATAGATGATGATGAGCGCTAGTGTTTTGACAGAAATTTTAATATATCTTGCGTAAATGAAAGCCCATTCTCCATGTTTTTGAATGATTTATCGCGTGAGTTGATTTATTTATTTTTTTGACGTTTTGGGAATTGCAATAAAGTTTTGCGCCTATGTGTAATGGAAACACTTTTCGGAACATTGTAAACGCCACTCCTGTCCATCTGGTCAATGAATTTGACTCTTTCGCTGTCTAGTGCAGCCAAACTTTCACGAACTTTGCCTTTACCATTTTGAGTGAAACTCCATGAAGTGTGTGCTTCTTCATAGCCTCAACCCTTCCTATATAACTCCTCTCACAATCACTTAAAAGATATACTGATTGGATAGAATTGTACAGCAAAGCTGAATTGAAGGCTGGCATGTCTGAAACAAATTCCTTGAAAATTGAAATCAATACAAGTGTTGCCAAATGAAATATCGCAATATTTAAAAGAATCTATTTTTTTCTTTGCCCCTAAAACGCACACTTTTAAATCGACTCTTTAGTCAAACCACACAGTGTTTTAACCATGTATTTTATTTTTCAGATATCCTCTAAAAGTTGTAGTTGAGGGTGAGAATGATGTGAAATTGTACCCTGAAGATGGAGAGACAACAACTGTTCTGAACTTCAAGAGGGGTATCGTCTCTGCCCTGGCTGTGCCTGCACTGCAAGAGGACAAGAACAAGTACATGGTACATCCAAGTATAGCCACTCACCTAAACCGTAGTCAAGTTTGAAAAAAAATCTAGACTGGCATAATTAGTGCTGCCACAAACAATTATTTTAATAGTCGACTAATCGCCTATTATTTTTTTCAATTAGTCGAATAATCGGGTCATGCACAAAGTGGATGTAAAAGATACAGCATTAGCTTCAAGCTTACTAAAAACTATTTATGTACAGCATTACCTACGATAATGATAGTGTAAATGCTGATAGTTAAAGATGCTGAAATAATGAAGCTAATAGCTTAAATTGCTAAAGAAAATAGTTGAAAACGCCGAAGCTGATAGCCAGCTAAAATATTCGTTAAATGCCAAATTAGCCTAAAAAACTGAAAAAAAGCCTAGGTTAGCCAAAACAGCTAGCATGTAGCTTAAATTTTAGCTGTACTCCAAAATAGCCTAAAAAACAAAAAATCCTAAAGCAGCCAAAATAGCTAACATGTAGCTAAAATATTAGCTATACCCCAAAACACCTTAATAAACAAAAAAAAAAGCCTAAATTAGCCAAAATAGTTAGCGTGCAGCTGAATATTAGCTGAACTCCATATTATCCTGAAAAGAAAACCTAAATTAGCCAAAACAGCTAGCATGTAGCTGGAATATTAGCTATACTCCAACATAGCCTAAAAAAACAAAACAAAAAAAGCTAAATTAGCCAAAATAGCTAGCATGTAGCTGAAATATTAGCTAAACTCCAAGATAGCCTAAAAAACAAAAATGGCTAAATTAGCCAAAATTGCTACCGGGTTGCTGAAATATTAGCTATACTCCAAAATAGCCTAACAAGCAAACAAAAAGAAGTTAAATTAGCCAAAACAGCTAGCATGTAGCTGTAATATTAGCTAAATCCTAAAATAGACCAAAAAAAACCTTAATAAATGCCAAAATAGTCCAAAAAGCTAGCAGAATGCTATTGTAACTTTCAACTTTGCTACACTTTGACTCCATATAATATAAAGTAACGACTAAACAACTATTAAATTAGTCGTCGACAATTTTATTTGTCGATTAGTCGACTAATCATGGCAGCCCTAATTTCAATTCTTGTGTTTTTTGTTTTGTTTTTTTTTAGCCCACTATCCACGGCAAGTGCAGGACCTCCTACATTATCAATGCCAGAGAGGACATCATCACTGACATCAGTTTGAAAAGGGATTTGTCCAGATGTGACAAATTTGTGCCAATCAGAGATCACAACAGCCCTCTGGCACTCATCACAGGGATGGTAAGACGCTCCAAAGACTATAAGCGGTGCAGTCTGGTAGAAAACATCCATTTGTACAAGTGAATCCTTGAAGGCCTGTTTATTAGAATATTAAATAATGTTCAATTCTAACTGGTCCGTTTTCAGCACTACCCCCTGTCTCAGCTGGTCAGAAGCTCCCAAACCTGCAACTACAAGTTTGACAATGAGAAAAAACACATGACTTCTGGTTCCTGCACAGAGACTCACATCCTCATCCCATTTTCACACAAGTAAACTTTTATCTTTGTTTACTGTTGTATTGTTATATATGTGCAATCCTTTAGCTAACATTGCACAATTTCACTCTGATGTTCAATCTTTTTTTTTTTTTGTTTTCAACAGAGGGATAAATGGAGTTACCAATGTTGGAAAACAAGAACTTACTCTGGTTGAGATGTCAGCTCACAACGACAGAGTGTTTGACCGCGGTAAACCTTGTAGTTTCAAATTTTTCTGATATCGAGTAACAATTAAAAAAAAATTTTTTTAACTTTTTAACTCTATTTGTTTTAGCTCTTGAATACTGAATTTTGGTTCGTAATTTTAACATTTAACTGATCACCCTTCTTTTGGTTGTGTATTAAGGTGACAATGTGAAGGATCTTCACATGGAGGCAGTGACGGACAAAAGTGCCATCCAGGACAAAGAAGCAGCGCTGACCCTCATGAGAGAACTGGTCACTCTGCCTGATGATGAAGGCGAGAAGAGGGCCCACCTCTTCCAAAAGCTTGTCTCTGTGGTTCGTGGAATGAAGACCGAAACCCTGAGCCCTGCTATTCCTGAGGCTCTGGACGTGTCCCGCTTCCTGACCTACCAGGTTCTAGCTCAGTGTGGAACCCCTGAATGCAGCAGTGCCATCATGCAGATCCTCAGGACCTTTGACACCACCTCCCTGGAGGTTGATGCAACTGTTTTTGCTCTGGGATTCATGGCTAACCCCTCAGCCCTTCTGATAAACGACATGCTACAGATGGCAAAATTCAAGTCCAGCAAGCCCATCATGTACGCCCTGAGCAACATCGTCAAGAGGTAGGAAGGCCACACATTGTCAAATTTTAAATAAAGCCGTTCCAAAAAAACTACGATGAGCTTTAATTGAAATACCTGTCATTTCGCAAGGTTTCACAAAGCAGAGAAAAAAATGATTCCTGAGATTCATTCTGTCGCTGAGTTTATGGCTGCCGAGCTGGGCGACTGCACTGGAGACCAGGACCAAGCTTTCCTGACATTGAGGGTGAGCCCCTTCACCAAAGCCAGAAATGGAACCACAATGCAACCACATCACATGCCTTTATGAAACTAAATAAACACTCTTCTCACACTCCATGACCAAAACTTGGGTCGTCTACCATAGGCCTAGGAGGTTGAGGATCCTGTGCGGTGTCTTAGCACTTCACTTTTCTGGACTGAGACGTTTGAGATTATTCTCCAGTTTAGGGCTTACTCCCCCAAATGCTTCAATTACCACGGGCACCACTTTCACCTTCAACTTCTAAGCTAGTTGTTCTCTGAGTCTCTGCTATCTCTCCAGTTCCTTCTTGATGTTGCCATCACTTGGTATTGCCACATCCACCAGGAGAACTTTCCTCTGTTCTTAACTGTATATTGGGTATAGTGGTTAACTGTATATTGCCCGGATCTTAATATCGCCATTGAGCTGACTTCTAAGAACTTGCATTACTCGCTGGAAGTAATTGGCTGTTGCAGCTATCCTTGTTGCCCATTCCAGGTTCCCATTTGCCTGTGGAATTCCAAGGTCCTCTCCTCAGTGACTGCTATTCTTCCTTCTGAGAGTGAGATTCCTTCTGTGTAGACTACCTTGCCTCTCTTTGTCACCATCCCACTACATTTTCTCAGGCCCGACTTACATCCCATATCAGGACTGTAGATTTTGGTGGTATTGAACTGGGGGTCAACCAACAGCTTTGTCTTAGCACATAGCTTGATGGATTCCATATTGTGGAGGTGACTGATAATGGAACCATTTCTGAGTCAATATCCTCAGATAGTCTTATTGACTGATTATTTGGCTGAAGAGGTTCAGACCTATGCAGAACAGTAGTGGGGACAGAGCATTTTCTTGATGGACACTTGTGCAAGTGGCTTATCACTCCCTTCAAGGGTGGTTTTCCGCAACCTCATTGAGTTTCTTATGAAGGTTTTTAGAGTCATGTTGATTCAGTGATCCATGCTTCTGAATCATCCATCCGTCCTTGTAATCAGTCCAGGCAGTGCATAGGTTGGTGTATCGTGACCTGCAGTTTTGGGCAACTTCTCTGTCGACCAGGAGTTAGTGTTTTGCTCTACTGGTATCTCTACCAATGCCCTTCAGTGGATTGCACATTTACTGATCCATACACCTACTTAACTGAGTTGAAATGATGCCTGACATGAACTTCCATGTTGTGGAGGGACAGGTTTTTGGCCGATAGTTGGATGAGACGGCACCCTTTAAGGGATCCTTCTGTAGAAGGATTGTTCGCATTTTTGTCAGCCATTTGGGGTGAGTCCCATCTTTTAACAGCTATTTCATATGTGCTGCCAATCGATCGTGGAGTGCAGTGAGTTTCTTTAAGCCAGTAGGCATCAGGGCAACGTGCTGTCCGGTCCTTCATACCTGGGATTCTTTCTTGGATGTCTGCCACTGTCCTATGGGATCTTTGCTCTCTGGTTCTCTACAACTTCCCACTTTTAGTTAGAGGTTTCCATACTATACTCTGCAGACATTTTCCTGTATATTATTCCAGCCACGTGGTTGTGGCGCTCCATGTATGCTTTCCTGGCCAGCATCTCACACCCAGCAGTTATGTACTGGACTGTCTCAGGTCCCTCTTTACACAGCCTACACCTAAGGTCTTGTCTGGTGTGGTAGATCAGAGACTCTATCACTCTGGTGCTCAGGACTTGCTGATGAGTACTTAAGTGCTGTCCTGTGGGCCAGCACTTTCTAGCCATTGGTGGAACTTCTCAAAATCAGCCACTTCAGTTATCGTTAGATGGTACACATTTGCAGGGGGTTGTCCTCCAACGAGGATCTGTCTTCCAGCACCGCCTTCCTGCCAAACTCTTGCATCTACATAGTTAGGCAGTAACATGAAGGTTCTTGCTTAGGGACCCACTCTATATTTATCTCATTGTGCCCTCTGGAAGGCAAATTCAGCCAGTTGAGCCATATAGCCACTTATAGAGGATGTCTCTTTATGTTGCTAATTGATTCAGTTGTTTCTGTCATTGTAGGTGATTGGAAATATGGCTCCAGCTGTGTTTCCTGCTAGTCCTGCACTCAGAAATGCAGTCCTCCAGTGTGTGAACCAACCAGCTGCTAACCAACAAGTACAGCAGGCTGCCATCCAGGTGTACAGACAAATTGCAGTTCCTGAAGAGGTTTGTATAAAGTGTACGATTCTTACATTTCTTTACTTTCTATTGGCACTAATTTTGACTCCTTTATTCTTTATTCTAACAGACAAGGACGGTGTTGATGGAGGTGCTGTTGAACAGTGGCAACCCTGTGCAGCAACGCATTGCTGCATACCTGGTGTTGATGAAAGACCCCCAAACGAGTGAACTCACCCAACTGGATGGGGCTTTGATCAGTGAAGAAGACCAGCAGCTTAAAAATTTTGTCATGTCCCACATCCAAAACATTTTGTCATCAACTGATCCTGACACCCAACAGTGAGACAAATACTTATTGGGATTATGGGTAACTTGATGTTTGTTCCTTTAAAAAAATAATTTTTTTGTTACATTTCCATAGAATCAGAGACAAGATTTATGAAGCCATGAAAAATAGCGTGATTGCACCAGTTATTAACCCCACCAAGTTTTCTGGCAACTTTAAGCTGGGTTCTCTGGAGAGCAACATGATCTTTGACCGTAGTAGCTATCTGCCCAAGGAGGTCATGCTTGACATGACTCTGAAGGCTTTCGGCTTTGAGATTGACATGATGGAGGTGAGAAGTTTGACCAAGTTGTGCTTTAGGCCTTTGCAGGGTTTTTCAACAGTACATTTTGACTGAGGGAAACCTGTTAACTTCGCAGATTGGAATGGAGGGCAAAGGATTTGAGCCAACAGTCGATGCCCTGTTTGGAGATGACGGGTTCTTCCCAGACACCACCTTGAAGGCCATGTACTTTGTCGATGAAAACATGCCGGATGCAGTCAGCAAGATATTGCACAACATTGTCACTCCTTCAAGGAACAACAGAAAGAAGAGGGAGGTATGTGTTTACTCATTTCAATACAACCTAAAATATGTAATAGTAATGTATCATAATAACACTATTTTTTATAATAAGGAATTACCAACAAATACTGAGAATTATTTTCTTGTTACGTTTCTAGTAATTTATGAATTACAACAAACTCACAACCCAAAACACAACTGTTCAAAGCATTGAGAAATGGGGGGATGCTTTGATGTTGATGAACACATACAATTTGACGTAAAACGGCTTCTCGAACTCTTTCAGACTTCCCAGAATCTCATTAGGGAAATTGCGCAAAACTTTGAAAAACTGACGAGGGACCTGAAGGCCGCAGAGACTCCAGAGGCGATGGTTTATCTGAGACTCTTGGGAAATGAGCTGGGGTATCTGAAGACCGGAGATATCCAGGAGATGGCCAACTCTGCTTTAATCATGTTTGACCGCATGCTCAATATGGTTTCAAAGGATGTAAGTTAACTAATGTTCTGCATCTTCACCTGTAAAACAAGAAATTCTGCTTCTGCTTTTCATTTCCTTTGTGTTTTTCGTTGCTGTTGCAGATGATCAAGTCTTTGGTGACGAACCCTGACGCCGCACTTTTTGCCCACTATATCTTCATGGACAATGAATTCTTCTTGCCTACTGTCACTGGTGTGCCGCTGAGGGTTTCACTGTCTGGTACCTTTGCTCCAGGCTTCAAGGGAGGCCTTCAGATTGCTCGAGATTTGGTGAATATCAAGAGCATACACTGAAAATCAGCCTGTAGCTGCATTAGCACGGTTGTTAAATCTGCTCCTCGTTCCACACAGAGCACAGTGAGTTTCATGCCATCCGCTGGGTTAGAGTTTGTCACTCAAGTTGGCTCACACATCCCTGAATTTGTTGACTCTGGGCTGGAGATGCACACAAACCTTTTCCATGAGAGCGGGATCAAAGCCGAGGTGTCAATGGGGAACGAACAGATCAAGCTGACTATTCCCGCTCCAACGAATCCCACGAAGCTCTTCAAAATGACGTGAGCAACCATTTCTTTTCATTTAAGCCTCCTTCTAAAAGTTTCATTTATCAATTATGGGAAATAATCCATCCTTTATTTTGATACAGAAACACTCTTGTAGCAGTGGTTGGATCAGAGGTGAAAACAATCCCTCCACTGGTGACTGACAAGGTTGATGTTACCAAATGCTCAACAGCCTTGGCTGGCATGAAAATCTGCACTGCTCTGGAATATACAGATGCATTTTCTCACGAGACAGCCCCTTACTTCCCCATCACTGGAGACAGCAAGTGAGTAGGACTTACCAAAGCACACATAGATAACTAGCACTTGAATTCATTTTTAAAACTTTTATCAAACAGATTTTCCGTGGAGCTGCACCCCACTGGTGACGTCACCGAGTACACGGCCACCATTACATATGAGCTGCTAAAGGAGGGAGAAGAAGGCAAACAGAAGGTGGATTCTCTGAAGTTTGTTGTCAGAGCTGAAGGTAAAGGATAATGTTTATATTTTGATCATATTTTGACAGAATCAAGCTGAGAAATGTTAAATAACTCCATGTTTACAATAGGGGCAGATCCAATTGAAGCCACAGCAGTGATGAAGTTTAACAGAAAGAAGAACATCCTCATGATGGACGTCCAAATCCCTGACTTTGACATTGAAGATGGAATCAGACTTGGATTTGTTGATGGAAAAAAAGGCAAAGGAACGAACTCTGTCACTTTTGAGTTTTTGCACAAAAACCTTCCAGAGCTCACACTCATCGGTCGCACCAGGTGAGAAATCTACTAATAAATCTGATGACATTTTGTGAAGGTTTTCTTCAAGATCGACTAACTGGCTCATCTTTTAGCCTGAAGAACATGAAAGAAGGAATGATGCAAGTCCAACTCTTGGTTCCCTCCATGAACGTTGATGCCTCTGTCACGGCTAAAGCTAACCGTGAGGAAAAACTGGAACTGGAACTTGAGAGTGATATTAAAGTCATGGGCGCTACATCCAATCAGAAATTTGATCTAACATACGGTAAGGCTATTTTACAATAATGTATATGCCTCGGTAGCATGATAAAATTATAGTTTCACTATTGTGGGAAATTTGGGAAATGAAAAACAATCTCCCATGTTCACTTAAACTGGTCTTTTGTTTCAGACGGCAAAGAGATTGAAGCCGAGGTCAAGTCGGAAGTGAACACCCGAACCAGCTCTCTCCCCAATGGACAGTTTATTGAAAAGTACGGTAACGAGATTCTTGACATGAAGGTGGGAAAAACTGACATGAAAGATCGTCACATCTTCAGAAAATTTGTGGAGGTACTAACTTCCTCAGAATTTTAACATTCTTCAAGTTACAAATATACAAAACGTGAAAATAAACTCTTTTTTTTTGTCTTTGTTTTATAGGCAGCAAATAATTACATGGATAAATACGGCGCAGAAATGCTTCCTTACATGCAGAACTTTAGACTGCCTGACATTCCTGAGGTCATCTTTCCAGAGACGCTTTTCCTAAACACGTAAGACGCCTTTGATTTAGAAAAAAAACAGGGTTTTTTTCTTTATCCTAAAATATTTCCACTGTAATTTGTGTTTTTAACAGAGATGCGAAGGCAACCTACACCTTCAACGAGGATTGGGTAGAAATTACTGTCCCTGTGCTTTTTGGAGGGAAATCAAGAGACGAGCTTAACTTCCCGCCAGCTCTGAGCACCCCAAGAGTCTCTCTGCCACAGTTTGGACTGGAAATTGCCTCCAGGATGATTTCCGTCCCCGATTTTGTCATCCCTGAAAGCTACACTTTATTTATTCCTCTCTTTGGCAAAGCTGAGGTTTCGACTAAGATGGAGAGCAACCTGTATGACATGGAGGCCTCCATGGCGGTCGGTAAAGACGTTGTTGAACCACCAAGCTACTCGGCAAAGTTTGATGTGAAAGGAAACTCTCCAGTTGACATCCTCACAGTTGCAGTTGAAGGTATTTCATTGTTTTACCAGAACGATTTAACTTCATTTATTGCATTTATCGATTTGTTCTCTAGAATCGACAATAATTTCATAGAAAATTGTGTAACACAATGTCTCTTTGAACTCGAGTTCAGTGTTTACTCATGACAGTAAAAGTACACAAGGAACTGTGCCAATATTGAGCAACAAGTCAATATGGAGATATTCTAAATGGTTACATTACCAAACTCTTGAAAATAAATTTGAAATGTCCTTGAACCATTCTGACGATAAATGAATATTGGGGGTTGATTATATATTTTATGACCTGGAGAATGATCTATGATCCTTCAGGGGATAAGTAGCCTTCATAGACAGAAAATATTCAAGTCTATTGAGCACATGTTGCCACTTTTTTAATTAAGATGTTTTAATTTTGTTTTGTTTTTTGCAACATTTCAATTGGTCCCCTGTAGACGAGTCCTAAGTGGGTTTCCTCTTGTGTTTTGCATTCAGGTTCTGGAATGGTGTCCTACCGTGATTCCATCAAGGCTCAGCTGAAGAGTGCTCTGACTCATAAGTTTATTCAAGCCAGCTTTAATTTTGAAGAAGATGTACTCATCAAGGAAGGAATCAGTTTGAATTCAGTGAGCAAGATTGAGGCCACGAGTCCTTTGGGTCTTAACATCGACGTCAAACACACCGGATCGGCCGGAATCAACGCTGAAGAAATCTCTGGTGAAAGCAAATTTGAAGGAATGTTTCAGGCGGGGCCCATCGATGGCAAAACTACTTCAGACCAGTCGTTTTCCGTGTTCCCATTCCAACCAAGAGCAACATTTGATTCCAGTGTTGAGATTGACTCCACTGTTTTCAAGGGGAAGAACACGATGGCAGCAAAACTGGCTAAAGGCGATTTTCTTGTTGAGTCTCACACCAATGCTTTGGAAGGTGTCTTCACCCATGACGGTAAACTTGAATTCCAAAACTCCATTCTGTCAGTGAATTGTGAGACAGGTGCCACTGCTCTTGGCATGATGTTTCAGAACGTGGCTGAGGCTGCTGTCAAAGAGGGTAAAGTCACCATCAAAGTTGAGACTAACAGCAACCACTTTGACAACCAAGCTTACTCCCTGCTGACGGCCTCTTTTGACAATGATGGTCTAGTCATAAACTCAGATGCAAATGTGAAGCTTTTCAAGAATAATGCACTCCACAAGGCCACTCTCACTATGAATAAGGATGGGCTGATTACAAGTGGAACATCAACCCTGCAAAGTCCTCTGTCTTTGGAAAACACCTTCAATGGTGAAGTTAAAAGCACAGGAGCCACTCTATCGATTTCCAACAAAGCTGCAATGTATGATATCAAGTTTGACAATATCAACAATCTGGTTATTACACCATCCAGCTTTGAATTCGACTCACAGGCCGAAGGAATTGTAAATGAATATGCCTCATACAAGCACAAGTACAACTTCAACCTAAAACCCTTTATCGCCTCTGCAACTATTAATAACAACCTGGAGGTCCTTGGTGCCAATTTCGTCAACGAAGCAGTGCTAAACGCAGAACTTTACAAGATGGACCTCACTGGAAGCTTGAAGACTACGTATGCAGAAGAAGAAATCAAGCAGACCTACCAGTTCAACTATGCAGATTTGAGTGCAAACGCAAAGTGCAGCACGACTGGAAAACTCTTTGGCACTCACATGAGTCACAAAACTGAACTGGAAATTGTCGGACTAGCTGCCACGTTCAACAATGATGCCCGCTTCAACTCCCATCCAATGCGCTTCGACCACACCATTCGTTGCAGCGTTGTTCCCTTTGATGTCAACCTCGATGCCGTCTTCAATGCAGATGGGGATATGGATTTGTACGGGAAGCACAGTGCCCAGCTCTTTGGCAAATTCAACCTCAGAACCCAACCCCTGGCTTTTGCCGCCTCCCATGAATGCAGAGCATCAATGAGCCACAAGCTGGACAACGGCTTTTCCCTTCAAACCACATATGACAACAAGATGGAGACTATTCTGTCACCCCAGGAGCAGAAGAGCAGTTTTAGAATTAAATCTAAAATGAATGAGCATGAATTTAATGAGGACATTGACATCTACAACACTGCAGATAGGATTGGAGTTGAGGTTTCTGGCACCATCCTCACAAACATAATCAACATGGCTTCTGATGAAAACCAGGAGTTCACTCTCTCTGGCTTCGTCAAGTATGACAAGAACTCAGAAAGTCGTATAATTTCCATCCCTTTGATTGAAAATCTGCCAACAATCTTAGAGAACATCAAGGGAGTTGTTGTGCATCTGGCTGAAACCCTCCAAAACTTCATGAATGACATGGAAGTGAGGGCTAAACTTGAGGCTCTTCCCCAGCAAATCAGTAACTGCATTATGGAAATGAATATTGAAGGCAAGGTGATTCAACTGAAGGAATACATCAGTAATTTGGCACAGAACTTTGCCATCTCCAAGGAGGATGTGGAGGCCTCTTTCAGCAACCTAAAAAATACTATTAAGAATCTTCTGGCTGATCTCACTTTTACCATCCAACGTTTTAATATTATGATCGAGGAAGTTCTTTCCAAATTTAGTTTTCCAGAACACCTTATTCAGAAGATTGAGGAAGTGTGGGAGAAGTATGAAATCAAAGCATCTGTCTTGTACATCATTGATACTGTAAGAGAGATAATCCAGGAGATTGACTTAGAAAAACTGAAGGACAGCAGCATTGCGTTTCTGCATGACATTGAGCTAAAGTATGAAATCAGAGCTAAAGTACAAGAAATTTTGAACAACATTAGAACAACGTTTGAGAGCTTTGATATTGCAAAATTTGCTTCTAACCTACAAAAATACATTTCAGCTACAAACTTGAACTACTATATTAAAGATATAGGCAAATTATATCAGGAACTCTTTGGAATTTCACTAGAAATAATTAGAAGAAATTTTGAGCATTACGACATTATCGGGAAGTTCAATGCGTTCTATGACAAGGTGCGGGAGCTAATTGTAAAGTTTGAGGTTGATAAACTAGTACAGGCTGTCTTAGATAAAAGCATAGACTTCCTTCAACAACTTAAAATTAAGGAAACTATCCTCGCTGTTCTCAAAATGGTAGAAGATGCAGAAATTCCTTCCAAACTTATGCAAAACTTTCAGCAAAGTATCAATTACCTAAAAGAAAGTGAAGTGAAGACCATCATCGATCAACTGAATACTCTCATTGAAACCCTTTTGGAAAACTTAAAGGCTTTTGATTACAATGCACTTGTGAATCTAACCAATGAAATGATTACCGCGTACAATGCCTTTGTGAATGAGAAGATCAGGACTTTGGAAATTCCCCAGAAACTTGAAGCAACAAGAGAATTTATCAATGCTGTCCTTTCCTCCATCAAGAGCTTTATGGAACACCTGAGAGAAATCAAAGTTGCAGACATGACAAAATTTGCAAACGATCTACTGCAAGCAACAGTGTGGGAGCCTCTGAAGAAGTTTGCCGAGGACTTAAAAGACGAAATCAGAACTCTAAATGTGAACCTAGAAATTTCCTTTTTTCTGCGCAGTGTGAGACGGGCTTACGTTAAAATTGTGTCCACTTTGAGTGACAATTTCGCTCTTCTTTTCAAGGTAGTAAAGGAGTGGATACCCGACCAACCAATCATCACAGAGATTCAGCAAATCATTGAAGGGCTCCTTTCTGAACTGAAGAAAGCTGAGATCAATATTCCATCGTTCACCATTCCTCTTACAGATTTAGTCGTGCCTTCCGTGGAATTCAGTGCGGACATTTTGAAAAACTACCAACTACCCTCACAGATTGAGATCCCTGAATTCACATTTATGGGCATGTATACCTTTAAAGCAACCACAATTTCTTGCGATGACATCAAGCAGAAAATTATGGCATTCATTGATTTCATTGTCAACTTTGAAATCCAAATGCTGCCAGAGGATTCTTTCTTTGGAGATTTGAGGATAAATTACTTCCCAACCTTGCCTGATTTCACCATTTCAGAATTCGCCTTTTCAGAAATGACACTCCCCACCATCCCAGTAATGCCTGTAGAGAAGCTTGTGAAGTCTCTTGAGATTCCAGAAATCAAATTACCTGCTGTTCCAAGAGAGATTACGCTTCCATTATTTGGCAAACTCTACGCAGAAATCAAGTTGAACACTCCCGTCTACATATTTAAGACCAACGCAGAGTTCCAGAATGCCACTGAATCTAAAATAACGCCCCTGTTCACTGGATCGTTCTCTTCTGAGGGAACGTCTCAGTATTCGGACATACTCGCCTACAAATTTGAGTCCACCACTCGCATGTCAATACCAAAAATGAAGCGTGTAGTCATCTCAGAGACCATAAAGCTCAAGAATGTTGCCTTTGGATTTGATCATCAGGGTTCTGTGACTTTCTACGGTCTATCAGTCCAGGCCCAAGCAAAGACCACAACTGAGGTTTCGCTTTCACCTATCAGAGGCAAATTAAAGAACACCGCCTTTATAGCTGTAGAGCGAGGAATGACAGCCACTAGTGACACGGAGTACAGTCATAACGTGCAAATTCCATTGGTCAAAAGTGAATTTTCTGCAACCCAAAAGACAACCCTTCGCGTGGATGGCTTCACTATCTCTTTGACAGGGGAAACCATTGGTAATGGGCAGTTGAATGGCCAGGATGGCACACACAACAGCTTGCTTGACTTGTCCCTCAGACCGAGCATTTCTAGCTTCTCTTTCTCCAGTGACACTAACTTTATTGTATTTGAGACAAAACAACTCCTAACAAGTGAATTCCGTCCATTTCGTAACTTTAAGTTCAATGTTAGCAATGAAGTAAGGGCTAGGGATATGGGCCTTGAATACAGCACTCTTGAAGCTTCTGGACTTGCAAGTCTTGGTGATCTGAAGATCGAGCTGGAAGCAAAGCACAACACAAAATCATATGGCATTGACAGAATCCTCATCTCCAACGAAGTCAGCTATAAACTCTCCCCAGATGAGTTTTTCTTTACCTTCACAAACAAAGGAAATGCAAGAGTCAATATAGTTTACCCCTATACTGCTAAGGTTGATCTACAGAATGACTATTTAATCAATTTGAAGCCAGACGGTCAAAAATTCAACACAATTTTCCTGGCTCGCCTCAATCCATACAAAATCTCCTCCAACTTGCGGGTAGAAAACAACAGAAAGGAGGCCGGTGTCTTTGTGGACGTAAAGGGTGAAGCTAGCTTGGACTTCCTCACAACACCCATCGACATTCCTGAAATTGACCTGCCTTTTATTGACTTCCATTCTCCAGCCATCAATGACCTGAACCTGTATGAGCATACTGGACTGCAGAGGATTCTGACCACAACTGACCAAGCTATTGATGCAGTAGCCAAGATTGTTTACAAGAAAAGCAATGCTGCCCCACTTGCAGATGTAATGGGTTTGATTTCCATTCCCTCTTTGGGTAATCTCGTCACCGAGCTGTCTTTCAAGTCCGCCATCATCAATCTGAACAGCAAGGCTGAAATGTTTAGAGAAGAGGATCTAGTGTTCCGCCTTAGTGCCACCACTGCTTCTGTGTTTGAGTCCCTGACAGCTAAACTCGAAGGCACCAGCAGTCTAACCACCAAGAGAGGAATCAAGTTGGCAAATTCCCTGTCTCTTGAGAATCCTCACCTTAAAGGCAGTCATGAAAGCACCGTGAGTATTAGCACTGACACTTTGGAAACAGCTGTCTCTGTGGATACATCTGCAAAGATTACTCTTCCAGTTTTCAACTCTGAAGCCAGCCATACACTGGTTGCCAACAACCAGCCCAAAGCCAATGCCGTTTCCACTTTTAATATGAAAGGTGATTTTGACATCCCTATTTTTAACGCTATCGGGAAGATAACAGGAGATCACAGTCTGAAGATGGAGGCAACTTCTGACTTTGTTTCTGTGGACTCAGCTATTAAATCTAGTGTGGATGGAAAAGTATTGAAAAACTACATCGTTTTAGGGTTCCTGGACAATGAGGCTAATCTCTATGTGAATGGAAGACTCATGCGCATGAGCTCTAAGCTCAGTACTGATGCCAAACTTAACCGGGACACAGACAAAATCATCAACATGGATGTAAACAACATTCTGGCTTTGGAGGCCTCCATGGATAAAATTTATGCTCAACTGAAGTACACTGGAAAGAATGAAGCAAATCTTTTTGGCATTGAAACCACAGGGAAGCACAGTGTTCAGACCAACATCGACCTCACACCATCCGCAGGACTAAAAGCTAATGCCGAGGTTGATCTGCATCAGTCAAGCACTCTGAGTGAATTTATTTACCTCGAGAAGCTTTCTGCTGATATTACACTGTCCAACCAAAAGATCTCTTTCGAAAACAAGCTTGACAGTCCTCTTTACTCCTCAAACAATGAAGTGGCTTTGGAGGGCAGTTTTCCTGCCTACACGGCAGCATTCAAGTCCTCTGCCTCCACTCCCATCGTTCTCTTGGAATATGATGTAGATGGTAAGTACATTAAAGTCCCATATTTATTTTTATCAAGTTGTAATGTCTTCCTTTTAACAAATATGACAATATTTCCAACAGCTTCTACTTCTGTCAACTTTGGAAATGACCTTTTGAAAGTACTTAACAAGTTTGCTTTTACACACCCAAAACTGAGAGTGTCTTCCAACTATTTAATAACCAAAGCTTTCAGGTAAGTGTTCTTCTTTGTTACTACATCTGATGCCTTAGTCACAACTGCCAATACGGATGGATCCGCACACAAAATTGGAAAACCTGTATGGGACACAAAGATGGCCCACGTGAAATAGCATGAAATAGAACTTGATGAACCCGGGGAGCAAAATGTTCTTGCACGTTTTTTAAGAGCACGCTGCGGACGAAAAATTGTAGCAAGCTGGTAGCATGCTAGCTTGTTGTTGGCTTGTATTTTTTTCAAAATACATCCTGACAGTGTTGAATTTCTTTTTGGTCGCAGGGAATCCTGCTGGAATTTGCAGCTCACTTTCTGTTCGCTGTTTTGGCTAATTTAGGCTTTTTTCAGTTTTTAGGTTGTTTCTGAGTTTAGTATTTCAGCTTCATGCAAGATGATTCTCTAATTTAGACTTTTTTCATTTTTTAGGCTATTTTGAAGTGTAGCAAATTTTTCATCTACATGTTAGCTGTTTTGGCTAACCTAGGTTGTTCTTTTTAGCTTTTCAGGGCCGATTTGGCATTTAGCTAATATTTTAGCTGCCTTTCAAATTCAGCATTTTCAGCTATTAGCTTCACTGATTTCGGCTTTCAGCTTCATCATTTTTAGCTATCAATATCACCACCTTCAGCGATCAACACTGGCGTCTTCAGATGCCAAATTCAGCTTACAGCATATGTTAAAAAGTTACGGTTTTTAAATTTAAAAAATTTGGTTTTCAGAGTGTTCAAAACTGTTTACCCTATTCGGCCCCCGAGTTTGACGCCCCTGCTATACACTTCCTACATGCATGACAACTGTTCGCCATAAGACATTTCTCAAATCCTTTTAAGAAGTCTATTGTCTACCACCCTCCATGGGCCTGGACAACAAAAAAACCCACACCGCCCGTGTGGGTCAACCTCCGTTTGAGTGCATGTGACTAAGGCATTACATGTTACTGTTTTATTAAAATTCAACTGACTAAATAACATATAAATATTTTGCATTTCAGAGGACAAATTGAAGATGACGACAGGTATACTTTCATATTATTGTGCATGCTTTCTAAAACTAAAACATTAAATAAAAGAACTGTTTTCAATATGAAATATCCTTTTTTCTCTTCCAGCTGCTCTCATCATGATTTAAAGGTTGACATCACCAGTCCTTTGTTCACTGAAGTCAACCTTCGTTATGGCGTACAGAAATGTGCCATAAGTGCAGCTGTATCTACTGCCTCTGGTTCCCTCATCGGCCTTCAGCTCAATAACCTAAACCCATGCCAGTTCAATACAAGAGTATATGCTTTTTATCCTGTGAGTATTGCTCATTTTAATCACATAATGAAAACAGAGTGATTAAAAAAATAAATTTGACATATTTTTTTTGTTTTTTCTAGTCTGTCACGGAGACTGATGTTGACCTCTTGGTCATCAAATCTTCTGGAGATGCTGACAAGCCAAACCTTCAGCTCGTCTACAACCAGGAGGCGTCTAAATTGATCCTCACTGAGCTCAAGAATCAAGTACCCTCCATCATCTCTGCTTTCAAAGCGTTTGCCGAAGAGTTTCACATTACGAAGACCTTCGAGATCCTGAAGGACACCGTCATGCAGCACATCAGGGACTCCTATAATGCTGCTTCCAACTATGATATTAATATGAGTCAAATGTCCAATTACTTTAGGAACACAGTTGTACCATACCAGAAAACAGTCCAAGCCTTTTCAAATTCAGTCGTCAGGGTCTTGAAGGAGCTTCGCTTCAGACTGCCTGGGACCGATAAGATGATCACCCTGCCTGAGCTGCTGAAGTGGCTGACTGACACTATTGGCAACGTGCTGCAAAAAGATATCCCCTTATACTACAACTATTTTGTTGACGAGATAAGCCGGGTCCTAATGGAAATACCTGTTGGTGATGCTGTTAAAAGAGCCCAAATAATCGATTATGTCAAAACAAGTGTCACGCAGCTCGTCGAAGCGGCGGTGGACTTTGTGAAAAAATTGGAGAGTCCTGAAACAATCCTGATGAGAATAGGTGAGACCCTGGAGGAGTTTGTTCAGAAAACTCAAGGCTTTGTTGACTCTATCAAGTCTGACTATTTCGATGAAGTGTTCGGGACCCTCAACAGGCTCAATCGCGAACTCATCACAGTAATGAAGCAGGTAACTGACCGCATCCCTGCTTTCAGCGAGGAAGACCTTAGCAGAGTGTTTGAGCAGGTAATGGACACGATCATCCAAATGTTGGACCGATTCAATCACGCCATGTACGACTCACTGCAGCAAATGTCACAGCAACTGCAGAACTATGTGACCGTTACAGACGGAAAGTTAGACGTTAACCTTCCATATTATCCTTGCGAGCCTTAAGTAATCCCCTCAGAGAGAGGAGCCAAAAGAGTATATGTTTAAGGTCAGCAAAAGTACAGACACCACAGCAGTATTTATAGCAGTAGATTTCTTTGAAACATTTGTGTCATTTGATTGAGATGGTTCGTGCTGTAAAAAAAAACCTCATAAGCATGAAGCTCTCTGTCAAGCCAAGAAGAAAAGAAAATAAAAGCTGTGAAAATACTTTGTCTGCTGTCTTTCTTTCTCTCTTGAAGTCTGATATTCAATGAACTTTAAGGAAAAACCTTTTGACAGTTCAGCAGATGTATTTTAAGATTTCCTAAAAATGGTTTAGTAAAATTAAAAGCTGTAAGAGTTATACAATACCAGTAAAGCAGGGGTGTCAAACTTAATCGCACAATGAATCAAACCAAAAAAATTTAAACACAGGGTAAACATTCGTTTAACATTTTTTAAAACCATAACTTTTTAACATATTTCTGAACTAGATAAATTGCATTACCTGCGATAATGCTAGTATTAAGGCTGTAAGTCGAATTTGGCCACTGAAGATGTTGCAATTGATTGATATAAAAGCTGAAGCTGATAGTTGAAAATGCTGAAGTTGATAGCCAGCTAAAATATTAGCTTAATACCAAATTACCTTAAAAAATCTTAGGTTAGCGAAAACAGCTAGCATGAAGCTGAAAAAAATAGCTAAACATCCAAATATCCTAAGAAAATGAAAAAACCCGGATGTTAGTCGACTTAATCAACTTAACCTTAAATAACTTTCAATATTTTACCCTCCATAAAAATATATTTACTTAAAATTATACAAGTTAGAAATGAGCGCAAGATAACATCGAGCCGTTAGTAACAATAAAATAAAATGGTCTGGAGGGCCGGATCCCAGGCCTTGACTTTGACACGTAAACGAAGGGCGGTCGATCTCTGATTGGAGGAATGCAGAGTTTCATTTCCTGCCTTGCATGGCCATATGTTGAAGTGTCCTTGAGCAAGACTCTGAACCCCACATTGCCACAGATGGCCATGGGTTTGGCAGAGGAGCCAACATGAGTGTGTGAATGGGGGAATGGTACTCTGACTGTAATCTGCCATTTTACCATATTCCTCTTGACACCACAGGTACAAGTTTTAGTTCTGTGTCAGTAAAATTTTTGGCAGTAAAATAATTCACTTTAATTATTGCAAAGCTCTTTTTTGTTCCTGTGTATTTTCACATAGAAATTGGTAAAAAGTCTGTTTTAAGATGTAATATTTGTTTCACATTTGGAAAATCAATGTGTCATGTAAAAATCCAGAACGTCAACATTTCAGTTTCATGCTGCCCTCTTGACCATTGACGTAACTAGCAACGGATAGATCAAACCCCCCTCCGTCCATGTTCCAAAATAGGAAGTATCCGCGGGTTGCAAGAAGGCTTAAGTCCCATTGACTTCCATTGAGAAATACAGTTATTTCTCAGTCATTTTATTTGTCAGAATAACCCTTCTTGCTCTGATGCTTCCCTCCTAACACTTTCTTTCTAATCCTAATCATTTTTTAAAGATATTTTTTCTTTATCGCCATTTATTCAAGTTAAAATCTGATTGGTTAGTTATAAACTCACCAATCAGTCAGATTCCGCTGCGCCATTTTTAGTGGGAGGGGTGTGGGCTTTGAACGACCTTGAAAAAAGCTCACTCGTCATTGGTTGACAGTACTTCCTCTAAAAACATGACGCAGGCCAACTCGGACTAATTGCTGTCGACGGGTTGCAATCGCGGCAGACATACCAGGAAGTGATTGATTTTGCGAGGGCTGAAGGTAATTTCCTACAGGAGACCTCAACACTTCATATGTCTAGTTCTATTTGGACGATCTATGCTCTTGACAGGTGGCTACTCATTAATAATGCTCTCTGGACCCCCTTTCTTTTTCTTGTTTTCCCCAATTTAACAAAATTTCCGTCTGTACTCCTAGATTTGTGATTTTTTTGTTGTTCCTCACCTCAAATCTGTGAAAATATGAGCATTTCTCTCTCTGAGCACCAGCCCCTTCTAATCCACAAAAACGAGTGGGTCTTCGCATTGTGATGTCAAAGTGACCCATTCCGGGAAGAATTCCCCGACACGGACCCGTTTCCTCAATGGAGATCGAGGGGATCAGTAAAATGGTTTCATTTTATTACACAATGTGCACATGCATCTTCGCAAAAGTTTGGATATTGTTTGTTTTAACGGGCGAACACAGACACGATCCAGAGGCGGGGTCTAGGTTGATATCATGTGATCCTGAACCAATATCAGAGTCAGTGTTCCCGGCGTTCCAAACTCAGTTTTTCCAGCATTACCGAGTCGATGCTCTTGGAGTCCCTAAGTCGGCATTCCAGAGTTAATGGTCTCTGCATTCCTGGTATTCATTAGTTGGCGTTTCCTAGTTGGTGCTCCTGACATTGAGAGTTTGTATCACCCAGTTGGCGTTCCTGGAGATCCTGAGTCGCCATTCCCAGTATCCCCGACCTAGTTTTTCTCAAGTCGGAATTCCTGATTTGGGGTTCCGGAATCGCTATTCCCTGCGCTCCTGAATCAGCATTCCCAATGTTCTCAAGATGATATTCCTGGCATTCCCGAGTTAATGTTCCTGGCGTTACCGAGTCATTGTTCCCGCCTCCATGTAGAATCTGTGCTGCCAGTACCATCCATACACACAGCCCCTCTCCTCATGGAGATTGTAAATGCCTAACATCCACATCCATCTTTGCAAAAGTTTGGATGTTTGTTTTGATGGGCGAACGCAGACACGATCCAGAGGCCGGTTCCAGGTTGACGTTATATCATTCATGTTCTTGAACCAGTATTAGAGTAGGTGTTAGCGTTGCTGAGCATTCCGATTCAGTGTTCCCGACATTCCCAAGTACGCGTTCCCAATTTGGGGTTTCAGAATCTGCATTCCCTACGTTCCCAAGTGAACTTTTCCCGAGTCAGCGTTCCGAAGTCGGTCTTCCTGATTTTCCGAATTGGCCTTCCCAAGTCAGAAATCCTGAGTTGATGTTCGTGGCGTGAAA
The DNA here is from genome assembly GCA_003999625.1 of Oryzias javanicus. NCBI lineage: Eukaryota > Metazoa > Chordata > Actinopteri > Beloniformes > Adrianichthyidae > Oryzias > Oryzias javanicus. The sequence continues at coordinate 12,684,458 of CM012460.1, read as the reverse complement.
ATAGTTTGCTTTATTTCTTTGAGCTTTTTTTTTACTTTTCTCTTTTAGTCAGATTCTTTATTTGCCTTACGTATGTAATTTTCCAATTTCCTAAAATGGTTTAATTAAATTAAAAAACTAACATTTTTCTTGAAACCACACAAAACTACAAAATGATTTCCTCAACAAAACGTCTTAAAAAGCAACAGTCGTGGATTTTAATATTTCCTAAAATGGTTTAGTAAAACAATCCGGGCCGAGAACTGGCACACCCAGATTTAGGTCCCCTTGTAGGGTCTTGATTAAAGAACCACACTTGCTCAAGGTCATTGTCCCCCTCTGGAAACTTACCCTGGTTTCTTGATTTCTCATGGAATGATTTTTAAAATCACAGTCACATTGAATCCTTTGAGAGAACTCACTGATAACAAATTAAATTCCTATTTGCAACCAGAAGAGGTCAGTGTGATGCTTCCTCTAAAATAATAAAGCATGACTCCTAATTCTTCTGCTATTTCACATTGAGTAAGTTCTGAGTAAAGTTCCCATCTGCTGTTTTGACCTGACATGTCTCAGAACTTAACACCAGCTTCTGGTATGAATCCTCTTTATTTCGTAAGAGAAGCAGTTATATTCTAACTCCATGTGGTGCAGAACTCCAAAAGACCCACTTTGATGCATCCACTTTACTGTTCAAAACGTATAACAGTTCGGCTGTAGTAATCTTTTTAACGATTAACATTCATAAAATTACTGTAACACTAGGGCTGCCACAATTACTCGACTATTAAAACAGTTGACGACTAATTTAATAGTCGATTAATCGTTACTTAATGTAGAGTCAGAGTGTAGTAAAATAGAAAGTTATAATGGCACTTTGGACTATTTTGGCATTTATTACTGTTTCTTTTGGCTATTTTGGATTTTAGTTAATATTTAAGCCACATGCTAGCTGTTTTGGCTAATTTATAGCCCAATATGAAAAAATCATCTAAAAATTTCTGGAAAAAAATGTCGCTGCTCAACTCCGTGCTCATCTCTCCAGTAAAAATTTATACGAACATCTCCAGTCTGGTTTCCTCCCCCTCCACCATATCCCACCCCCTCCTTATGGACAGACTTTCCAATATAGGCATCACTAACCTACCCCTCAGCTGGTTCCAATGCCTATGTCTCAGGTCGCACCCAGTTCATCCAGTCATTCAACTTTCCCGTGGCTCCCATCACCACAGGTGTGCCCCAGGGCTCTGTCCTGGGGCCCATGCTCTTCGTCATCTACCTTCTCCCCCGTGGTTTCATTTTTCGGAAGCACAACATCCAGTTTCATTGCTATGCGGATGACACCCAACTCTATATCTCCTCTAAATCTGGCTCCACTTTTTCACCTTCCTCCCTTTCTGAATGTCGCCTTGAAGGCAAGTCCTGGTTCACCGCAAACTTCCTTAAATTAAACTGCAATAAAACTGAACTACTCATTGTTGGCACGAAATCCACCCTCAGTAAAAACTGTAATTTGTCTCTCTCCCTCGACAACTCCTTCATATTCCCTTCCCCTCAGGTTAAGAGTCTGGGTGTCATCCTTGACAGCACTCACTCCGTCTCTGCCCACATCACCCGGACCGCTTCCTTCTATCTCCGCAACATCCGTCACCTCCGTCCCTCTCTCCCTCCTCACTCCACAGCTGTCCTGGTCCACAGCCTCATCCTCATTTTAACTTTCAAAGCCCTCCACAACCTTTACCCTCCATGTCTGTCGGAGCTCCTAACTGTCGCTACTCCCACCCGCTCCCTCAGATCCTCTTCCTCCCTGCGACTGGTTCCTCCACGATTACGTCTCATCACCATGCGGGGTAGAGCATTCAGCACCTCTGCCCCACAACTCTGGAACTCCCTCCCCTCTGATCTACAAAATATGGACTCACTTTCTCAATTCTCCAAACACCTAAAAACTTACCTCTTTCCCAGTGCATTCAATACCTGACACTTACCTGCAATTTTAACTGTTGATTTATTGTTGTGTTTGTTATTTAATTGTTGTGTTTTTATGCTTTATTGATGTACTGTGAGGCGAACTTGAGTGCCAAGAAAGGCGCCATATGAATAAAATGTATTAATACTATAATTTAGTTGTTTTTTTTTGTTTTGTTTTTTTGACTATTTTGGAGTTTAGCTAATATTAAAGCTGCGTGCTAGCTATTTAGTCTAATTTATGTTTTTTTGGTTTGTTTTTTTATACTATTTTGGTGTTTAGCTAATATTTCAGCTACATGCTAGCTGTTTTTGCTAATGTAGGGTTTTTGACATTTTTTTGGCTATTTTGGAGTTTAGCTAATGTCTTAGTTGAATGCTAGCTATTTCTTTTTAGTTTAGGCTGTTTTCATATTTATGCTAATTTTGAGTTTAGCACATTCTAGCTGTTATTTTGTTTTTTAGGTTATTTTGAAGCTTAGTTAATAATTCAGCTACATGCTAGCTGTTTTGGCCAACTTAGGCTTTTTTCATATTTTTATGATAATTTGGCTTTTAACAAACATTTTAGCAGGCTAGCAGCTTTATCGTTTTTAGCTATTAGCTTTAGTGATTTAAGCTATTAACTTCAGCGGTTTCAGTTATCAATTTCAGTACATTCAGCTATCAGCACTAGCATCTTCAGCTGCCAAATTCAGCTTACAGCATTTTCCTAGGTAATGCTATATATCTAGTTTTTAGTTTGGTAATAGCTAATGATCTGGGCTTTACATCCACTTTGTTCATGACGCAATTAGTCGATTAATAATAAAAAAAAAAAAAAAGTCATTTGTGGCATCACTTTGTAACACAACTTTTCTTTCTTGGTCAGTAAATATGAAGAAACCAATCTAATCAAGTACAGAAAAACGTGTTTGCACTGATGAGAACATTTGTGGATGAACGTCAAAAACTGAAACCTTTGATCCACGATTGCCGTTCCAGAAAGGTACATGTTATCATGCAGTCCTAGTCTCTCAGATGTAGGGCAATGTTTTAAGGTGGCGCTTTGAGCGGGTATAGTTAGATAACAGGTGCCCTTGAATAATGTTTCTCATTATGTCACTAAAGCAAGTTTCAGAAAAGGTCTACCTAATTGAGTAATTAATTCTTGGACTGGTGACAAACTCCTTAACCCCCAAACCCCAGCTGCACATTAATATTTTTTTCTCTAGTTGCACATATTTTTTAAAAAGAGAAAAATACATTCTTGATATTTGTTTTGGGCTTTTAAAAGCAGATTATCTTATAAATTCAAGGGGATCAAAGTTACTAGTCGACAAAGCTTTAATCTGGTTTTTATGTTTAGGTTTTTAGGAAAAGACATAAAACTGTAAATATAGAAAAAAGTAAAATTATGCTCACAGATTTTATGTAGATATGCACAGTGGAGATTAAAGGAAGTGAGAGCAACAGAAACCCCAAAAAGACATGACTAATAAAAAAAAATAGCATTGCATGGCCTCTAAACACAAAGATTACCATAGTTTAAAAAAAAACTGTCAGAAAATGTTCCTGTTTATTTCTCTTATTTTAGAATTTGTGAACTGAGCCCCACCAGCTTTATTTCTATGTCTTGATGAGGAAGTTGAAAAATAAACATAAAGAGTGGAGGAACAGAAAAAGCTGAGTTACTCATTCCTGAAAAAATTGAGTTTGTTTTTTTTTTTTTTTTTTACCTGTGAGCTTGTCTGTGATTGAGAACAAACAAACAAACTCCCCTATGACTCATCATGAAGAGTAGCTGAATTTGTCCTTCGAGCCTCTCGGAAAATCAAAACAACAACAAATCCTTGTTTGTTCTCATGTAGTCATAGCTGGATATGTGGATATTAATTCTTCTTCTACACCTAATCTAAACATTTAGCAGTTTGATTTTGAATTTTATATTAAAAGGGAGCAAAAAACATCGTCTGCTCTTTGCCTGTGCTTTTCATACATTATATAGGAAGGGTTTTTAAGGTTTGCTTTTTGCTTAAAAATAAGGGAGTAAAACATTCCATATTAAGAGTTTGAATTATTCCTGGAGGTTTTTGAAATTATTAAAAAGTGTTGGTTTTACCCCCTGTTTAATAAGGTATAAAAAGTACAATTTTAGTGGTGTTTCTGGTGTTTATTGCAAGACTGACTTGGTTTGGTTCATTCAGGTCACACCAAATCCTGAGGCAGTCATGGTGGTTTTCAGATTCAGTCCAGGCTTTGCTCGCTCCATGATGATGATGGGGCTGTGACTGAAAATCCCTTTGGACCTTCGAAGCAAAGAGAAATAAAATAAGTTTAAACCAGTGACGCGCGGTGAAGCACTGACATCATCAGTCAGATTTACAAACTTATGAACCAGAAAGAGCTCATTTACCATTTGATTGACAGCAGTAAAAATGTGTAAAAACTACAGAAAAAAAATCCCAAATTGCTATTATTGACTCACTTTTACTTATGAATGAAGTCTCCTTCTGAAGAAACATATGAGTAACCGGTTTGTAGAAGTCTGCCTTTTCTTTCTTTAGAGTTAAAAGTCTCTCTGTCTCAGTGGAGATCACTACCAGTGACGTGTCTAAACAAATTCTTGAGTTTAGGGGTTTTAAAACCAAATCCTCCATTTAGAAAATGATGCTAAACAACATTAAAGAGTAACTGAACTGCTGCACTTGACTTGTTACTGCTAATTCTATTATTCTTTAGCCGCGCCGTCACATCCTCCGGGCTCACCAGCGCCCTCTCTCTTGTGGCATGCGTACTGCAGTGCGACAGGCGAACTGTCTGCCTCACCTAGTGCATTTTTGGAAGCTAAAAAGACTAAATGAGTCTCAAACTGGCTCCAATGCAATCAGACAGATGGTGAGAGATAATAAAATTTGGTCATTTTAAAATGGAGCATATTTTATTATGAATCAAAGACTGAAACAATACAGCGCACATGCATCAGCTGCAGCAATCTGGTGTATTTTTGAACTGGAAACTCATAAATTTGCGGCTTTTTCTTTTTTTTTTTCTTTGGCTGAAGAAACATTGAAAACCCACCTGGAAAAAGGTAATCATAGAAAAGATGTTTAAAAATATAACATTTGATTTGTATTTTTAACTTTATAAAGTGTATTTATTTTGTTAAATTTATCAATTTTTTAAGCTATATTTGGCTGGTGAGGCACAATCTCCCCTGATTGCATGTCACTGGTATTCACATTTGTAAAAACCCCAATGAAAATCATGTTTATGGTGTTTTTAACATGTTTTTTTGTGGCTTTTTACTCATAATGGAAGACATTTATTAATAAAATTAATCTTAAAATTGCATTTTGGATTATTTTTTTGTTCAAGACATTGTGAATAAGGACCAGATACATAAATGCTGTTGCAGACGATTCTTCCGAGCGGGAATGTGGCTCAAAACCGCACGGCTAGAAAGCTCTGATATTGCTCGCCATGTTTGTTGCAGTTATTTATACTCACTAACCTCACTCAGTTTTTCTTTGTTCCAGAATCAAAAATATCTTTCTTTTCCCATATTTAAATATGCGTACTTAGTAAGACCAAGGTTAAAGAGTCAAATGTGAAAAAAAAGTTAAGTAATATTTTTTTTTCTTTACTTTTTGACAAAAAACACAGGGGAAAAAAAATATCCTTTCAGAAAATTCTGGAGTAAATAGAGTTTTGATTTTAACTTTGTGTCATTTAATGAAAATCAATAATATCTTAGTTCTAGTTTTATTTAAATTGCCAACAAGTTTTTTTTTTTTTTTACCAACCAGAGTCTCTAAAATGTTTGTAACACAATATCTTAGTTTTGGGTTTTCGTGATTTTTGGGTTTTATTCTCTATTTTCTGTACAGATTAGTTCTTTCTTTTTCTAAAGATACAGATACATTTATCTGTTGTTCTCTGAGTCACAGAGAAAGTCTGTTCTGTGCAACTAAGTCAGTTTGCTGTTTAAATACAACTTTTAAGTCCTCAGTGTTGTATTATGAATGAATTTCCCTGAGGACTTCCAAAGGGATTAATAAAGTATTTTCTATTCTATGCTATTCTATTCTATCTTTAATTTAGTTTCATTCGCCACATGGCTAATTAAAAAAAATCTAATTTAAAGAATAAAAACTACAAGAATTTTCCTAGATTTTTCCCTGCACCTGGGTCTCCAGCTTTTCTCTTAACAGCAGTTTTGGAATTAACAAAGAATCCATGATACTACCACCACCATACTTCATCCATTGGGTTACAAATGACATGGCACCAATTTTAGTTCTCAATTATCAACATTTTTTAAATAAAAACTATACTCTATTAATGCAAAATCTTTATATCTGTGAAGACAAAATCCAAATTTAAGGATTATTGGTAGCATTATTTATCTTAAAAATCTTGCAGAGTTTTCTAAATTAAACTTTTTAATTGGGCTCTATAAAATAAATCAAATGCACCACTGCTATCGTTTCAAATTATTTATATCCATCATCAAGACTATTGCACGTCATAAAAGTCCCAGAGCTTCAGGTTTGCTCCCATATGAGAAGATAACAGCGTCCAAGCAGAAAGACGTGACTCAAGTTTCAGCTCTGCGTCAGTGTTTAGAAGGACAAAAGTTCACTTTAATTTCTTTGTTTTCTAGACATGGATGTGCTTCTTTTGAATTGACCGACACATCAAAAACATTCACAATTTTACTTCAGCAGAAAGCTTTGAAAAACCCCAAAATGCTGCATTAAACTGTCATAAGAAAAAAGTTTGTGCTGCTGTTTACGTGCAAAAAAAATGTGATTTAATTGGTCTTATATAACACTGATGTCACTGATAATCCTTTTTATTTTTTTTTATCCTTTTTTCCCCTCTTTTCAACTAAGCCAACACACCAAATCAGAAAACAGGACTAATTTCTCACTATCTTTTGGACCACCCCCACCTACTGCTGACAGACATGTCTTTTTACCTTTGGCCTGCCACAAGGGCTGCTCAGACTTTGGAAGCAGGGCGACTAATCTTCAAGTCCCAGCAATCACCTACAGTAAAACTGGAGGTCTATAAAAGCCCGGAGACTCAAGCCTGAGAATTAGTCTTCAGAGAAAGAGGGAGACTCTCCTCAACTCACAAGAGCTGAACCCATCATGTGGGGCGCCAGGCTCTGTCTTTTGCTGCTTCTGGGGTCATCCTCAGTCGCCCGTGAGTATTCCGTTTTTATTTTGAGGATTGGTCTAGTATTGGTCATAACTAAAGATTTTTTTATGATTTATACAAAACAAGACTTTTTTTTAATTATTTAAATCTACTTATTAATGTAATTACTTGCATTCTTGGGGAAAAAAACTAAAAATCGGAAAAAAAATATCAGTTTTATTAGTAATTTACTGAAGATGAAAAGCAAATTTTGATATTTTTTTTAATATTGAGCATTTATAAGTTTATATTTTGTGTTTAAACAAAATTTGTTGTCATCCTTTACAGAGCAAGATGTGGAAAGTGTTGGCGAACACTCTCCAGTTTGCTTTTGTGAGTTCTTTTTTGCATTTATTTTCTGTTTGTGTGACCAATAATCTTCCAGAGAAAACTCATTTTTATTGTTCATTAAAATGAAAACTAAAACTATTTAAATGTTTCATTTCAAGCACAAAATTAAGATAAAAAATTAAAATTCATACTTTTAAATAGTGACCGAATTAATATAATTTTATATTAAATTATTAATTAAATTAATTTTTTTTTACAGTGGCCAAACGATACGGACATTTCAAGCGGTTTGTGTACGACTACAAAGCGGAAACTTTTAACAGCGTGGTGCAAGTGATAACAAAAGTGGGCCTAGAGTTTCCTGCACAGTAAGTCTCCCCCTAACCTCTTATACTTTGATTTAGACGCACCAGCAAACACGCTAAATGCGCTTTTTTCAGGTCGAGATCGACGTGCCGCAGACGTGCAGCTTCATCCTTCGCACGACGGACTGTTCTCTGAGCGAGATCTCCGGCGTGGACGATGGCGGGAACCCCGTGTACCGTGTCGCTGCTGAAACCGAGGCTTTTAGAACTGCAATGGCCAAGTAAGTCCAATTAGAATTGTTTATGTGTTGTTTTTTTTTTTTTTAATTGTTAAAATTTATTTACATTTTTTTAAATAAATAAAAATAAATAAATAAATAAAAATGTATTTCAATTTATTTTAAAAATTGTTAAAATTGTTCAAAAATTGGAGATTTGGTCGTAACTTGTGGTTTCAACAGGAACCCTCTGAGGGTCGCAGTGGAAAGACAGACGGAGGTCAAACTCTACCCTGAAGATGATGAACCTGTAAACATCCTAAACATCAAGAGGGGAATCATCTCAGCTCTCATGGTGCCGGAAATGACCGAAGAGAAGAACCAAAACGTGGTAAATCTGGTTCCGTTGCCACATCGATGTAGGTTTATGGCTGTTGACTAATAGAGCGGAGCTTGATCCAGGTTGAGATGTAGCATGCGAAGATAAACAAGTTGCACAACAAGTAGATAAAGTGTCCCTATCCCCAGAGATAAATTCTCTCCTGTAGGACACGTTTTCATAGTGACAACTTTCAGGTCAAAGTCCCAGATAAGTTTATCTCTGCTTTGGCATCACCTGCTCCCATAACAAGAAGCAATCTCCAAGAATTATTGATTATGGAGATAATACAGACAGAGGAACTGTTCTCTTCTTCAATTTTTCCTTTGTATTGATTTGGTCTTAATCTTTTGCAGCCCACTGTTCATGGAGTGTGCTCCACCGACATCACGGTCAACTCCGGAGAGGATGTGACGGTAACCAGGGATCTGTCCAAATGCGACGGCTTCACCGCACGCAGGCAGCACACCAGCCCTCTGGCCCTCATCTCAGGCATGGTGAGAGCACCGGTCGGATTTCTTTCGACTTTACGATTGATCTTTCTTTCTCACCGGAGATGTTTCATTTCTCAGCAGATCCCTGGTAAAAATTATGTACCAATCTGCTGCAATGTAGTTACAAACAACAGTTGTCTGCTGACAGCACAAAGGTAGTTTTGGAAAGTGAAAGGATTAAAGGTGATAAACCAAAAATCCTTTGGTGATTTTATAAGATTGATTGATCTATGTGAGATGCGGGAATGTGTTTTCTTTGAAGCCTGCTTTGGACAGATTTTACCTACAATCCCTCTCAGACTTGAACCATATCTTAGCATCACCTCCATGAAAGTGGGCTCAAAAGCTTAAGACAAATCAAACTAAAGAAAAATAAGAAGAGAACATTCCTTAAATAAATAAAATGCTTGGAGCTTGCCTCTTGTTATGGAGCAGGGGATGCCAAAGCAGAGATAATTAATCTGGAGCTTTGGACCTAAAGTTTGTCATATGAAACGTGTTACAGGAAGATTATCCTGGAGATTGGGACACTTATATCTACTTGTTATGCAACTTGTTTATCTTGGGCATGACTACATCTAAAAATGGAAAAAACTCCGCTCTATTAGTCAACTGCTGTAAATACGATGTGGAAGACCAGACCCAGGGTCAAACTTTGGTCCTTCAACCATGAAGACTGATGACCTCATGTGTTTTTAGATGTTTTACAGGGTTCATCAATCTTCAAAAAAAATTTGAATCTCTGTCTCCACTGCCCTCAGTGGGTTGTGGAACCACATTACGACCAAACTCATTTTTGAACTTTTTAAAACCTTTTTATTTAATTTATTTTTTATTATTAAAAAGTAAATCAAATTTAAGAATTAAAAAAAAAAAAAAATAATACATAAAGAATTCTAAGGGATTTACTTGCATTGCAGTCTAAAAGTTTTTTTTAACAGGTGAAACAGTACAAGGGGTTGATGTAACCCGGAATTTGTAGAAAAAGTCGTGGTGCAAGATAACCTGCACGTTTGCGGCAGCAACGACCTAAAAAAGCATTTTAGGTGTTTGTGTGCGCAAATCAGTATAAGATTGAACTTTCTGTGAGGAAACCTAGCCCACTTTTTTTCAACTGACATACGCTGTTAAAAATTTTCCTTTGTAAGTCACACAAAGTTTTTTTCCGTATCGTTTGGCCACTGTAAAAAAATTATTTAATAAAATTATATATTATTTAAATTTGTAATTTTAAATTTGAATTTTAATTTTTTTATCTTAATTTTGCTTAAATGAACATTTAAATAGTTTTATTTCATTTATAAAATAAAAATGAGTTTTCGGATTATTGGTCACACAAGAAATAAATCAAAAAAGAACACAAAAATAACTGGAGAGGTTCAACACTTCTTCATCTTGCTCGTAAGGATGAACAATTTTTTTAACCAAATTCTTAATAAATTTCCGTTTAATAAATTGGTTTCATCTTTAAACTAATAGAAGAATTTTTCCAGGTTGAGCCCAAGTGCAAGTTCATTAATAAGTAGATGTGTTTGTATCAAAAAAACTTTGATGACATCAACCTCAAAATAAACGATATCACGGACTGAGGATGCCCCAGAACGAAAAAAGAGAGTGGCGCCCACATCAGGTTCAGCTTTGTGATTGAGGAAGATTCTCCTCTTATCTTTGCAGCCAATCTCAGGCTGAGTCTCCGGGATCTTGGACCTCCAGTTTTACTGCAGGCATGCTGGGAGAAGCACGCCCGCTTCCAGTCAGGAGTCTTGATCGCACTCCACCCACGCGGATCTTGCGTTTCTCACCGTGATCCTTCAACTTTCAGAACTACCCCTTGTCCAAAATGATCAGCAGTACCCAGATCTGTAACTACAAATTAGACAGCCAGATGAAACACATGACCAGTGGATCCTGCACGGAGAAACACATCTTCCTGCCCTTCTCCCACAAGTAGGTTTAAAAGAATGAATCCAAATCGGATTAAGGGGTGTATATTAAATTTAAATATGTGATCTCTTTAAAGGAATGAATACGGGATTTCTGCAGTTGTCAGGCAGACTGTGACGCTGCGAGAAACTGAGCAGATCAACGACAGAATCTTTGACATCAGTGAGTATCTCCATCTGAGATGTTTACGCACTCCTCTATAATGTTCTCATCACGTGCTGTAACCATCAGATGAGGCCAACCTCAGACACCTGCCAATGGAAGTGGCTGATGACAAATCCCCGCTGCAGACCAAAGATGCCCTGATCGCCACAATGCAGAAGCTGAACACCTTGTCGGAGACCGCGAACGGCGAGGAGCGAGCCGGCCTCTTCCGCGAGCTGGTGTCAGAGCTCCGCGGGTTGAAGGTCGACCTCCTGCGCTCCGTCACCGAGGAAATGATGGACATCTCCGGCTCGCTGGCGTGGCAGGCTCTGATTCAGTGCGGTACGCCAGAGTGCACCAGCGCCATCATAAAAACTCTGCGGACCTCCGACAGCGGCTCTATGGAGGTCGATGCTGTAGTTTACGCCATGGGGATGCTCCAACACCCATCCCGCCTGATGGTGAAAGACTTGCTGGAAATGGCTCAGTACAAACAGAGCAAACCCATCATGTATGCACTCAGCATTGCAACCAGGAAGTAAGTCAAAAACAAAAAAAAAACAAAACAAAAAAATGTTCTCACCAGTTCCTAGTGTGTTTCAGCACTCATTAACCCTTTAGCTAGCTTCTCAACCAAACATTTAGAAAAACATGTTTTTAAAAATATAGATTGTGTGAATTATTCCACAAAGTACGGAGACCCTAAAGGGACTTTGAAGAAAAAGAAAAGAAAAAAAATGGAAATAATTTTAAACATGAAAGAATTCTGGTTAGTAACGGATGCGCACCAGATAGTAACTGATATGCATCAATTAGTAACCAGAACATTTTTTTTTATTTAAAAAGTTTAAAAAACAGTTACTATCTGGTGTACACCAGTTACTAACCAGAACTTTTTTTTTTATTTAAAAAGTTTAAAAAACAGTTACTAGCTGGTGTACACCAGTTACTAACCAGAACTTTTTTGTGTTAAATTAAAATGGTAAAAAAAATAAAAGATCTGGATAGTTCTACTGGGCACCACATAGTAATTGGTGTGCAACAATTATTATTTGGTGCATGTAAGTTACTAACCAATTCTTTTTTTTTACTTTAATTGTTTGGAAAAATTTTCTGGTTAGTAGCCAGAACTTTTTTTTTTACTCAATCTTTTTAAGGAGCCCACAAGTATTTTTAGAAGAGAATTTATTTTGTAAAGTTAATTTTTGTTTTTTTTTACTTAATTTTTTTTATAGAGCCCTTAAGTATTTTTAAGGGGTTCAATAAAAAATGTAAAAAACTTATTTCCATTTTTACAATAAAATTTTGTTTTTAACTTCATGTTTTTTACTTCAATTTTCTTACAGAGCTCCTAAGTATTTTTTTAAAAATATTTTTTTAATTCAAAATTTCTTTTACGGTGCCAGTTAGTATTTTTTAGAAAAGAAAGTTTTTCGAAAATTTATTTTTTTTTTACAGAGCCCTTAAGAATTTTTAGAAAACATTTCTTCTTACTTTTCTTTTGGAACGCTTTAGTATTTTTAGAAAAATACTTTTTTTTTCTTCAATTTTTTTTAATGTCACTTTAGAGGCTCCATACAAAGTCAATAAGCAGCAAAAAAGAAATACCTTTTTTCTTTTTTGGATTGTTAAAGGGTTAACTGATGTCACTGTTGTTCTCTAGGTTGTTCAAGTCTGAGGGAGTCACCCCAGAGATCAATGATGTCTATGAGTTCATGACCTCCCTTCTGGGTGCCGACTGTGCTGGAGAAAAAGACCTGACCTTCCTGACCCTACGGGTAGGTCACAAACATGCAGCAGAACAGAAAACTTTTTGATCTTTTTATCATTTATATTTCTGAAATATTCTGTTCAGGTTATTGGTAACATGGGAGATGCAATGGAGTCTGTTGACCCAAATATTAAGTCCACCCTGGTGAAGTGCATGAGGCAACCTGCAACCACCCTGTCCGTGCAGCTCGCTGCCATCCAGGCCTTCAGGCGCATGTCTGTGACTGATGAGGTAACATTTTACCACGTATTCACAGTTTTTCCTTCTTCACTGCAAAAAAAATGGAGGAACTAAATCAAAGTCGATGTTATTATCCCATACAGATTCGATCCAATCTCCAGCGGGTCAGTCTGTACCCCAAAGGTGCGGTGCAGAAGCGCCTGGCAGCCTACCTGATGCTGATGAGGAATCCAGAGGACAGTGACATTGAGGCGGTGAAGAAGATTCTCACACAGGAGCAGAACCTTCAAGTCAAGACGTTTGTGACCTCACACGTCCACAACATCATTTCCACACCTGATCTAAAGGCCAAAAGGTAAGAAAAACCCTCTATTTTACATTTGCACCTCACTTTAAATGTTCTACACCACGTGTCAAAGGGCTTATTTTTTAATTTGTATAATTTTGAGAAGTTATTTTTTAAGGGGAGTAAAATGTTGAGAGTTATTTGAGTTTTAAGTTGATTTATTCTGGAATAATATTCCTACATTTTTATTTTTCATAATTATGTTAAAAAATTATGGTTTTAAAAAATTGTCTTTCTGCTAGCTTTTTGGACTATTTTGGCATTTACTACGATTTATTTAGGCTATATTTCTGCTACATGCTAGCTGTTATGCCCAATTAAGGCTTTTTAAAAAGTTTGTTTGGCTGTTTTGTTGATAGGCTAATATTTACACGCTAGCTGTTTTGGCTAATTTAGGCTTTTTTCCGGTTTTTAGGCTATTTTGAAGTTTAGCTATTTTTCAGCTACATGCTAGCTGTTTTGGCTAACCTAAGTTTTTTTATTTTTGATTTTTAGGCTAATTTGGCATTTAGCTAATATTTTAGCTGGCTATCAGCTTCAGTGATTTCAGCAATAAGCTTCAGCATTTTTAGCTATTCATTTCAGCATCTTCAGCTATCAGCACTAGCATCTTAAGCGGCCAAATTCAGCTTTCCCACTAGCGTTATCGTAGGTAATGCTATATATCTAGTTCATAATTATTTTAAAAAGTTTTAAAGTTTTAAAAAATTTAGTTTTAGAGTGTTCAATAAATGCTTATCCTGTTTGGTCCGTGACTTAGGTGTGTTTTGGAATTTGTGCGATTGAGTTTGACACCCTCTGTTCAACACTTTTCGCAGCTTTCGTTATAAACTATTGGACGCCCTGCAGAACATAGAGGTCCCTACAAACAACGACTACCTCACAACATCCCGAAACTACAAACTGGGTATGGCACATGAGAACCTAATGGCCAGCGTTGAGGGAAATGTCATTTTTGATCCAAGCAACCAGCTGCCAAGAGAGGTCCTGTTAGAAACAACCCTGGAAGCTTTTGGCTACAGCATTGATATCTGGGAGGTATGTGTTGCAATTAACCATATCTTGCAAAAAATATCTGATTTTGAAAACAGTTTTAAAAAATCTTGATATTTTTCAATAGGTTGGCATGGACGGAAAAGGTTTTGAGCCAACAATTGAGGCTCTGTTTGGAGAAAATGGTTTCTTCCCTGACACTATGTCCAAAGCTCTGTACTGGGCTGAGGGGAAACTTCCACTTAAAATCAAAGAAGTTCTGGAAAAATGGGTTGCCCCATTGAAACCAGAGGGCCAACAGGTAGGTCACCATTTCTGATGTATTAATGTTATGACTTTTTCGTTTGTTTAATCCAACACAATCTCATTTTAGGTTCCTGAAAACCTTATGAGAGAAATCGTTCGCAACTTCAACAAGCTGGTTAAAGATCTGCAAAATCAGGAGTCCCCGGAGGCCATGGCCTACCTGAGGATCATGGGAGCTGAGCTTGGCTTCATCAAGGGCAGCGATCTGAAGTCAGTGGCTGAGATGTATGCTAACATTTTCCAGAAGATCACTCCCAGCAAGGTATTGTTTGTCGTCATGATGTCTACAAATACTGCAAAGCAGACACTTTATGAAGGATAGCCCTGTAATTATTGTCTCTCTTAACTTATCAGGTTCTGGAAAACCTGATGTCGTCTGCACGGAATGACATTTTTGCCCACTACATCTTTATGGACAACAAATTCATCATGCCAACGGCTTCTGGCTTGCCCCTGGCATTTGCCCTGTCTGGTACCTTTGCTCCCGGAGCCAAAGGAGGTCTAAGCATGGACCCAAACATGGTACTTGTTTCATCTTTACATTAGCCTACCCACTTTTTCTTATTGATTATCTTATAGTTACTGATTTGTTTTTTTCTATATTTTTATGTACAGAACACAGTGTCATTCAGTCCCTCTGTTGGAGTTGAGTTCACCACTCAGATGGGAGTCCACATTCCAGAATTTGTTGAGTCTGCTGTTGAGATGCACACCACTCTGTACCACGAGAGTGCCTTCAAAGCTAAGATCACCATGGAGCCAAACCAAGTCAAGCTATCCATCCCTGCTCCAGAAGGCACCGTGAAGCTCCTCAGCTTAAGGTAACAAATACTTGTTGAGTTTTTAAAAAAAGTGGTAGTAAACTAAGTAGTATTAGGATGTGGTTCAATACTTTTCTGTATCTAATTTTTTTCAAACAGCAACAAAGTGGTGATTTTTGGAGCTGAAAAGGCCACAATGATCCCGCACAGACAGAGCGACTCAAAGTGTAGACCCATTTTCACTGGAATCAAATACTGCATCAAGACACTTCTGCCTGAAGTTGGTGAGCGCAGCGATGCGCCTTACTTCCCTGTAAATGGCGAGACATCGTGAGTTTAACCCTTATTTTCTTGTCGTTCATTTTCTGAATCTATGCAAATTGTACTGAATATAGAAGAACTAACCAAGAATGTTTCATTTCTTTTTATCTGTAGATTTGCTATTGATATTGAACCCACTGGAGAGGTGTCTGAGTACACAGCCACGGTTGCCTATAAACTTCTCAGCGAAGGAAATGAAGGACGGCACAAGGTTGATTCCTTGAAGATTATACTGAGGGCAGAAGGTAAAGCTATCATGTTAAAAAAAAATAATCAGAAAACTCAAGTTTTGCCTCTTCAATGTTCAGAAATGAAACAATTTCTTTTTCTAAATATGATTTCAGGTGATCAGCCTTCAGAGGCCACAGCCACCATGAAATACAACAGGAACAGGAACGTTTTCACCACTCAGATCCAGATTCCAGACTTTGACGTCGAGAGCGGCATTAAAATCGGCATGTCAGGGAACAGTGCAAAGGGCAAGTCTATCGTCTTTGAGGTCTCCAACAAGAACGACGTCCAACTGTCGTTGATTGGTCGTGCCAAGTGAGTAAAATTATTCATTTTACTGTTTGAAATGAAGGTCAGAGTTCAGCTGAAACTTCTGCTAACTCTTTTCATTGATCACAGACTTCAGGCCATGACTGATGGCATGCTGCAAGTACAGCTGTTGGTTCCCTCGCTCAAGATTGATGCCACTCTCAGCTCCACTATGAACAAAGCTGACGGACTCACCCTGCAGTTGAAGAGTGACCTCAAACTCCCAGAAATGGTTTCTGTTCAGGCAATCACCTTTAAATATGGTACGTCAGTTAAACCACAGTCGTGCGGAAATAAAGTCCTCGATTTTCTTGTGACTAAAAATCTTTTTGGCGTTTTAGGGGAAGAAGAGGTTGAGGTTCAGCTGATGTCCAACATGAATGCTGACACTGAGGTTCCAGTGGAGTACTCTAAGGCTCTCCAGGTCTGGATCAAGAATATTGCAGAGGAAATCATGGACCATCAGGTGGTTAACACTGACATGAAACTGCGTCACATCCTCAACAAGGGAATTGAGGTAAAGATATTAATAGTAAAAAGCTACTTTTAAATCGTTTGTCTTTTAGTCCAAAAAATGACATTTATTTATTACATTTTTTTAGGCTGGTAACATCTGGCTTGACAAGATCTCGACTGAACTCCCTTGCATTGAGAATCTGAGGAACAGCATATCCACAGTGGAAATGCCATCAATTCCAGAAAACCTTTTCATGAACCTGTAAGTGTTTTAGAAAAGTTCAAATCGATTGAATTTGCTGATTTTGCATTTTTGTGATATATTCTTGTTTTTGACATCTCACCAGTGAAAGCACACTCAAATACAAGTTCAACCAGAACCGCTTCGCCATGACCATCCCACTGCCTCTCGGAGGCAAATCGTCAAAGGAGCTGAGGATTCCCAGAACGGTCACATCCCCGCAGATATCTATTCCTCAGCTGAGTATGGAGCTTGCCCCTCAAGCCCTCCAAATCCCAACATTTACCATACCCTCTGAGTATGATCTCACCTTGCCTCTGTTGGGAAAAATGGAAATGTCTGCCAAGATGGAAAGCAACTATTATCACTGGGATGGAAAGATTGAAGTTGGTAACAACACTGTCGAGTCCCCCAACTATGTGGCCAACATCAAGATCAAGGCTGAGAGTCCAATCAAAGTTCTCTCCTTCACAACTGAAGGTAAATTGACTTTTTTTCTGTTCCGCAAATACTTTGTTAATGTCACTAAAATATACTAAAACTTTAATTTCTATTTTATAGGCTCATACTCGATCACAGACACAGAAGGCAAAACCATTGAGGTCATTCTGGATGGATCCTTGAAACACATGTTCATTGACACAGGGTTCAGTGTGCTGGAAAGCATTGCTGTCACAGAAAACATACTTACAACAGGTCGCTACAACATTCAGGCTGCCTCATCAATGGGTCTAGACACCTCGATGACCATCACCACCCAGTGCACCCTCGACTCCAGCATTCTCTTTGGAGATCTTAACGCTGATGCCAGTGTGACTGTCGGCCCCATGACTGCCAGCTCAACCTATCTTCACACCTTTTCCATTGAGCCAGCAAAGAAAGAAGCAAAAATGGAGAGCACACTTAACGTAAACTCTGAAATAGCAAAGCTTTCAAACAAAGTTAAGGTATCCTATGAAAATGATGAATTTCTGTGTGAGTCCAACACCAACCTGAACAGTGACCTAGTCAGACACACCACCAAGATAGGCCTAAGCTACAAAGACACCAAGCTCGCCTTCCAGTCGGATTCTGTGACCAATGGTGAAGGGGAGAAGATGCTCCGTAGCCAGATAGAGATGTCTGCTGCTGGAGGACAGGCCACCCTCAGGATTGAGAATCAAGCTGATGACACAAAGAACCGTGTCTACTCTTTGCTTACTGGCTCCTTGAACCCCTCTGGGCTGGAAGTCAATGCTGATGCCTCCATAAACATCTTCTCAAGCATTGCATCTCACAAAGCCACCTTGACCCTAAGCATGAATGGGCTGACAACCAGCTGCACAACAACCGCCCACCACAGCCCACTGACATTTGAGAATATTTTCCACGGTGGAATTGACCCCTCTGGCGCCACCTTGTCTCTCACAACCAAAGGAGGCATACTAGACAACAAAGCTGAGCTCAACATTGAGGGAAATCTTGCAAAGACAGAGGTCTATTTCAATGGCATGTTCAAGGCTAACCTCTTCGACCTGGACAGCATGAACAGAGTGAACTTCAGACTGAATGAAGATGGCATTGTTTTCTCTAACAAAGTGGTTGGATCTTTAGGTGAGAAGAAAACCGAAAACACCAATTCAATGTCTCTTTCACTGAGATCTTTAACCCTCCAGTCCAAAACTGACAACTTCTTCGACCAGAGCAACTCCTACATGCATGACATTTCAATTAATGTTGAGCATTACACTGCATCTGTTAGCATGAAAAATGACCTCAAGGTATTGGCAGTTAGCTTTGTAAATGATGCCCAATTCAGCGCGCAGCCCTACAACATCGAACTGTCCGGAACACTGATGGGAGCCTACTCAGAGGAAGAGCTCAAGCACACTTATGAAATCAAGTTTGTTGACGCAGTCTTCTCTACAAAGACCAACACCATTGGAAAACTCCTTAGTTCCCACATTACCCATACTACTGACATGGAGATTGCTGGTCTGAGCTTGAAGCTCAACAATGTGGCCAACTTCAACTCCCCTACTATTCAACTGGACAGCAAACTCAAGACCACTGCTGAACCCTTCAATCTCAATGTTGATGCCATTTTCAACTCCAATGGTGCATTCTATTTTTTTGGAATCCATAGTGGAGAAGTTTACAGCAAGTTTCTCCTAAAAGCAGAGCCCACATTGTTTACAGAGTCCATTGAGTATAGAGCCTCAACCACCCATAAAATAGAGGGCTGCCAAACCATCAAGACCAACGTGGACAGCAAATTCAACACCAACCTGAGCCTGCAAAAGCAAAGTGTAACACTGAAGATGGCAACCAAAGTAAACGACCATGCCTTTGACGAAGAGATGACCGCATACAACGATGCCGAAAAAATGGGTGTTGAAATGAAAGGAGTGGTCTCAACCCCCTTGTTCAGTGATGCAAGTCAAGATTACATCATCTCTGGATTTGTGAAATATGACAAGAACAGCGACAGTCACTTCCTCCAGATTCCCTTTGTTGAACATCTGCCAGAAGTCATTGAAAAGATGAAAGTCACTTTGATGACTCTGATGGACAGTAGCATTGACATGTTCAAAAACTTTGACTCAAATTATGGAATCACTGCCAAGTTCAACAGCAAGGTTGCAGAACTGAAAGAAGTCGTGGACAATTTCGACTTCAATCTTTTTGTCCAAGATATCAAAATGTTCCTCAAGCCAGTGGAGAAGTTCCTCACAAACCTCACAATAAGGTTCCCAACTGACAAAGTCATCAGTTTCCTGAAATCTATCAAGGACAAAGTTGAGACCACGATCAAGAACTGCAACATTTCCAGCAGGTTGAGTGCAATTTATTCCAAGTTAGACGAATTTCTTTCCAACTACGAGGTTGAAAAAATTGTTGGAGAACTCATGGATGAGGTTGTTAAAATCATGAAGCAGTATCAGATCAGGGAGAAGATCCAGCAAATATTTGATTCTTTCAAAAGCATTGACATCCAGCCATTGGTGGAAAAAGTTAAGATCCCTGTTCAGGAACTGCTGAATGAACTATATTCCTTTGACATCAAACTGCTGATTGACGACATAAGTGACTATTTCACAAGACTGATCCAGAAAATCAAATCCTTTGACTATGACACCTTAACCACGGAGCTCAAAGAGAAAGTGGCAGAGATGAGTAAAATCCCCTGCTTTGGAAAACTTTACAGTGAGTTCAAAATTACTTCCCCTCACTACGAACTCAGTACCACTGCTGACTTGGAGAACGTAACAACCACATCCATCACGCCAGAGTTTAAAATGAACCTCAATTCAAGAGCTCAGTCTACTTTGAAAATCCTTGACTACACCATGGATGCCACGGCACATATTGCTTTGCCCAAAATGAGGCACCTGTCCATCTCTGAGAGTGTCGATGTTGCCCAGTCCTCCTTTACTCTGAACCACAAGGGAGTGATGAATCTCTATGGCCTGTCAGCCCAAGGTTCTGCCAACACCACAGCAAAAGTCAACACTGAGCTTTATAATGGAGAGTTTTTAAATAATGCATTCTTTGCCATGAGAAATGGCGTTTTTGCCTCAGTGGAGACCGCTTGTAAACATGATTTCAACATGGCACCTCTCAAAACAGCCAGTGAGGGAATGATATATCAAAAGACCGTCTTTGGGCTTGAAGCAGGCACAGCCCGTCTGACCTTAACCAATGTGGCTCAAGAGAAATATTCCATTCGAGACTTTTCTGATGAGATAACCCACAAGAGTGATGCGGAGGTGGTCATGGATCTGCACACAGCCAAACTGACCTTCAGTGGGGACACCAACAGCAAGTTCCTAAAATTAGAAGAGAATCTTCTCGTTGATGCATGCATTTTCCGTCATTTGATTGTTGAGGCCAAGATGGAAACTGAGACACCTTTTTGGAGGGACAGTGTCACCGAGGTTAAGCTTGAGGCTAAAGCCGAAGACATGAGAATTGACATCACTGCCTCTCACGAAACCCAGCTGGAGGGTCAGGTTGAAGGAAAGATCTCAAGTTCTTTTCTTGCTCTAATCAAACCTACAGAGCTTTCACTTGATACCAAAAGCAAGGGGGATGCCAAGTTTGTTCTTCCACTCAAGCTGTCAGGCAAAGTAAATCTCCAGAATGACATGGTTTTCACTCTGAACTCCGATGTGCAGCAAGCAAGATGGACAGGGCTGGCAAGATTCAACCAGTATAAGTATTCCCATCTATTCTCACTGGAAAACCTTGACAAAGAAGTTCATATGCTTTCCCAAATCAACGCAGAAGCAGATCTTGAACTTCTGAAGCAAACTATCACCATTCCTGAAATAACGCTGCCCCTGGTTGGCATGAAGACACCAAGAGTGGAGAGCTTTTCACTGTGGGAAGATGCTGGTTTAGATTATTACCTGATCACAACTCAGCAGACATATGAGATGAATTCCAACCTAAAATACATCAAAAACCCTGAGGTGATCCAAATAAATGTGGGTCCAGTCGTTCAGGCCATTAACAGCAATCTCAAAGCATTACGCGAGAACGTCATCGTTGGCAAGGAAATGTTTGCTACCACTCTTGGTTCATCCTATGACAAAGCAAAGGTTCAGTATGAAAAATACAGTTCTCAGGTCCCAGAAACCATTACAGTTCCTACCTATAAAGTCCCAGTGATTGATTTTGACCTGTCTTCATTCCAAATCCCCTTGCCTGTCCCCAGAATTATAACCCTGTCTTCTCAAGATGTCTCATCTGCTGTCAGCAAAATCAGAATTCCAAGGATTTCCATACCCAGAATTCAAACAATCAAGATTCCAATAATGGGCGATCTGATTTATGAGGGTTCCATCAAGACTGTGGTTATCACTCTCAAAACCGATGCCAGCGTTCTTAATCAGGACGGCCTCTCAGCCAGATTTGATGCCTCCTCATCCTCTCCGTTTGACCTCTTGGTTGGAAAAATTGAAGGCAAGACCAATGTGAACACAGCTGGTGAATTTAAAGTGGACTCCATCCTTTCTGTTTCCCATGCAGTCCTGGAGGGAAACCATAAGAGCAGCATCGCCCTAAACTATGACACTGTAGAAACTTCCATCATCAATACAGGAAAGCTGAATCTACCTTCCCAGACTGTGGAGATCAACCAGGAGATCACTGGAAATCCAGAGAAAGGTCTTGTCGTCTCCATGTCCACGCCATCTGCAGGTCTCATTGCTGTTCAGGCGCAAACCAAGCTGCTCCACCAAATGAAAGCAAGAGTCTACGGTCGCTATCCGGTAAGAAACCGATAGTTTTACCAGTCATCTTTTACCGGCTAACAATTTTGATTTCAATGTAATTTATCTTTTCTAATTTCCCTCTTTGTTTACCTCCAACAGACTGACCTGACAAAGGATGTAGATATTGTTGGCCTCAAGATGTCAATGTACGCGGAGAATCTGATCCTCCAGGCAACCTGGAACATGGAGATGCCCTATGAGATGATTTTAGGACTGAAGAAACAAGTAGCCCCAGTCATGAGCACGCTGTCTGATGCTGCTGTCAGAGCCTACAACAAAATCAGCAAGCAATTCAGAGGCCTCAAAAACTCTTTAGAAAAAGCCAAGAAGCAGGGAAAAGTTTTGTTCAACAGGGCTGTCGAGAGCATAATGGCATCAGATATTTCTGATGTTTTGACCACTGCTGCAGATAGAACCATTGTAATCATGAAAGAATATCAAAAGAAAGTTAAACTTTTCCTTAATGCTGTTGTGAAATTCCTCAGAGAGACCAAGTTCCAGATTCCTGGCTATGATGAGAAGCTCTCTGGTCTAGAGGTTTACAAAGAGTTTAGTGCTTTTGTTGCTGATGTATCTGAAGAGGCTGTTCAAAAGATCCCAGGGTACTTTGCCACCACGTTTGCTAATGTCCTTGAAGAATTCCAAACCATTCAATTTGTCTTTCCTGGATCTGACCGCATCATCAGTGGCAAAGAGCTTCTTGATGACTTATTTTTAGCTTTGAGGGAAATCCAGGATCAGATAATCATTGCAGTGAGGAAACTCGGAGACATCTCACTTGAGGACATTTTGAAGAAACTCTATGCATCTGTGCAGTTCACGGTTGCACATAGCGAGAGATTTCTTCAATCTCTAAAATCTCTCAGTGCAGAGAATCTCTCCCAATTTTTCAGCGAAGTGATCAGCGATGCAATGAACTCCCAGATTTTTGCTGACATTGCAGACCAGCTGAGAGAAATTCAAAGAATCATTCTGGAATATCTTACAGTTGTGTCTGATAAAATCTACAGCGTTGTGGAGGATGTGTCCACCGAACAGCTAAGATCTGACATCCAGTCCTGGATTGATTTATCTGTGAAACGCTTGAATTCTTTCCACAACAACGTCATCAGAGCTCTCAAAGAAACAACCAAGAGTCTTAAATCGTACGTTAAAGTCACTGACAGACAGATAGATGTTGACATTCCTGTGCCACTTCATCTCAGATTGAACTAAATGATCCTGACTCTCAAAAGTATAACTTAGTGTTAATCAATTTCTTTTCAACCAACACCACAACAATAAAGAAAGCTAAGCAAATGGCAGACATGTACATCTTTTTGTTGTCTCTGTACCATTACTCCACATAATTTTGTTCATTGTGTCACTGCAGACTAACAATTCTTTTCACCCCCCATGTATTTTCTTTGTCTTGTACTATTTAAAAACCTCTCTGGGTATCAATAAATACAGTTTTTACTGCATAAAAGTCTCAGTATTTTTATTAATAGTTGAAACTAATTTTCTGACAATGGATTGAAAAGATTTCTCCCACCTATAAACCAAACAAGAGTGCCAAAACCTGCTGAACACAATAGAACCAGATTGCCCTCCCAAATAGCCATTAGTCATTGTGAAGTTTAAAATAGTTCTTGTGACACACCAACTTTCTTTTCTTAAAACAAAGAAAGTTGGTGCACAGAACGGCAAGGTCGTGTACTAACAATGAAGGTGACAAAAAATATTGTATTTGCAACTTCTCGTCTTGGAGAATGACTCACTTTCCAGTTACAGCTCTTACATCATTTAGGCAGTGACGCATTGTTAAAAAAAACAACACCCTTGTTGCCATATGAACATATGAAAAAGCAACAGAAAAATAACTATAATCCAAGTTTACTCATGGAATCATTGAGATACTTATTACTTTTTTAATTAGTATTAACTGTCCACTTCCTGAGATTCAATTCAATTCAATTCAATTTTATTTATATAGCCCAATATCACAAATTCAATTTGCCTCATTGGGCTTCATGCCTGCAGTTTTTACAGATGCACAGATGGAGTCATAAAATATGCACAATAGGTAAAAACTAAACAGACTATAAAGAACAGGTCATCCCTGTCCTTAGACCCTCCCTCGCGGTAAGGAAAAACTCCTAAAAAAAACCTGAGTCAGGAAAAAAAAGAAGAAACCTTAGGGATTCCCACATGAGGGAGAGATCCCATCCCAGGACGGACAGGCGATACCAGAACGGTTTAAAGAAAAGTTAGCTGCTAAAACTGCATATATGAGTAGAGTTCATTCATATAGAGCTGAGGGACAAGTGATGATTAAGTCCATAGTCCAGATGAGGCAGAACTGCAGACCACGACCAGGAGCAGGAGGACAGACGACCCACCAGGAATCACTCCCACTCAGAGATGCAGGATAGTGACGGATGGTGACGGGGCTTCATCCAGATGGGCGGGGCTTCGTCAGGATCACCAACAAGTCTCCCGGAAACTGAGATGAAAGGCTAATTGTGGAGATATTTGTCTTAATATTCAGAATGTTTTAAAATATGTATTTTTAACTGAATCTCATCACTGATTAAAATAAAAATACTTTATACTACACACATTTAAAGGTAATAAAAGTACAACACCCTAGCTCCAATGTGTCAAACTCGAGGCCCGGGGGCCGGATTCGGCCCTCTGGGTAATTCTATTCGTCCCTCCAGATCATTTTATTTTATTCTTATTAACGGACCAATGTCATATCGCGCTTATTTCTAATTTGTGTAATTTTGACAAGATATTTTTTATGGAGGGTAAAATGTTGAAAGTTATTTAAGGTTTAAGTTGATTTATTCTGAAATAACTTTCTGCCTTTTGATAATTCAAAACTATGTTAAAAAGTTAAGGTTTTCATGTTTTTGGCATTTACTAAGATTATTTTGGCTATTTTGAAGTTTAGCTAATATTCCACCTTCATGCTAGTTAGGCTAACATTGGCTTTTCTTTTCGAGTTTTTAATAGGCTGTTTTGGAGTTTGGTACTATTTACATGCTAGCTGTTTTGGCTAATTTAGGCTTTATTCAGTTTTTTAAGGCTATTTTGAAGTTTAGCTATTTTTTCAGCTACATGCTAGATGTTTTGGCTAACCTGAGTTTTATTTTTTTGTTTGTTTTTTAGGCTAATTTGGCATTTAGCTAATATTTTAGCTGACTATCAGCTTCAGTATCTTCAGCTAACAGCACTAGCATCTTCAGCGGCCAAATTCAGCGTACCGCATTCACACTAGCATTATCGCACGTTATGCTATATATCTAGTTCATAGTTATGGTAAAAAGTTACATTTTAAAAGTTTTAAAAATGTAGTTTTACAGTGTTTAATTAACGTTTATCCTGGATTATTGGATTTTGGCCCCTTGTGCGATTTGAGTTTAGCACCCCTGCCCTGGCTCTTTTTGAATATATGATTGATAAAAACATTTTAGCTATATACATTGTCAGAAATAGTCAAATGTATCTTTACTGAGAGGATAGATTACAAAAATACCCCTCGCCTTTATGGGAAAAAAAAGGATTTAAGCAAAGGAATGTGGACAAACACGTAAACGTGACTTTATTGACATTTTCAGAGCATTTGCAGTTCTTCCCTTATGGTACCGTTTCAGAACCATTTCAAGACAATAACCAAAAAGACACAAATTTTGGCACAGTCTTCTCCATGTTTTACTCAAAAAAAGAAGAGGAAACCTGCAGCAAGCAGTGTCAGAACACTGTAAATCAGAGGCACAAGTGGGGCCACTGTGACAATATAAAAAGTCCAGCACAATGCATTCCCATCCTGTAAGTCAGCACAAAGCCTAGCAACAGAAGGCAGACAGGAATGTGACTTTTATACCACTCCAACTCTGCCTGGATTTGTTCAATATGCACTTTTTAACTTAAAGTAACTGTGGGGGTTTTTTTTTGTTTTTTTTTTAAAGTACATATTCAAAATACTTTCTTTGTACGAGGACCAGAACAGTAAATCCACCGGGCTTTTACAACAGATCACCATGTAGCAACAGTGTCAGCAACCGATGTCCATTCGGCAAACACTCCCACCAGCATGCAACAGGATGGTTACACAAGACATTTGTGCAGCCGCGTAAGAGCTAGGTTTATTTCACAAAAGTTAAACACATCTGTTCCTATTAAGTTTTCCTTTAACGAGCCAAAACTAAGTACATTCATTGTTGCAGTGGAAGACCTCAATTAATACAATTTCAGTAACTGTCTTTTACAGTGTCAGTAATGGACCACATTTACATTCAAGAAGCCTTTTGTTAAAAGTTTGGATAAAAACATATAATATCCTGTCTCAAAAATGCCTTCACAAACTTACGTTTTCCTCACATACTTAGAAAATTAATAGTCACCCAGAGCCAAACCATGCAACCTTGCCTCTCTTCATCACTTTAATAAAATAGAAAATTCATAACCTTCTTATAACTTTCTCTATAAAATACTGTGTAACAGGTGAAAACAAGTACTTTAAAAGGTCTAACACTATCAAAAAGTTAGCCCTTTTCGTGAAGGCAAGCTGAGAACTCTGGGATGAGACTTTCATTTTATGTGAAAAACTACACTTTTTTGATACAAATATGGTTTCTGAACTGTAAACATAAGGTTGTGTCTAGTAAAATGTAGCAAAAACTTCACCTAGCAATATCTCCACCAATATTTATGAATTATTGTAGTGTTCAAACACTGCATGTTCACAAAAATGTTATAACACAAACTGGTAATAAATTAATTAATGTCTTTTTTTGAAAGTCCACACATAGTGACCTATCCAGACTGAAAAGGCAAAAAAATATATGTTTGGCTAATGGAGCAGGCCTTTGGCAAGGACGTGTCCACATAGGAGGTGGCTCAGATTTCTTTTCACCCCCTCCACCAGTCAGACTGTGATCATGTGACTCACAAGAAAAAAGAAAAACAACAAAAAAATCAGATGATATTCAAGTGTTCTCGGGGTACAAATGTGGAAAGTCTGCTTGTAGTTAGTGTGTGGTTCAATCGAGGGCGTATGACTCCAGGGGAGTGCCCAAACCATAGCCACACGTGTCCAAACGCCTCAGCGCACGGATGTGAGGATGATTCACATTAAAACGCAACATTTGAGGCAACCGTCTCCAGGTGTTCTCCGCTTTTGGAGGGCCGCCCGCGTTGCCGTTTCGAAAACCTCCCAGATCCCCTCTTTGGTTTTGGCGGAGCACTCCAGATAGTCATAGGCGCCGATGCGCGCGGCCATGGCGCGGCCGTCCTCCGCCTTCACGGGCTCCAGCTTCAAGCGAGACAGCTCGTTCTTGGTGTTCTCGTCGTTGCGCAGGTCCTTTTTGTTGCCCACCAGAATGATCGGCACGTTCGGGCAGAAGTGTTTCACCTCGGGGACCCACTTTTCGGGGATGTTTTGCAGCGAGTCCGGGCTGTCCACCGAGAAGCACATGAGGATGACGTCAGTGTCCGGGTAGGAGAGGGGGCGCAGGCGGTCGTAGTCTTCCTGTCCGGCCGTGTCCCACAACGCAAGCTGGACCTGCTTGTTGTCCACCTCAATGTCTGCCACGTACGTCTCAAACACGGTCGGGACGTACACTTCGGGGAACTCGTCTCTGCTGAACACAATGAGCAGACACGTTTTCCCGCATGCGCCATCCCCGACCACCACCAGCTTCTTCCGTATGTCTGCCATTCCTGCCTTTTCCTAGGAGGTCCTCCACGGGCGGGTCATCCAAAAAAACTCTGACGTTGTCTTCTTCTGCTCTCCCCTTTATATTTTCCTTCACAAAATCCGTCCAGTTTAACGAGAAACACGACATCATAAACTCCCAAGCATCTGGGTGGTTTTATAAAGCCTGGGCGCTTTCCTAAATATAGCAATCCAATCGGAAATAGGGAGGTGAGATCACACTCTAAACGATGAAAGATGATTGGGTCCTTTTGAGAAAGGGGCGTGTCCTAAGACAAGACGGACCATACCACTGAGCGTGTACATTCAATGGACTATATGGTTTTTAAAATAACCAAAAACTATTAAATAAAGCTGAATTACACATATATATTTATTAATTGTATAATTAATAATTACAAAAATATATATTATCTCCATAATTAATATATGTTTTAGTTTGAAAACTTTATCAGCTATATTTATAAAAAATGTTTTTTAGTGGTAACACTTTTCTGAGTTTTTTTTTTTTTTTTTTTTCTTCAAACAAAACTGATTTGCGTTTGGAGAGTACAAGATATACCCACCAAGGAAATATAGATTTACATTAAGCTTTGTTAGACGTACGTCCACGTAGTTCGCTCTATTTACAGGGAGGGGGCACCAGCGACGGCAGAAGCGCTTAGCTGAAGCTAAATCACCGCACTCCAAGGAAACAAAACAATATAGAATAGGGTTGTCGGTGTGCAGCGAGCACAGATCCTCTCTCGATACAAAAAGGCGTGAGTATTTTTCCCCCTTTTGTCCTCACGATACCAGCACAGGCGCTTACCAGACGACTCCTTTGAGGGCAGTTTACCGCAAGATGAATATTTCCCCTTTTGTTTAGCGGTAAAGGCCCCTCTATTTGGAACTTGAGGGGGGCCATGTTGTTTAGCCGCTGAGTGTTTGGCTGATGTTTTAGCTCTCAAAACAGCAATTAGCTTCTATTTTAGCTGACATGGGTTGTTTGAGCTGTTGAACATGTTTGTATGTGATTGACAGAGTCACAAGAAAACACAAATGTTTACAAGGTTTTTGGCAATTAATTAAAAAAATATCGACTTCTCGCCGGTTAACGTTGTTTAATTACCAAAGTGAATTTGACGGCTGCTGGAACAAACCAATAACAAACACAACAGGCCCGCTTTCCTTAGCATTAGCCGGTTAGCCATGGATGTTGCGAAGGCGAACTCCTTAATGATGTCCATTGTCGTGAACATGTTTTGCACATTTTAGCCGGTGTAATTATTCAAAGTTAATTCGATACACCAGTGACAATTGCCACTGAGTTTGTAATAATAATCTTTATTTTTCCTGAAAAATTTCTTATCGCTGCTAACTTAGCTTGCTCATTAGCAGCGGGTTTGCTAGCAAGCTTGGCAAATGGTTTGTACTTTGATTTAATCCGACATTAAACGCTTATTTTTAGTTTTTGGTTTAATTTTCATAGACATATTTTTAAAATTATACAAAAATGATTAATATCGAGTTTTTTCCCTCCTAAAATAACTTATTTTAAGATAAAACATTTCCATGTTTTGTCGTGGTCACAATTAGCCAAATATCGTTACCATCATAGTTTTAAATTTGCAGTAATTATCTGTTATTTAGCTAATGCTACATATATTTTTAAAATTGTAGATCACACTAACAAGTTTTGTCGTGAAAATAACTAAACTAATTAAGTGTTGAGGTATTTTATTGTGAAATTGTCATTCTTAAAAGTCAGCTATCTAAATAAAAATACACACAAAAAGCACTTTGGGTAATTGTTAGCTGCCTAAAAAGAAATTATTACCCTGAAAACACATTCTTTTTGAGGGAATCCTTCAATAGAACTACAATGTAAGCTTCCCATTAAGCAGACTTTCCATTTTACACAACATTTTATGTAAATAGTTTTGTTTTTTAACCTGGAATTTATTTATTTTTTTAATAAAAAAAAAACTTTCATGCTAAAAACATCATGAACTACACTCTTAAAAGCGATATAAAATAAGAAGAGCCCATTATTAAAAATAAAACTAATTAAAAACCCATTCTAATGAATATTTTGTTTTTAACCTGTTGAAATTTAAAGGAAATTAAGCTTAACATTGGATTTTTTAGTATTTTTTTAATTCAAGTTGTCTAATTGGAGCAGACAAATAAAAGGTGAAAAAAGTTTATAGGTGCGAGTGTGACGTACAAGTTCCCAGCACCGCTCCTTTCTTATTTGTCCTTTTGTTAACGACTAGATCCATTTTCATTTTCCCCATCCGACCTGGCATCTGCCCCAAATTGTAAGACCGCAAAGCAGTCAATATTTTTGCTGCACCGCTAACATTACGTTGGGGTTGTGAGGGGCTGTAAGCTAGTGTAAAAACAAAGGGATGATGGGAAGTGGAGCCAGGCTTACTGCATGCCAACATTCCCACCCACAATTCTGAGATGTATTTCTAATGAACTGCTGACACTCTACAGAAACTATGTACAAGACTACAATGCTAAGACCTTCATACTCATAATTAATGAAGAAATGCTTTGTTTATGTTTGTGATATTTGGGTATGTGTACAACATTAATGGGTCATTTCTTCATGCTTGGTCTGCATAGGTTTTCCCGTGGAATGAGCGTTCCATGCAGCATCCTAGGTATGAATGACGTGGCCTGGCAGGAGTCGAGGGGTGGGGTGCTGCACGCAAATGGCGCTCCCGAGACCGGGGGCGTCAGAGTCCATGCCGGAGGTCCCCTAGCAACAGTTGGGGGTGCTGGGCACCTACAGGGCATGGACAGGAATCCCAACCTTACTCCAGGTACGCCCCAACCACCGCTGAGCGGGAGATCTCAGGATGATGCCACAGTCGGGTACTTTTTTCAGAGACAGCCCGGAGAGCAGCTCGTTGGTTGCACAAACAGCAAACATCGCTGGCCCACTGGAGATTCTAACCATATTGATCAGGTAAAAAGCATTCTTTTACAAGCCATAAATAGTTAAAATTAATATTTTTTGACCATTTAGATTAAACATAAACAACATATTTTCTATTTCTTGCTGGTCCTCAAAAGTAAAATTCCTACAGAAAAAGTTTTATCTTATCCTTATTGTGTACGGCGCGAGCTTGTTTAACCACATTGTGTAAAGAGTTGCCTAAACAAAAGAATTTTAGTTACCCATGACACCACATTTTGTATTTCAGACAGTTAGCCTATTATTCCCAGAATCAGAAACCATCAGTGGCTGTAGCATTGTGTATTCAAGGTATTCTCATTATTCAGGTCACGCTTTTGTGTTTTTAAATGGCAGTAGTGGTGTAGTAAATTAACATACCCCCCTTAAGAGAATAGCTTTGGTCGTATTTTTTTTTTTTTTGGCACAGCGGACATTAAAGGCTATTAGCTGAAGACATAAAATATTATTATGCCTCTGAGTAATAAAGT
The DNA here is from genome assembly GCA_003999625.1 of Oryzias javanicus. Taxonomy (NCBI): domain Eukaryota; kingdom Metazoa; phylum Chordata; class Actinopteri; order Beloniformes; family Adrianichthyidae; genus Oryzias; species Oryzias javanicus. The sequence goes on along the minus strand of CM012460.1, from coordinate 12,653,231 downwards.
TTATTACTTTGTTTTTTTTCTGGACATCATGTTTTTGGAGACAGAAAGTTTAAACTTGGTGTTTTTATAAAGTTGTCAAACAGTTATCTAGAGCAGGGGTCCCCAAACTTTTTCTTGAGGGCCACATAACTGTTTTCTTCTCTGATGGGGGGGGCCAAGGTCGGTTTGTAGGCTAACAGAAAAATGTTAGTGTAGCAATCTCAGCCTAAACGTTTCTAGTTTTCCAGTAAACTACACATAGCTACATTTTAAATAATTTATTTCTTTAATCTTCATAGAAAAAAAAGAAATACAAAAAAATTCTAAATTAGCCGAAATAGCTAGCATGCAGCTGAAATTTTAGCTAAATGCCAAATTAGCCTAAAAAAATGTAAACATTTCTAATTTAGCCTAAACAGTTTTGGGGGGGGGCAAATGTGGAAAAGGGGCGGATCCGACCCAGTTTGGGGACCCCTGGTCCAGACGCCCCTTTCAGTTTGCAAACCTTTGAAATGACTTTAATTTCAACCAATAGAATTAGTGCTTAAGCTTTGGCGTCTATGTTTATAGTAAAGATGTGCAAGTAAAGTCTTAATTGGTGGGATTTTTATGTTTTTTTGTTTGTTTTTGTTTAAATGAATATTCAATTTCCTTATAATGGAGATGCTATAGAAGATGATAAACATGTCTTGTGTGCCGCACGCACATGCAGAATTGTAACTGCTAATTTGAAAAGAAATACCAGAAAAACAGGTGGAATGACTGAAGGACTTTCAGATGAACGAATAATTTGCCTATTTTTGTATGTTCTGTTTAACTTAAAAAGAAACAGAAAAAGTGTAATAATCATTTGGAAACTGACTTTTTCCACACTCCCTTCAGGTCAGAGCAGTGGATGAAATGAACTATGACTTTCAGGCTCTTGCTTTGGAGTCAAGGGGAATGGGAGAGGTATGCTGACTTTAACCTTTTAATCTTTAGAAGAGTTGTCATTTTTCTATTCGCTGTTCCTGATTTTTGCTTAAAAGTCGATTTTTAAAGTTGGGTTTTTTTCTTCTATTGTTGTGAAAGAAAGCCTGATTGTTTTTTAATATTTTACATTAAGCTTTTGCCAGCCAAAAAGCTCTGGGATTCTGATGAGCTTACAAAGGACGGAAGGAAAGGAATGATTCTTGGAGAGGAATGGAGGGGCAATGCATGGGGAACATCCCGTGAGTTTTTTCTGTTCGGTTCACTTCTTTTTTTTTTTTTTTGCTCCAAGGGAACTATAATATATAACTTAAAGTTTATGACATGCAAACATTTACATAATAGTTCTAACACTATTTAAATGAAGTCCTATTTGAATATCTAATCAGTATGCTAACCTGACTTCAGTTGTGTATATAATTTTTGCAGAATGACTTTGAGCGTAGGTTATAGCAAACATTTTACATTTTTTTTTCTGTCTTTACACTCAAACTGCTGTTTCTGAATTTATATAGTGTGTTTTCACCATACACTTATCTGAAACATTTTATGTAAATATTCTGAATTAAAGTAAACATTGAGTAGTTAATTTTTCTTTGTTCAACCAAATAGTCTGAGATGTCGTATCCTTAACAGAATCCAGGAGCTGAGCAGGAATTCTGCCAAAATTCATTTATGCATTATATTTACAGAAACTTGATTTAAAATTGCAGCTTGTGAGTCACAGTATTTGACTAAGCCCTTTCATCCAGATCACTCAGTGTCTCAGCCAATCATGGTGGCGCGACGGCCCGGTCAGGGTTTCCACGGGAACGGTGAAGCAAACTCCGTGCTTTCACCGCGCTCGGAAGGCGGTGGTCTGGGAGTCAGCATGGTGGAGTACGTCCTGAGCTCCTCTCCCGGGGATAAGATGGACGGTCGCTACAGGAACGGTGGCTTTGTAAGCTCCGCCTACAATGACACGACAACTCTGGGTTCACATTTGAAACCACTTTAACAGTAAATCTTTTTCTGTGCTAATTTAGGGCGGGGGAAATATCGATCAGGATGTAAGAGAGAAAGGTGACGCACAAGACAAAGTTTCACCTTTTGAAGAGGATAAAAGCCCAGAGATGAAAGTGGGAGAGGAAAGCGACCCCACGAAAACCAATGGGAGAGTTCTGCTCAACGGCATGGATCGAGACTGTAAAGACTTTAAGTAAGTTTTCATTTTACAGAGTCTTTATATGAACAAGTGTAGTCTGTTTTTGCGTTATTAAAAATATAACTTTTCAGATCGCATAAACAAACTAATCAATAATTTGTGTTAGAACAGTTCTAGTTCTCAGTTTAAATCTGAACCTTATGTTACGTTGAACTAAAAAGTGAGCGATTCCCTCCATATTTCTGCATATTTCTGTTTTTATATTTTCAATGTAGCTACATTTAAGAAGTATTTATTTAATTACATTACACCAGGGTTACTGTAAGCCAACTGAGACCTTTTTCTTCATTGTTATTTACTTATCGGCAAATTTAAAAAATGATTTTTCTGAAATATTGTTTGCAATACACAAATCATGCCTCTAACTGAAGCAAAACAATAACACAATAATTGAAACATGAGTCGACTCATAAAGAAAGTGTATTGCTGGATCCCCTGCTGTTGTGCAACACTTCACGTTAGCAGAGTGCAGCATATCAGTACAAAGTGTTTTCTGCGTCAGGAACGGCTGATTTCATGTTGATTGCGTAAACAGTCAAGGAGTTGTGGTACGTCAAGAGTTTGTGTTATTTGGGTGTCCCCTACAACATCTGTGGTCTTAACTTCTCCAAAAACACGTAAACTCAAAGCTTCTGTGTGTAAAGTCATTCATTCAGGTCAGGCTATCCCAGAACTCAAAACTACTGGACTTTAAATGATGATCAAGAAGACATTTCGGTGCTCATTCTTTATCAGAGCTGCTGTGTGACACACCAATGACTCTTTAGGCCACTTTCTGATGAATAAAGATTTCTGCAACCAGTTTGCTGTATGTGCTGTTTTTTTTAAGGCTGTGACCATTAATGCATTAACACGCGTGACTAATCAAACGCACTAATATTTATCAACGCAAATTAATCAAAGAAATCGTCCTTTGCTTTAAGTCGGCTGTTCAGGCATCCATGGCATGCGTTAAAATAATACGTTGGGTATTATCCCACTTATACCAGGGTCTCGTACAAAATAAATAAATATTCAATCGGTTTTTAGTACTTTATTCTTGCTATTTTTTCTTTGATCACTTTTTCACAAAAAGTGGACTGTTTGATCCATCGTCTGGTGCCATATTGTACAAATGCATTTTAGCTGGTAAAACACTGATTAATCGTGATTAATCACAACACAGAAGTGCAATTAATCTGTTTTTATTTATTTTTTTTGTAATCGATTGAAAGCACTAATTAAAAATAAATGTTCTAAGTGTAGAGTTTGTGTGTGATTTTTATATTGTGAATATTCTCAGAAAATACTGTTAGAAAAAATTTTTTGCGATTAATTTTTTCCAGTTTGCGATTAATTAGTTAATTTCTTTTTAATCAATTCCCAGCCCTGCCTTTTTTAACTGGAGATTGAGATATCAGTCGTTACTCACAGATAATGGGATTTTTCGGGATGCAATGATCGACTTTCTCCACAATTTGGTTCTAACTTTCTTCATTTAAGAAATCTCTTAAAACTCTGCTTTTTAAACTGCTTTTAATCTTTAATTTTACTGTTTACTTTGTATTTTATTTATTTAGTTACTATTATTGTTATTTTTATTATTATTTGTATTATTTTTTTTATTCTTCTTACTACTGTTTTTAATGTAACTTTTCTGTAAGCGTCTTTGAGTATCTTTTAAAAGCGCTATATAAATAAAATGTTTTATTATTATTATTATTAAACTTCACTTTTTGGGTAGTAGCTTAAATTAAGCCCATCTACGATTTAGTTCAATGTTGTACAATTCTGTTTTAAATCAAGAATTGTGGCATCCCAATAGATTTATCACATGATTTAATTTTTTTATTATCTGTTTTTTGTTACTTAAGATGGTATCTGGTATTTTTCTGTCAAATCTAAGAAAATGTCAACATAAAGAAAAAATGAGCAGAATTTCAATTTTGCAGTATTTTACTTCATAAATGGTGTTTTTTATTTCTACTTATTACTTGAACAGTCCTACCCCTGGAAGCCGTCAAGCATCCCCCACTGAAGCCGTGGAGAGGATGGGTCCCAGTCAGACCGGTCTGGAAATGATGGGGCAACACCACCCTCACGTCCTCCAGCAGCAAAATCCCGTTCAAAACAAAGTCCCGGGAGAGGACTTCCAGAACCAGGATCCCCAGAACATGGGAGGAATGGAGCAGCAAGCTGGCGTGGAGTCGTTGCAGTTCGACTATGCGGGGAACCAGATCCAGATGGACCCCTCAGGAACTCCTGTGGGATTGTTTGACTACAGCTCCCCACAGCAGGTGAGTTGAAGTAGCACAATCACAAGATCCAATGAAGCAATTATCTACTAAATTGTCATTTTGTTTCTCAGTTGTTCCAGAGATCAAACCCTCTAACCGTTCAGTCTCTCACTGCCGCTCAGCAGCAACAGTACGCTCTGGCTGCAGCTCAGCAACAACATCTCGGTAATTCGGATGCTTTGTATTAGGGCTGCCACGATTAGTCGACTAATCGACGACTAATCGACTATTCAAATAGTCGACAACTAATTTAATAGTCGATTAGTCGTTACTTTATCATATATGGAGTCAGACTGTACTAAAGTTGAAAGTTATAATGACATTCTGCTAGCTTTTTAGACTATTTGGGCATTTATTAAGGGTTAACCTAAGGCTAATTTGGAGTTTAGCTAATATTTTAGCTTCATGCTAGCTATTTTGGCCAATTTAGGCTTTTTCAGTTTTTTAGGCTAATTTGGAATTAAGATAATATTTCAGCTACATATTAGCTATTTTGGCTAATTTAGGATTTTTCAGTTTTTTAGGCTAATTTCAAGTTTAGCTAATATTTCAGATACATAATAGCTAGCTAATTCAAAATGTTTCGTTTTTTAGGCTAATTTGGAGTTTAGCTAATATTTCAGCTAAATGCTACCTATTTTGGCTAATTTAGGCTTTTTCAGTTTTTTAGGCTAATTTGGAGTTTAGCTAATATTTCAGCTAAATGCTACCTATTTTGGCTAATTTAGGCTTTTTCAGTTTTTTAGGCTAATTTGGAATTAAGATAATATTTCAGTTAGATATTAGCTATTTTGGCTAATTTAGAATTTTTTTCAGTTTTTTAGGCTAATTTCAAGTTTAGCTAATATTTCAGCTACATGTTAGCTAGCTAATTCGAAATGTTTACAGTTTTTTAGGCTAATTAGGAGTTTAGCTAATATTTCAGGTAAATGCTAGATATTTTGGCTAATTTAGGCTTTTTCATTTTTTTTTTTTAGGCTAATTTGGAATAAAGATAATATTTCAGTTACATATTAGCTATTTTGGCTAATTAATGATGTTTACAGTTATTTAGGCTAATTTGGGGTTTAGCTAATATTTCATCTATATGTTATCTATTTTGGCTAATTTAGGATTCTTTTTGTTTTAAAGCTAATCATGTTTAAGATTAGTCGACTAATCGGAAAAAATAATCGATGATTAGTCGACTATTAAAATAATCGTTTGTGGCAGCCCTACTTTGTATCTTTCATCATGCAATACCTTGTTTTGGTGTAATTTGCTCAGTAAGAACAGTTAATACAAACGGCATCACATTTTTACGCTTTTCCCAGCTGGCCTTGCTCCTGCGTTTGTGCCAAACCCTTACATCATTAATGCTGCCCCTCCTGGAGCTGACCCCTACACTGCAGCTGGACTGGCGGCAGCTACACTTACAGGTGACGCACAGAACCGCAGTTTGCTTTCATTAAGTCAAACTTTACATTCGATCTCTAAAACATTTGCATTTCTATCCTTAGGCCCCACTGTTGTACCGCCACAGTACTATGGTGTTCCTTGGGGGGTGTACCCAGCCAGTCTTTTTCAGCAACAGGCTGCATCCACTGCCAGTCACTCCGCTAATCAGCAAGCATCCAATCAGGGTCCAGGTCCAGGCCAACAGGTAAAACTGATTCCCACCCGAGACTCTTACTTTATTATAGTCTCATATATTGACATATGCTTTGGCTTTCTAGATAAATGCTAGCTATTTTAGCTAATTTGGGGTTTTGTTCAGTTTTTTAAGGCTATTTTGGTGTTTAGCTAATATTTTCGCTACATGCTAGCTGTTTTGGCTAACTTAGGCTTTTTTTTTTTTTTTTTTAGGCTAATTTGGCATTTCAATAATATTTTAATTGGCTATTAGCTTCAGCGTTTTGAGCTATTACCTTCAGAGATTTCAGCTATCAACTTCAGTGTTTTTAGCTATCAATTTCAGCATCCTCAGCAGTCAAATTAGCTTACAGCATTCACACTAGCATAATCGCAGGTAATGCTATATATCCATTTTCTTCATTTTCAAACATTTTTATACCTTAATGTTGTTATGGCCTCACATTTTGCTTCTTCCATTCAAGTGTTCTTAATTATAAAGTCATTTTTGCCGGGAAACATTAAAATTACGTTATTTTTTTTCAGATTTTTTTGACTCTGTCTCATCAGGTAATGCGCACAGGAACCAACCAGCGACCTCTCACACCCGGACAAGGCCAACAGAGCCAGCAGGAATCTTTAGCTGCTGCAGCTGCTGCAAACCCTGCGCTGGCTTATGCAGGAATGCAGGGTGGGTGGACACCAGTTTACCCTGGGATTTTTATTTTAAGTCTGCTTGATAACTCTTTTTTTAAATCTCTTATCTCCACAGGTTATCAGGTTTTGGCCCCTGCAGCCTATTATGACCAGACCGGAGCTCTGGTGATGGGCCCCGGTGCCCGAACAGGTCTAGGAGGGCCTGTTCGTCTGGTCCAGACTCCTCTCCTCATTCCCCCTACGGCCCAACAAGCTGGTGGGAACCAACTCAAACCCTCTTTATTAAATCTTGTGGTAATCTGTGACGCAAATATTATTATTTATTTATCCAAGCAGCAGCGGTTTCTGCATCCGGGTCTGGCAACAACATGTCGGGACCCCCTGCCAACGGGCTGTACCGCTCCATCCCTCAACCTCAGCCTCAACCACAGCAGCAGCAGGCTCCCCCGCCCAGCAGCGGTTTGCCCTCCAGTTCATTCTATGGATCTGGATCGGTCCCCAACACTTCTCAAAGCAGCTCGCTGTTTTCCCACAACTCGGCCGCTCCGCCCCCAAGCTCCTCGCTGGGCTTCAGCAGCACAGGCAGCTCCCTCGGCGTCGGCCTGGGCTCTGCTCTGGGAGGCTTCGGCTCCTCAAGTTAGTGGCCTCAAATGTAGTCGAAGACATTAGACAATAAGCTTAAGTTTAGTAAATTCATACTGACGCGTTTCTTCTCCCTCACAGTATCCAGCTCCACGAGTAGCAGCATATCTCGTAGGGACTCTTTGCTGGCGAGTTCTGACTTATACAAACGAGGCGGCAGCAGCGTGACCCCCATCGGTCAGCCGTTTTACAACAGTCTGGGCTACTCCTCTTCGCCCAGCCCGATTGGCCTGACACCAGGTCACTCCCCACTCACCCCTCCGCCATCTTTGCCCTCTTCTCATGGATCCTCCTCTAGCATTCACTTAGGTAATCTTCTGATTGGGATTTTTATCCTTTAAAGCTGCCTTCTTTCACACAATACATGTTTTCTTGCACATTTTTAGGAGAAAAGATTTAAGGCAGGGGTGTCAAACTAAAATCTAAAATGAACCATAGGTCGCGGGTTGAGCAGGATAAACATTTATTGAACATAGTAAAGATAACTTTTCAGAAATTTAAAATCGGAATGTTTTAACATAATGAAATAGACGTATAGCATTACCTGCGATAATGCCAGTGTGAATTCTGTAAGCTGAATTTGGCCACTGAAGATACTAGTGCTGATAGCTAAAAACGCTAAAGCTGATAGACAGCTAAAATATGAGCTAAATGCCAAATTAGCCTAACAAAATAGAATAAAACCTAGATTAGCCAAAACAACTGTTGAAAAAAAAACTAAACTTGAAAATATCCTAAAAAACTTTCAAAAATCCTAAATTAGACAAAACAGCTAGCATGCAAGTATTAGCTTAATTAAAAAACAACCTCTAAAACAGGGGTCATCAACGTGGTGCCCGCGGGCACCAGATAGCCCTCTAGGACCCCACAAGGTGCCCTCAGGGCTCTTTTAAAAATAGTGAAACTCACTTGTGAGCTGCATCTAAATTAAATGTTATTCTGTTGCATTTTTGTAAATTATGGTACATTTGCATTTACAGAGATTTAAAAATTAAAAGGTCTTAAAAACATGAACTTTAGATAAGTTTAGGTGACCTCTGACACTTCAAAGATCATTAATTTTGTTAAAAATGCTGAAGATTTGGTCATTAATTCGTAATTTGACTAGAGTTGTTTAGTCTAAGTTGATTTTTCTTTAACATTAGTGATAAACATGGTACAACGTAGTGAAAATAGGGACACTTTTCCCATTAAATGTAAGGGATCATCTGAAAGTCTAACAATTACTGAGATTAATTAAGTGCTGAATATTAATATTTGTTTCCTAGCTTGTTGTTATTGTTGATAATTATGGTGAAAAATCAGAGTCTTTACATAGAGGAGGATCATTATTCATTATAAATAATATATAACAACAACTTAGCAAAATTTGTTGTTTGAAAATGGTAGCCCTTCGCATGACTCAATACGCATGAAGTAGCCCTCTGTTTCATAAATGTTGGAGATCCCTGCTCTAAAACTTAAAAAAAAAGTCTAAATATCCTAAAATAGCTAGCATGTAGCTGAAATATTGGCTAAAATCCTAAAAAGTCTCAAAACTTAAAAAATCCTAAATTAGCTAAAAAGCTAGGATGTACCTGAAGTATTAGCTAAACCTAAAATAGCCTAAACAATTTTAGTAAATGCAAAAATAATCCAAAAAGCGAGCAGAATGCCTATTTTTAAAACATTGAAACAGTAACTTTTAAGCATAATTATGAAAAAGAGCAAGAATATTATTCCAGAATAAATCATCCTGAACCTTATATATATTTTACTCTCCTTTAAAAATATATTTTCTAATTGTTATATTAGTTAGAAAGGAATACAAGAGAAAATCGGGTCATTAATAACAATAAAACAAATTGATCTGCAGGGTTGTATTTAATTAGCCGGAGGGCCAGATCCGGCCCCCGGGCCTCGACTTTGACACGTGATTTAAGGGAGGTGGTGTCTTAATTATTACAATCTCCTTTTTAAAATTTTTACTAGGTGGCCTGCCAAACGGCAGTGGGCGTTACATTTCTCCTGCTCCGGGAGCCGAGGCCAAATATCGCAACGCCGGCGGCACGTCCAGCCTGTTCAACTCCAGCAGCCAGCTGTTCCCTCCCATCCGGCCCCGCTACAGCCGCTCGGACGTCATGCCTTCCGGCCGCAGCCGCCTGCTCGAGGACTTCAGGAACAACCGCTTCCCAAACCTCCAGCTACGGGATCTGCCGGGTCACATGGTGGAGTTCTCTCAGGACCAGCACGGATCCAGGTGACGGGATTCTGCTTTAAGAGCGTTTATCGCTAAAGCATTTCTGGAAATGATTGGACCCCTGAACGTCTTTATTATCTTGTTTTTAGATTTATTCAGCAGAAACTGGAGAGAGCGACTCCTGCTGAGAGGCAGATGGTGTTTGGGGAGATTTTGCAAGCAGCGTATCAGCTGATGACTGATGTGTTTGGGAATTATGTGATTCAGAAGTTCTTTGAGGTAGGAATCCTCTACCCCTCTGCCCATTTATGCTTTGCCTTAGTTTGTTTACTTTATCATTTTTATATTTTTTTTGCAGTTTGGAAGCCCAGACCAAAAACTAGCTTTGGCCACACGTATTCGTGGACACGTTCTGCCCCTGGCTCTGCAGATGTACGGCTGCAGGGTCATACAGAAAGCTTTGGAGTCCATTTCCTCAGACCAGCAGGTAATTGTAAGTGAGATTTTACCTTTTTTTTTTAAAAAAAAATGTTATTTTATCCATCTTGGATATCTTAGAATAAACACTAATATATGCCTTCGATGTCCTTCTAGGGCGACATCGTGAGAGAGTTGGACGGCCACGTGTTGAAATGTGTGAAGGACCAGAACGGAAACCACGTGGTGCAGAAGTGCATTGAATGTGTCCAGCCTCAGGCGCTGCAGTTCATCATCGATGCTTTCCAGGGACAGGTTGGTTTCTTCTTCCTACTGTTGCTAACGGTTACAATTTATCCCTCAATGTCAGCAGCATTTGATCGAGTTCAACTATTGATTCATGCTCGTTTTTTTTGCTGGTTCTTGTTTACATAAAGGCAATGAGGTAAATTATTAAAGGTTGTTGAACTGCTTGAGTAAACAGAATGACGACCTCTGAGTTTTTGACTTTTGTACAGAAAAGTGATTGTATAATGCTTTTATTAAAATGTTTTTATTTAAAAGCTGGAACATTTATTGAGGATTGTAGTTTGATGAAGTTTTGATTTAACTTTATTTTTGATACTTTTTCCCATTGATTGTATAAAAGAACTGGACTGAGTGAGTGTGACCTCACCCTAAGAAAATAGCTTACTTCTGGCTCCAACAAAATGAGGTTAATTTAGTTGTTTTTTCATGATATGGACGTCGCCATGTTGGAGCCAGAAATCATCAGTATTGCAGAGTTTGAGGATGCGGTACAGAAACCGTTAAAGATTGGTACCGATGCCATTTTTACGTTAAGTTTTAATCTTAACGGTGTTACTTATCTGTGTCTGCTCTTACACTGACACTCCGCTGATGGCAGAGCAGCAAAAAGGTCCAAAGTGTGGCTGTATTTTTCTAAAGTAGATCCAGATGCGGCAGACTTAAAAAAAAAAAAAATGTAACCTGTCCAAACACTGTCCACCAGATTCTAGCGGTGAGGTGCACGGTGTTTGACCATCCAAGTGAGATAAAAGCTCCAGTACCAAGAAAATTCACTTTTTAATAGTTGATTAGTCGTTACTTTATATTAAATGGAGTCAGAGTGTGGTAAAGTTGAAAATTTTGGCATTTATTAAGGTTTTTTTTTTTTTTTTTTTTTTTGGAGTTTAGCTAATATTTCAGCTACACGCTAGCTATTTTGACTAACTTGGGGTTTTTTTTTCAGTTTTTCAGGCTGATTTGGCATTTAACCAATATTTTAGCTGGCCATCAGCTTCAATGTTTTCAACTTTAGCATTTTTAGCCATCAATTTTGGTATCTTCAAATCGTCACTAGAATCTTCGGCAGCCAAAATTCAGCTTACACTAGCATTATTGCAGGTAATGCTATATATCTGGTTTAGTTGGTTAAAAGCTAATCATGTGCAAAAATTATCGGTGATTAGTCTATTAAAATAATCATTTTTGGCAGCCTTAATCACATTTTCGAGGGAGCAGCAAATTTGCCACACAGTGAAGGAGGGGCAGTTTTTGGATCAGATTTTGGGGAGCTCTGATTTAATGGGAACAGCCAGCATGTTGAAAAACCTTATATCTCAGCATCCTATGCATCTCCCGTTCATTCTAAGTGAGAAATCCACTGACAGAGCTGGTAGCTCCTCCCACATTCGGCTGCGTGGCAAAAGAGGGGCGGGGCACGCAAATCGTGTTCTTTGTGAAGGCACCTAAAGAGTTTTTTTTTTTTTTTAATCTACGGGCTTCTTACAACCCCTGGTACTTCCCTCAGTCCACTTTTCATGTACAGTCAGTGTTTTCCTATCGACTATTGATGTTTTTACATGGAACATTTTGTTTGTTTTTCATTTCTCCCCCCTGTTCCGTTGTTGTGCAGGTGTTTGTGCTCTCCACGCATCCTTATGGCTGCAGAGTTATCCAGAGGATTTTGGAGCACTGCACTCAGGAGCAAACCCTCCCCATCCTGGAGGAGCTGCATCAGCACTCTGAACAGCTGGGCCAGGTGAGCACATCTGCTGTCCAGTCCGCCTCCTCTCAGAACCTGCATTCATCACCTTTCAGATGTGTCTCGTGTACTTGCATGGATGTCCCTGTGTTTTGAGTATTTCCTGTTTTTAGCTTCTCATCCCGAAAAGGATGAAAGTTGTTGTTGTTGTATTGTTTGTTAGCTGTCATTTACATCTGACTTGTGATGATTTTAAACATCCACCCTGCCCCCCCTCACTTATTCCATCTAGAAATATCAAGCCGTATCATTGGAGATGACACCCAAAACATATTATACAGTGTCCCGTGATGCACTGTTCAAGGTCAGAGCAATTTGCCTCTCTCTTGCAGATGTCCCCATTCTCGCCTTTTTTCCTTCCCCTTTTCATCTCTTCTTCTCTAAAGTTTAATTTAACATCTAGTCTTCCGATTCCCGACTTCCACACACCTCTCCGAATGAACTGAGCCCTTTTTTTTTCTTCCTTCGGCCCTCTTTCTTGCTTTTTGGCACGCAAGATTCACAAGGCACTCGCTTAACTGCTACCCGATCTCTATTTATTTTTTTGCCTACAGTATTTTCTGATCAATCTGTTTTTCTCTTGTTTTTATTTAGCTGGAATTATATTCTGAATGTTTCAATCTAAAGTGCAAATTTATCTTGAAATATTTGTAAAACCTCGTAAAAAATGCTAAAACAGATTGATAGAAAATCCATTTACAGGCAAAAATTTCAAATTAAAGGTGGAGATGAAATAAAATACCCCACTAATCCCTACTTAAACCTGACCCAGAAGTGTTTTTGATGCTTGATCAGGTGAGTTTTTGCCTCCATCCCGTCACACTAAAATCACGCCCACAACTGTCTATCACCTATTTCCGAAGGGGCAAGGATGCTGCTGTTGTCGGGAACGCCCCGAACCAGCAGCATCTGTTTTGTCTGACCTTCCGCAGTGATGACGTGAGGGTATTTGCACTACTACTAAGGGGGTGTCACTGATTCGCCAGCCTGTCATTGTAGAGATGCATGATTTTTCTCAAACCGTTTTTGACCGCGGTTTAAAAAAAAAAAAAAAAAAAACTGCATGAGAACCAATCAAAATGTTTTGATTTATATCTGTTTTCTGAAGCATTTCCATGTGTGCTGCCTCCTGCAGGATCAGTATGGTAACTACGTCATTCAGCATGTTTTGGAGCATGGCAGACCTGAGGATAAGAGCAAAATTGTGGCAGAGGTTCGAGGCAAGGTCCTCGCCCTCAGTCAGCATAAATTTGCAAGGTAGGTGCAGGAAGTACCTTTAAATGATTCTAATGAACATTTCCTAAATCTTGAGTCCAAGTAATGAACGCTACTGTAGTTGGGAATTGAGGGGAGTTGCATTTGAAACAGTAAAACAGGGGTCACCAACGTGGTGCCCGCGGGCACCAGGTAGCCCTCAAGGACCCCACAAGGGGCCTTCAGGTCTCTTCTAAAAATAACACAACTCTCTTGTGAGCTGCACCTAAAATTAAATTTTCTTCTGTTGCTTTTTTTTTAAATTACACTCACATTTACAAAGATCTGAAAGTTAAAACGTCTTAAAAATAATATTTTAGATAAGTTTAGGTGACCTCTGACTTACTCCTGCTCAAAGATCATTCAATTCGTTTAAATGCCGTCCTTAGTTCAAAATGTATCGTTTAAAACTGTGTAAGTTGATTTTTTTAACATGAAATTACTGATAAACATAGTGAAAATGGGACGTTTTTCCATGAAATGCAAGTGATCATCTAAAAATTTAAATTACTGAGATTAATAAAATGCTCAACATTGATATCTGTTTCCTAGCTTGTTGTTATTGTTGATAATTATTATGAAAAATCCGTGTCTTTACATAGAGGAGTATCATTATTCATAATTGATCATGTAAAGCTACCTATAACTAAGCAAAAATTGTTATTTCAAAATGGTAGCCCTTCGTATGACTCTGTACCCAGGAAGTAGCCCTCACGTTCAAAAAGGTTGGTGACCCCTGCAGTAAAATGTATTGAAAAGATCATAAATGTTTCAGTATATTAGTGAGTTCCTGCCAGCAAAAAGTCCAGAGTGGTTTGTTTTTTCTCCAAATGGAGCAAAATACTGGAAACAAATCTTTCATTAAAATTCTAAGTAATAAAAACATCAACCTAGCAAGTGATTTGATTGCTTTTCAAACGTCAAACCACTTTCAGCTCATACGTCATCCTGTCACGCATTCATCGAGTGGCTGACTCAGGCAATTAATCTAAATTTAACCGCAACAATTTCCCTGCATGTTTTATTTTATGATTTTTTTTTTCTTTTTACTGCTTTAATTTGCTTAATCCGAGTCAGCAACCCACTTCCACACTGGAGTTTAAACCTTATGACGGCTCTACGTTACAGCTCTTTTATGTATTTTATTTTCCAATATTTATACCAGTATTATATCAACTGCTGGTTTATGAGACAGTTTGGAGTTGACACAATCCTGTTTATATTACTTCTATGTTGGCCTGTTATATTTACATGGCAGTGAATCACGTACAAGAAAAAGTCTGTGAATCCTTTGGGATTACTTTGATATTTCTGCATTAATTTGTCATAAAATATTTTCCAATCTTCATTAAAGGCACATTACAAGATAAACACAGTTTGCTTAAACTAAGAAAACACACAGAAAATTTATTTTTTGTGTTTTTGAAAAAAAAAAATGTGTAAACATTCAAATTGCAGGGTGAGAAAAAAGTATATGAACCCTTGGATTTAATAAATAGTTGATCTTCCTTTAGCAGTAATGACTTCAACCAAGTTTTATTAGTTAAAGGAGACTGTTTAAGTAATCCCAAAGGATTCATATACTTTCTCTTGCAACTGTACAAGAAAGACAAAAAATAATGGATGGGAGCTATTTTAAAAAAAAAATTGACATGTTCCAACACACTTTTCTTTCTGTTTTTTTATTTATTTAAGTATTCATATCATAAATTGCTGCTTCTGTTTTTGCCCAAAAAAATCTGTAATTTTACGTTTAAAGTTCCAAGTTTTTAGCCAAAATCGAAGAGCTTGTGTAATTTTAAGACGCATTCTGCTGCAGAGTAGCAGGAGTTCTTTCAAAATTAGCCCATTGATATCCCATCATTCATGTGTTTACACACTCCTGCTTGCTTACGACCCCTCACAACCCCAAGCTAGCATTAGCATAGCAACAAAAACAGAGAGTGAATTCAAAGCAGTCTATCTGTACAATTTTGAGCCAGCTCAGATCTATTTGTCTGCAAATAAATGCATACAAATTTGAGCCCATTTTGATTTCTGTGTCACAAATATATTTTTGAAACAGCTCCTGATCAATCAAGATTTAAATAAAGAAATACGCTGAAATATGTCCATCGGGAAGAAAAGTACTACTAAAACATTTTTTAAAAAAAACTTAGAGGGTCTTTAATTGGGGAAAACAACCAGCCTGAAGGTAATTTTTTTTTTTTTTTTTTAACCATTTTGTCTCTTATTTGTTCTAAATATATTTTACCAAATGTTGTTACTTTATCTCTTAGAACAAGTACAAAACAGATATGTTTGTTTGGATATCTGAAGAAGCTACAGGAAGGACTATAAACCGGTTCCTGACTGCTCAAACTGAGCTGAATCCAAGCTTTTGGTAACTTTTTTCATTGTTGTCTCCCTCAGTAACGTCGTGGAGAAATGCGTGATCCACTCCTCGCGCGCAGAGCGAGCTCTGTTGATAGACGAGGTGTGCTGCCAGAAGGACGGCCCCCACAGCGCCTTGTACACCATGATGAAGGACCAGTACGCCAACTACGTCGTCCAAAGAATGATCGATATGGCAGAACCGGCTCAGCGTAAGATCATCATGCACAAGGTGAGTCCATCTCGATCTCTGCGCTCATCTGGATCGAAGGAGCAGAATCCTTCGATCTTATTTTATTGTTATTCATGACCCAATGTTAACTTGCGCTTATTTTTAACTTGTATAATTTTGACAAAATATATTTTTGTTATTTCCATTTTAAATTGATTTATTCTGGAATAATATTCCTGCCTTTTTGTAATTTATAATTGTGCTAAAAAGTTACAGTTGGAAAAATAGCATTCTGCTAGCTTTTTGGACTATTTTGGCATTTACTAAGTTTTTTTTTAATGATATTTCGGAGTTAAGCTTATATTTCAGCAACATGCTAGCTGTTTTAGCTAATTTAAACTTTTTTCAGGATATTTTGGAGTTAAGCTTTTTTTTTAGCTATATGCTAGCTGTTTTAGCTAATTTAGGCTTTTTCTGTTTTTCAGGATATTTTGGAGTTTAGCTAATTTTTTAGCTACATGCTAGCTGTTTAAGCTAATTTAAACTTTTTTTCAGTTTTTCAGGATATTTTGGAGTTTAGCTAATTTTTTTTAGCTACATGCTAGCTGTTTTAGCTAATTTAGGCTTTTTCTGTTTTTCAGGATATTTTGGAGTTTAGCTAATTTTTTAGCTACATGCTAGCTGTTTAAGCTAATTTAAACTTTTTTTCAGTTTTTCAGGATATTTTGGAGTTCAGCTAATTTTTTTTAGCTACATGCTAGCTGTTTTAGCTAATTTAGGCTTTTTCAGTTTTTCAGGATATTTTGGAGTTTAGCTAATTTTTTTTAGCTACATGCTAGCTGTTTTGGCTAACCTAAGTTTTTTTTTTTCTGTTTTTTAGGCTAATTTTGCATTGAGCTAATATTTTAGCTTGCTATCAGCTTCTGCGTTTCAGCTATTATATTCAGCTTACAGCATTCACAATATATAGCATCATTGCTATATATCTAATTCATGATTATGTTAAAAAGTTATGGTTTTATAGTTTAATATTATAGTAATCATTAAACGTTTGGCCTGCGACCTAAGGTCTGTTTTGGATTTTGGCCCCTTGTTTGAGTTCTACACCCCTCTGATTGTGAGACGACAGAATCTGCAGAGGCTTCCTGAGCTGTCAGAGTTTACCACTAATGTGGAGTCTTAACCATCAGCAGGAAATATTTATGCTGAAGGATTTTAAACTTCAAGCCACAAATTGTCTTAATTATATTATTTTTTGAAAACAAGTCAAGTTTTTTCTGAGTTTCCTAAAGTGAAACCAGCTAGATTTATTTGTTTGTTGTGTTTGATAAACCACACGTTTGACAGCAGCTGCATTTTGTGGTTAAGACGTTGTCTTTAAATAAAAGAGACAAAGCGTTCACCGCCATGCTTTTGTCAGGAGTGCACAATGGCAGTAACCGTTTCGGTTCAGACCCCCACCGCGTTTTCTGTGTCAGCATCCTCTCCGGGTCCGGACGCTGATCTCATCCACAGGAATGGATGTTATTGTTACCAGCTGCGCTTACGTGGATGCTGTTTGTTTACGTGTGTTGTCAGGGGAACTGGTGAGGTTAAGTGTAACCACGAGGTGGGTCTGAATTCCCAGATAATTGTTGTGGTTCTTCCTCTAGTCCGCAAGTCCTTTTTAAAAACGTTGGCCGCAGTGCATGTGTTTTTATACTGTGGTCTGGATGAATGCTCGATTCTGATTGGCTGCAGGATGACTATTGACTTTATAAGAGAACTATACTGAGTGAGAGTGTTACCAATAGAGAATGACGGCTTCAATGAAATTAAGTCAATTCAGTCGCCAGAATTTGTCAGTAAGCAGTGATTGGTCCAAGTTGGTCTGAGTCAGCATTTCTATGGCAACCTCTCTAACCAATCAGGAGTGAGCTTGTTGGGAAGTTCAAAGTGGTAGAGAATCTGTTTATCGAATGTTTTGAACGTTTTATTGAGGCATTAAACTGAATGAAATGAAAATTTTTATTTTAACATTGGTTGATACTAATTTCCGGCGTAAGGGACCATAGTTTGGGTCTCTTAATTTCCAAAAATGGACTCCTCTATGAAAGTTATCGCTTACAAAATCTTCTGTAATATCAAAAGGAAAGATCGTCTTATAAATCACGTAGACGTAATACAACTAATACTTTTAATTTCCGTCGCCTGATCAGCTGTGGTGCAGAGGTAGAGCGGTCGGCCTTTAATCAGTGGATCGCAGGTTCGATTCCCGCTCGGCCTGCCCATGTGTTGAAATGTCTTTGGCATCAGTGTGTGAGATCGTGTGTGTGCTTGTGTGAATGGGACTGTGACTGTACTAGGACAACCACGATTAGTCGACGACTAATTTAATAGTCAATTAGTCGTTACTTTTTATTATATGGAGTCAGAGTGTAGTAAAGTTGAAAGTTATAATGGCATTATGCTAGCTTTTTTAACTATTTTGGCATTTATTGCGGTTTTTTTAGGCTATTTTGGAGTTTAGCTAATATTTCAGCTGCAGCATTTTCAGCCATCAGTTTGAGAATCTTCAGCTATCAGCACTAGCATCTTTAGCTGCCAAATTCATCTTACAGCGTTCACACTAGCATTATCGCAGGTAATGCTATATCTAGTTTTAGTTAGTTTAAAGCTAATGATGGTTGAGATGTTTGCTTTACATCCAGTTTTCGCATGACCCGATTCGAAGACTAATCAGAAAAAATAATCGGTGATTAGTCGACTATTAAAATCGTTTGTGGCAGCACTACTGCGCTGTACAAGTACATACTGTCTTCCTAATGTTGGAACAACCTGCTCCTCTTTTTCAGATCCGGCCTCACATCGCGACTCTCCGCAAGTACACGTATGGAAAGCACATCCTGGCCAAGCTAGAAAAGTACTACATGAAAAGCGGAACTGAACTGGGTCCAATTGGCGGCCCCACAAACGGGCTTATGTAGTCCCACCGACACCCTGGATCCCCCTAAAGTGGAGGAGTAGGACCCCCCCGATCTGTGAGAGAGAGGCTCCTTTTTTTAGCCATAGGTCGTTAGCCTTTGACGAACTCTTTCATCCTTTCTTTTCTTTTTTTTTTTTTTCCCCTCCTCCTTCACGGAGGGGAAGAAAAGTCACCTAAAAACGCTGTGACGACTGCCCCCCCTCCACCCACGTCACGATGCGGCCCCCTGGTGCTGGACCCCAGAGTGGCTCCGAGGGCATGTGCAGTGAGCTAGCTTTTGTTGAGTTCTCCCCGGGCAAAGCACAAGTTCAGTGTCAATGATGTGATAGATGTTTTTGACTGGTTTTCATATTATCTTGTATATTTAGTTTTTTACCTTGTAAATTCTCTATACAAAACAACAAAAAAAAACCAAAAAACTTGTTAAACATTTGCTGAAATTCTTACAGTTAACACCAGCAAGTGACTTTGTAAAGTTGATCCTTTTAAAAGACGATTTTTATTTCTAACCAGATGTATTATGTCATCCAGTCTGGGAAATTGAATAATATTTGTACAGCATCCCACACAGAGCAACATATTGTCCCATGCCAAAGGAGCTGATTGATTAAAGAGGAATTTAAAACGAGGACCCCTCTATCCACAGGCGAGTAGCATGTGCCGCGTTTACCCAGAAGCCTTCAGGAACTAGTTGGCTTGACTTTTGTAGCTTTTGATCTCTTTTTCTTGCCTCCTTTTCCAGACCTGGTGGGGGTTTACTGCAGCAGCATAGATTTTTTTTTTTTTTTTTTTTTTTTCTTTTTCTTCAAATGTCACAAATGCTGCTGTTTGTTCCAGCCGGTCTACTTCCCTCCGTCCAGGTGGGGGTTATGCAAGAAGAAGAGCATGACTAGTGGTTTACAAAGACGACGTAAACTGGTTTCATCTTAATCTAAAAATGACCATGGAGTTTTTTGGGATTGGAGAACGTGTTGGCATGCAAGTTTTAATCTTTTAAATTTTTTTTTTTTTTTAACTTTGTGTAACATTTGTCTTGTTGTTTTGAAATGAACACTGCTCTAGAAAAATTATATCTTTATGTACTAAATAATCAACTCTTGCTTAGAAGTAGTTTAGCGATGTATATCTTTTATGTACGAGTAAAATTGTTGCTTTTGGGTAGAAGGGCAGCAGTGATGGAACCCCCACCGCCTGATTAAAAACGATTTCAATGATTCTGCTTTTAAATTTGATCTTTTTTTTTAAAAAAAGTAATTGTTTATGAGGCGGGGGGCGGCGGCCATCCCTGAAAACGCTTGTAGTAATGGCTTCTTTGCTACATATGGATTGTAGATTATATGTAGTATATGTGCAGGTAATAAGTGTAAAATTATTAGTTGAAATTGAAAAATATGTCTAGTTGTGGTGCTTGCTCTAAATTTGTAGTGATGCTTTTATTTCGTCTGTACAGTTGTACATTTGTAAACGTTTATGCTGTAAATGGGATGTCTTTTACACTTTTTTTGGGAGGGGGGAAAAAGGCAAAAATGTGCATTTAGATGTGTGTATATTCATCACTCCTTTCCCCCTTGAACATAATGTATACAGTTTTATTTGATCAAGTGTTATTTTAAAGAAAAAAAAAATCTTTATGGCTTCACAATCTGGCTTTTTTTTTTTTTTTTTGGGAGGGGGGTTTAATTTGTGGAAAGGCCAGCCTCTATTTGTACTGAAGCTGTAACATCCACTGTTGATAGTCTCTCTGATGTGTGACAGTTTCAAAAAGAAATCACTCTGCACGAAAACGGAGGGTGCATTTTGGTCCTCCGCTACCACAAAAACAGGATATGATGAATTATTTTTGTACAGAAGAGTGCTGTATTTTGGAACAGCTACGACCTTGTAAGCAAAAGCAATGTAAAATACTGTCAATTATATAAATATGAACATATGAGTTTTGTCACACTGTCAGTCATGTACATTTTCAGGTGGCCTTATGTACATTTCCAGATGTTAGATGAAGAAAACAAACTCACTTTTGGAAGCAGAAATATGACGATGTATGATTAAACTGTTCTTCTAACATTTGACCTTCGTTCACGCGTGTTTGTTCTTTACATGTTTGGGTTGGAGCAGAATAAGATTTTATTTGTAGAAACCGAAGGGATTAGGAAAAAATATAGATTTACTTTTAGGTTTTGCATTATTGTTTTTGGTCTAATATTTGTGAATTTATTTTGATGTACCTAAAAAAAACAAAACACCTATTTTTTAATAGGTTTTGAAAATTAATTTGCAAAAAATAAGTTAAGATTTTTCAGTGTAATTCTAAAAAAAATTAAAAATCAAAGTTTGTGATGCTTGTAAAGCTGAGTGACTTAATATTATATATTCAAAATAATGAAACCTTGAGAATTGAATATAAAGCTTTATTAATACCAAAGGAAATTTGACTGCGCCAATCACTACACAAAATAAAAAGTAGAGCTATTAAAAATTAAACTATTGTTTAAAAAATATAATAAATCAAAGTCTAATTCAATTTTAAAAAAATGTTAAATCTGATTGGTCATAAATTATTTCTTTTTTTAATGGTTCAAAAATATTGGACAAAAAAAGTATTGATTCTACACTTTTGTGAAAACATTGCTTTCAAAAATATATTTTTAGTTACTTTTAAAAGTTTGTTTTAATACCTAGAAAGGTTTTTTTTTTCAGTTTTTGACTAAATTATATTTTATGTTTAAACTCTCAGTATTTGGACACTTTTTACCCAACATTCCTTCAAATTAAGATTCTAAAAGGAAAAAAAACATTTTTTAAAATCAAATATTAAAAATAAAAGCTGCTTTTCACAACGTTTGAATGTGTTTTTATGGGTAACCAATAGTGTAATATTGAGAAGTTTAGTTTGTCATAGTATATTTCACCATCCTATTAATTAAAAATGAAGAAAAAGCTACCACTCCTTAAGCTCTTACGTCACAGGTGGCACACCTAACCGCAGTCACAGGTGGACTTTATTATGCATCTAAACAGGTGTGGGCGGGGCTTCGCTTCAGTCGCCGTATTTCCGCAGGTGCCGTGAGGAGCGAGACGCCTAAACAAAACAAACCAAAATAAAATAAAGTCGACAGAAGCTTAAAAGAAGAAAAAGAAACGATGCGGTTCGTGTTCTCACTTTGGTTCATCGTTCTTGCGGGTTTGGTTTCTCCCGTCGCCGCTTCCTCGGTAAGTCAAAGTCCGGCTGTTGTTGCGTTTTTTTTAAGGGAAAAAAACGTCATTCGCACTCACTTCCTGTTATCTCACTAAGGAACTTTGATTTTTTTTTTTTTTTCATTTACTTTTTTCCTTAAATGTGTTTTAAAAACCTCTAAAAGTACCGTTTTTGTTGAAATGTGGATATTTTATGTTTATTGGTATACATTTGTAATGGTATGTTCCTAATTCTTCTTCTTCTTCTTTTTTTTTTTACAATCCAGCTGTTGTTGTCTTATGACAGTCATCACTTTTTTACATTCCAACTAGTAAATGTAATTTCAAACCATGAGCATTGATTAAATTGGAGATTTAAATACATTTTTAAATGATATTTTAAATTTCAAATGCCTTTGACAATAATGTGGCAACTTTTTTTCCTTTAAAGTTTAAGGTATCAGAGTTTTATGGGTTTAAAAAAAAATAGTTTCTATTTAAGTATTTTACAACTTTAAAGATCAACGTTATGAACCTTCTGCTGTTTTCTTTAGGGGAAACCAGCAACATTTGTCAGTCAAAGAGGAAGTTTGTGGCTTTGTTACTGCGGCAGGACTTTGTATCTTTGCATCTGATCTTCTCTTTATGGCTGTTACTGGAAGCTTAATTTATCTTTTTCTTTTCTGCAGTCTCCTGGCCTTTCAGAGGATTCCGAAGGATCTGGAATTGATGTGGAGAGTTCCGGGTCAGGAGATTGGTCAGATCCGGGTAATTCAAAGCACACTGCCGATCCTTCTGTCGTGGTATCGTCGTCGTGTTCTCACAGCGCATTTGTTCTCCTCCAGTTTCTCCTGTTGAAAACATAGATGAGGAGCCAGAAGAGGATGCTCCAGGAAAGGCGCCGATGGATTCTGAGGAGGTGAAGCCGCCGGCGGATATTCAGAAGGTATCTGGATCAGTTCTTATGCGGTGTAACGATTATGAATCGATTTATCCAATGGTATATTTCTTAGACAAACTGTTAATCAAATCGATCTGTATCGCTATAATTTTGTTGCAAAATGAAATAAATTTAATCGATATCAGAAAATACAATTTTTGGATTGAGGCACTGGAGATTTATTTGTCACGTTTTTGCAAAGTGTGACCACACAATGTGGTATAATGTTCTATTTGTATTATTTTAATTATTAAATCTTGTTTACTTGTTTGTACATTCACTTTATTTACACTTCCCAAAAATACTTTAATCTGGAAAACTGTTCATCTGAGTCACACTGGTTACATTTTCGGCTAAAGATCAATTTCTCGTGTCGTTCAAAAATAAACAGAAATCGACAATAATTCAGCTCATTGAAAATATACAAGAATTCTTTCAGAGAATAATCAATAAGCTCTAATGTTACTTGAAAACTTGATTTCAATGTGTTATCATTTTTCTGCATAGACATGACATTGACATTGTATTATGATGATAATCAGTGAGTTTTTACATATCTGTTACATGATGTATGATTGATGTTACTGTTTACTGAAATAATGTTTTACGAGATTAATCAATAATCAACAAGCACTTTTACTTACTATTGGGAATGTATTGAGGAAAAAAAAAAAAACAAACCGGAAGACATAATTATACAAAAAAGTTAAATGAAGTAATCAAGTAGGGATGGGATTATATAAGTTCGCTTCTTCCCACTCCTTTTCAAGCAATCAATCAAACTCTACTGACTTTAGTTAATAATCACAAAGAATGAATGAACCAAATGTGACACAAGTGTATTTTATTTTTGTTTGTTTTTAATTTTCTAATCAATGCATCTTATTGTTTCTGTAATGAGTTTGAAATAATTGTGTGTTTTGTCCTGTAATTTCAATCTATGCTTGAAATAAACCAATCAATCAATCAATCAATCAATCAATCAATCAATCAAAGCTCGCTGATAAAATTAATCGTTACATCCCTAATATTTTGCAACTGGAGGGCAGTATTTTTTATTTATTTTTTTTTAATACAGTAAAGTCACTTTAGAAGTTAGCGAGCTAAAGATTTGTGTTAATATTTACCAATTTTCCTTTTAAAACTGTATAAAAATTATGCAAATTGTTATTTTTCAGGGTACTTCTACCAAAATGTCCACATCTGGGTTTGTGTTTTTGGAAAACGGCAGACATTATCTGGAAAAAGAAGAAGTCCTGGCTGGTACTTAGTAATATTTTTTTATCCTTGCATCTTTTTTTGTGAGTATTTTTTTCCCACAATGCACCTAAAATGTTTTCTTTTTGTCTCAACAGGCATGATTGCAGGAGTTTTAATGGGAGCAGCGATTGGAGCTGCGATAGCAGGAATATTGATCCACAAGTGGAAGAAAAGGGAGGACGAAGGGGGGCTTCTCGGCAAACGAGATTTCACATGAAAAGATATTACTATAATTTTGCCATCAAATGCTGCTTAACTTTTTTGTTTGTTTTTGGGGAGCTGCTGTATATTTTCCCCCTTTTTTCTAGAGCCAATATGTAATGAAGCGTTTTGGACAATTTTCCTCACATTAATAACTGACAGTACTTTGTTTTACATGATGTAATGGATGTATAATTTTAAAGATATCAGTGTATTTTTTTTTTCCTTTTAAAATGGGAATTTGTTCATCAATATGTGATGTTTGAGGGGTGATTAGATAAAGAGATTCATTATATTTTTCTATTTATTTATTTGATGGCTTCTCCTACCTTAACTTCTGAGCATTTTATGTAGCATTGAAAATAATTCCAAGTGATTAAAAAAAAAACGATATATGCCCTTAAATCTATTTAATCCTACTTTTCAATGCTTACTTTTTTTCCTGCAATCAAATTGAAACATGAACTGGATTTATTCATATTTGTGTAAATGTTGAGTTGTTTTGAAGGAAAATCAGAAAAAATTTAAGTCTAGAACTTTTATTTTGGTAAATATACATGTATAAAGTATATCAAGAGACCACATTAAACCACAAATATCTCATATTTTTTATATCTTCTGTAAATAAAGTCTCTCGTGAACACAACTTTGAGCATTGTGATGCATTTTATAAGCAACTTTTCCCTATGTTTACAATACAACTTTAACCTTTCTCTTGGGATTGAATACTTTATTTTAATTTTTTTGTGCACGGTTGTCAAACTCAGTGGTCAGTATCCGGCGTGAATGATTGAATAATCTTTATTTATAAAAACACTTTACAATGCCATCAGGGTAATAAAGTGATGGTACATTGGAAAAAAAAAAAATATTAAATTGACTAAATAAAAAGCTCAAATTTAATAACGCCAACAAAATTAAATGAGCAAAAGAAAATAAGATGCCACCTGCCATTGAAGCTTTTTTGTTGCCAAAGCACGTATGATCCAGGTGGGAGCGTGTTTCTAATATTCCTGCAGGATGTTGGCCCTCGTTTTGATGCAAATCCTAATTAGCTGGAAACTACTACAACAAACAGTTATTTACTGCAAGTATCTTATTTTTATATTGCTTTTTGCTTATATGAATATGACTACATGTGAGCTTTTGGTCCTCTTTTTGTCACTATAGCAGGGATCTGCATTGGAACAAGAAAAAAATGCAAATTATTTGGCACAACATGTATTTTATTTTGAAAGGCACTTGTATTTCTGTTCAATTAGTGTAAATATTTCAAAGCAATATTAAAAAATAAACAAAATGCTTAAAAAAGTGATTTTTTTCTAAATGTTGAAGTGGTATTTGTTGGCTTTTTCTGGGTCAAAGGTTGCACTGACGTCAAAGTCAGTCAAATTATTTTCAATAACATACATTTTAATAAAACTTGCCTTACTTTTATAGAGGTAAATTTGACATTTTGATCTTTTTATGTTAGATTTTTTTTTTTAACTTTCAGAACAATGGTGACATTTGTGTGTTACGGGTCAGTTTTGACTCATTTGCTTTAAAAGAAAAAGACAAAAAGAAAAAGAAAATAAAATTAAAAATAAAAGAAATAAAAGAAATAAAGGTTGAAATCTGCAAGTGACGGTCAGTCTGTTTAGGTTGTAAAGAGATTATTGTTGTTCTCAATATAAATTATGATGAGTAAAACCAACATAACTCAGGGTATTCCTCATCACTGTCCTTCCAAATTTTCATCCAGAGGAGGGCAACAGAGTTTGCAAAATCATTTTCCAGTGACCGTAAGGCAGGCAGGCCACCTCCCTGACAAGTTCATTACAGGGCTGTGCTTGTCTTTGTCACAACAAGTCGTATGATTCCAGGGGTCATTTTGACGACATTTGCAGCACCAACTCATCCATTCCAGTAACCTCATCAGTCATGGATGAGTCTTCCTCAGAAACTTGCTCTGTTTCCTTCTCCTTTTTTTTTTTTTTTTTTTTTTTTTTACCAAAAATGGATCCTGAACTGTGCTGACTGAACATCTGTTTTTCATTTCTTGATGCCGTGAATATTTACTTTATTTATTTATTTACAAGCTACTGCTGCAAATAAGTATTTGAGCACCTGAAATAATCTATTTTAATATATAATGCAGTAGCCTTTGTTTGCGACAACTCAGGTCAAACATTTCCTTCAGTTTGCACAAACTGCTGGAGAGATTTTGCCCCACTCCTCCACACGGATCTCCTCTAGATCAGTCAGGTTTCTAGGCTGTCGCTGAGAAACATGAATTTTGAGCTCCCTCCAAATATTTTCTATTGGGTTACGGTTCTGGAGACTGGTTAGGCCACTCCAGAACCTTGTTAAGCTTCTTACACGGTCACTCTTTGGTTCTCCCGGCTGTGTGGTTCGAATCATTGTTATCCTCTCCTTAATACAGTGCAATCCTGTGCAGAAAAAACACCCCATAGCCTGATCCTACCACCCCCATGCTTCACAGTAGGGATGGTGTTCGTGGGATGATAATCGTCATTCTTCTTCCTCTAAACATGAAGAGTGGAATTAAGACCAAATAGTTCTATTTTGGTCTCCAAATGACTCCCATGACTCCTCTGGATCATCCAAATGGTCATTGACAAACTCAAACCGGGTTTGGACATGTGCTGGTTTAAGCAGGGAAACCTGCTTGAAAATGAACACCTTTTTAGTTATTGTCCCATTCATATTTTGGAATAACATCTCCCAAGCATTTTAGGGAAAAATATTACATTACAAATAAGATACTAATTTTTTAATGACCCAATCATCCAATCAGATTAAACCATATATTATTATGTCTATGGATTAAACACATTTAACAAACTCATCCATAATGTTGGCAAACATAATATACAGAAGAGAAATAGTTCATATAATAATAATAATAATAATAATAATAATAATAATAATAATAATAATAATAATAATAATAATAATAATAATTTAAAAAAATGTCTTCCTATTGGCTGAAATTCCTGTCACTCACGCGTGTGACTCCGCCCTCCCTTGGCGTTTGTTGTCATCCGCGCTGTGCGCAGGTCTCCGGGCCAGTGGGTGGGCGTTCCTCGTCGTTCTCTCGCTAACTGTTGACGCTGAGGACATTTTTTATCCCCCGGACTCAATCCGTGTTCCAGATGTTTCTTCCCACGCTCGTGGAGGACATGCATCATTTTAAACCAAGTCGAGATAGACTGTACACCACCCGGTGTTGCGGATGTTGCCATGTCCGAACGGGGACCATCATCCTGGGAACGTGGTACATGGTACGTAAAATGGTTCGCCAAAAAGCGGTCATGCTACGTTAGCATATGCTGTCAAGTCTTAATGCGGCGACAAATTACATAATACATTACGTGCGTTTATAAACAAGTAGTTTTGTGTTAAATTAAAATTTTGACGGTTTGGAGTGAATTTAATTTTATAGAGGTCGTATTTTTACGGCGGAAGGACACAGTTATTCGCCAAAGTTATGCTAACGGAAAAGCTGTGGTTAGCGCTAGCTTGTTTCGTTCTGTATTTTTTCCGATGTCTCGATCGTTTCTATTGGTTTTGGCAAAATGCAAGGCCAAAATGACTAAACAAAACCCCACATTTATATATTACTTAATGTTTTTTTGATGTATGGAATCGTGAACTATGTTGACAAGTGCCAATTTTAAAAAATAGCTGCAGAATCTAGTGAAAGATCTCGCAGTGTCGTGACTTTTTTTTACTAGCATAATACGTGCGCTGGTTGAATAGTCCACGTCGAGAACTGGACTGATATCAATCTTTAGTCACATATTGTATCGTAATGCTTTGAAAGCACCTACAATTCTGATATATTTCTGTAATACAAAGCAGATTTTAAAATAAACTTGTATTTACATTTTCGTCAGGGGGATATAATTGAAACTAAATACGTTCCTTTTTAAACAAACGATATAAATATAAAAATATTTTCCGTCTTACTTTTTTCTCTTCTAATTTCTTTTTATTTTCGTGACTTATTTGGCTTTTAGAATCTCCGTCCTAACTGTCGAAGAGGTGCATTCTGGGTATTTTTGTGAATATATGCTTATCTGTCCTTATAGATCTATTCACTATAGTTTTCAGGCCCTATTTTGCTGTTATCTGTGTGGGGACAAGCTCTGCAAAATTAAACAAAAAAAAGTAAAGTATTTAAATCACTAACAAATCAAATTTGTTTAGCCTTTTTTTTCCTTTTAAATTTCAAAAACACCATCAAATCCCTACATATTGTTTCCTTGTGCTAGTAGTTTTATGTCATTTTCTGTACCTATATGTACAGCAATAGTGGTAGAAACATAAAACTTAAATATATCTGAATGGGATCTAGTTGAAGCTTTATAGAGTTTTATGTTTATTTATCTGCTATAAGTGTTCAGAATGATGAAATATAATTACATTTAATCTTACACTTGATTTTATTGCTTTAAAGATTAGTGAACCAAACAGGAGAAAAAAACAGCTCAGATTGAACCAGTTTTTACGTTCTTGTTTGTATCTTTTTGTGTCGTCTATACGCTTCTCGCATTTCTTCCCAAAGCCACACCCCTGTCTCTATCCTCATTTATTTTTTTCTGGATTCAGGTGGTTAACTTGCTGATGGGTATCCTGCTGACTGTCGCTGTGACCCACCCCGAGAACGTGCCCGCCATTGACCTTCAGTATGAGGTCATTGACCACTACTTTGCCTCTGACAGGATGTCCGGTACGACAAATCATTCGTTTTTTAAATTTATGTTGTTTAACTTTCATTAAAACGTAGTGAAACAAATAGATGTTTGTCTGTCAAAAGTTATTTGCTTACAGAAACAAATAAATATACTTATGATAGTTTCATCCCAGCTGATATCACTTGCTAGAGTTTGTCTACAATTTGCAGAAGTGTTGTGGTATAACGTCTTAGTATTTTATTGTCCCTGACCCGCACTACAGCTACACTAGTCATCCTGTAGTTTATTTTCTCATTCTTGTTTCACAGAAAATTGTCTAAAAAAACAATTTGGCAAAATTATTTGAATATATTTGAAAAATCAACAAATAAAACCTGTCTAAATAACTCCTATAGTTAGTCTTTTCAGTCTATTTGCCGTCAGTTTTCAGACGTGTTCACGCCGCCGCGCAGATCGTTCAGCTTGAATTCCCGAGCAACAAAGGAATCCGTCTGATCTGCACCACTGCGGCAGCCGATGCAACAGGCAGAACCGCCGAGGGAACGAGTGATGGAGAGAAAAGAGGATATGAAAGGCAGACCATTTAATTATCACAGACCGACTCTCACTTTATCTTTACTGTGCAACTGAAAGGGGGCGGCTTAATGCTCCCCAGAGCTGGCCATTAAATCAGAGGGAGTTTGATGGCGAGAGCGCCTGGAGGCCGTCCGTCTCACAGCGGACTCCATCCACAGCTGCTTCTGAGCTGAACTGAGAAGACACCGCCTGTATTTATTCAGCGCCTTTCCTTTGTTTATACAGAAAATGCCTGTGTTGGCTTCGCCATTTCTCTGCTGATGCTCACCATCAGTGCCATGATGGTGTATGGAGCCATTACTGTGAGTACTGTTGAAACATTCACCCTTTGTTGCCCGCATTCAGTTTTTTACTGAAAATAAATAGATTTGTAGCAAACAGTAAGTAAAACTTCAAAACTCTAAGTGAGACTTTCAAGTGTTAATGACGTAGTTTGTTGTCTCATCGCATGTCATCTTTGCCTCCCAGAGCTGCAGCAACACTCACAGGTTTGATAGCCTTTTGTGGTGACCATGCATTGTAGAAAATCCTTTTTTCTAGTGTAGTGAAGCAGGTTTAAGCATTTAATTCAGTCGTAGCGGTTCTAAACAAAGAAAATAAACTAGTACAAGAATGTAGATTCCTGTCAGAGCTGGAGAGAGAAAAATAAATACTGTTTTGCTTTTTCAACCATGTCTGTGTTCCTTGTTTATTAACCCTTTAACTTCCCAAAAAAAGAGAAAAAAAACTCCCAAAAAATGTATTTTTTCTTCTGTTTATTGCCTTGGTACGGAGCCCTTAAAGGGACATCAAAGGAAAAAAAAAAAAAATTCTAAAAATACTTAGGGGTTCTTTAAAAAAAAATGAAGTTCTCGTTACTAACCACAACTTGTTTTTCTAAAAATTAAAGTAGTAATAAATTAAAAAATCTGCTTAGTAACTGTGGCACACCCGAAAGTTACTGTTTTTTTTTCCTTCAATTTTTTTAAACTCAATTTCAAAACATTTTCTGGTTACTATCTGGTGCGCATCCGTTGCTAGGCAGAATTCTTTTTCAACTTTATTATTTCAATTTTTGTAAAAAAGAAAAAAATATATATATTTTTTAATTTATTTTTTTATTATTTTTTTTTTTACTTCAATTTTCCTTTAGGGATTCCGTACCTTGGGGAGTAATATACTATTTTTAAAAACCTTTTCTTAATGTTTCACTCTGTGTGGTTGAGCAGGCAGTTAAAGGGTTAATATTTGGTACTTTTAGCGTGTTTGTGTACATAAAATAATAACATTTAACAGGTAATTTCTGGAGAAATATTGTACAATTTTTCCGACTTTTGGTTGGAGCCGTGGTTGAAACATGCAAACATGTCCCTTCCTGTTGGAGTAAACATGCATGTGTGTAACATTTGCTTTGTCTTTGTTGACGGCCTCCAGCACCGCGACGGCTGGCTCATCCCGTTCTTCTGCTACCAGCTGTTTGACTTTGCTCTGAGCTGCCTGGTGGCCATCAGCTCTCTCACCTACCTGCCCAGGATCAGGGACTATCTGGATCAGCTGGTCAGTCAGATTCCACTTGAGTTTTAACTTTTTTTTTGGTGGATGGGAGGAGTCTAATCTGTAGTCCTTCCCTCCACAGCCGGATTTCCCCTACAAAGACAACCTCCTGTCCATGAACTCCAGCTGCCTGCTGCTGTTCGTGCTGGTCTTCTTTGCTTTCCTTATTATCCTCAAGGTGAGGTCATCACTGTGTGGGTCATAGAGCATGTTTCCTGGTCAATAGGTCAGTCTGGAAATGTTGTAGCTGTGAAGGAATTAAATTAAATCCCCAGTAAGTGAATATCATTGAAATAATCAACACGTATGTTCTCTTCTGTCCAGGCTTATTTGATCAACTGTGTGTGGAACTGCTACAAGTACATCAACAACAGGAACATGCCGGAGATCGCCGTTTACCCGGCCTTTGAGACTCCTCCTCAGGTAATCTGCAGCGAGGACCAACCTGTTGAAGATTCATATATTTATGTTTTAATCTGATTTAAATACTCAATGTTTTTGTGGCATTTTTTTACGATGGAGGACAAATATTAAGAAATTTAAGCTCAAAATTGCATTTCTGAGTATTGATTTATTCAAATTGAATCAGGAAGAGACAAAAATGTTTGGAAAATTAATTTATTTGTGATTTAGAAAATATGCTGGCATACATAATGGACTACTGTTGCTCTGCAGGTTTTTATTTTAACTAAAAATAGCATAATCATAATTAAAAGTCCACTAGATATGCTTTTAAAATAGACGATCGGGTTGCTTTACAACCTGCTAATAATCTTGTAACTAAACTCTTCGTTTCTGCTAGAGTCCAGTGACTGAAACAGTCTGCTAAAGGAGATTACAGTCGGACTTATTCTTTTAAAAAAATGAGTAAAAATTTGATCTTTTGCAATTTATCTACAGTTTAATAAAACTTTAGAATTGACAAGTACGTTTTAACCACGATTAAATATTTTTTTAGCCTTCGGAAGAATGAAAAAGCAAAAATAACTTTGTGTTTTGCTCTTTTTAAATCCTTCTTTTGTTTACATTTGATTTAAAACTCTCATCTCTTATAAAACATCCACAGAATAAACTAGCATGACTTGTTTTCTTAAAGTTAAAGATATTCTTTCTTTTTTTCTAGTACATCCTCCCACCTACGAGATGGCGATGAAGATGCCGGAGAAGGACCCACCTCCTCCCTACATGCCCGCCTAAGAAGCCGCCCCCGTTCCCGAACCCACATGGACACACAGCCATCATATGCATTCCTAGATTCCCTCACGAGTCCGTTCTGAACGCCGTTCCGCTCTCATCCCACCTCCGGCCCGCCGTGTCCGTGTGAAGCCTTTGAAAACGTTTCCTCCGTTTTTTTCTTAAAGTCGGTTTTGAAGAATCCTGGAGATGTGAGGAGAGAGAAATCTGTAAAAACGAGTGAATGCTGTGATTTGAGAAGTGACAGATGGACCCCCAACCCCCCAACCCCCTCCCTTCATATGCTCCAGCCTTTTTTAAGTCTTAGTAAAAAGGGATATGTGAAAACGAAATAGTTTGAAATGCTTTCATCAATCCAGCACCATCTATCAATAGATTCAACTATAAAGTGTTAAAAACTTTTGACAATCCATTTGTTTAGATCTTCTAGTTGTTAATATTTTCCCTAAAAAAAAAAAAATTAAGAGCTTTGCTGTTCCACTTGAGAATTGAGTTTGTTGCATTTTTTGTTGGTTATTTATTTGATTTGTTGTGGTTTGATTCCTTGCCAGCCCCTCTGCTGCTCCGTGGTTCGAGCGGACGTTGTGATTGGTTTTCCCGAGAGCAGAGGGCGCCGCCCGTGGAGCACCGTCTCTCTTGTTTTTCCTACTTTAACCTCCCGAACTAACAGTCGCTTTGTTCGCATTACTTGCTGCATGCTTATCGTCTCGGCTGTCTCGGCATTATGCATCACAGTCACGAAGCCTTTAGTTGAGGGTTTTTTTTTTTTAAAGATCCCCAGAATGTGGAGAACCGCCGCCGCTGCTGGAAGAACGAGTGAGAACTCGATGAAGGACCAGCAGATGATGAGGCTGGGGGTTTAGATGCTGATAGAGTTCCAGCAGGAAGAATCAGCCAGCTGCATGCAAACATTACAACCACCCCTTTGCTCTCATGACTTTACTGATATTATTACTTTGTCCCAGTGGAATTAAATTTGACTTCAATAAATGTCTCTGATCAACTTTGGGCTCTTCTTTTCTTATATGTTATGAAGGAAAGCACTATTGAATCATTCATAAACCGTTTAAAGCATCAGAATAAAAGAAAAATGTATTTTGACAACTTTAAACAATTTACTAATGGCATAGTTTAACAGAAAAGTTCTTGTTTTATATCCAAAGTTCTCCCAGTTTTCTGCATGCTCAAGTTAAACCAGCAGGGGGCGCCAAATCACTAAGTACAACTTCAACTTTAATTTAGCTTACAGAGAAAAAAATACTGAAATAATACTGAAAATGGGAGTTAAAAAGGAAATAAAACATTTTGAAATAATAATCACACTCTTCTGGAGATATTTATTATGGCAAGATTTGTTTTTATTTTAGTAAATTATAAATTGAAATAAATCTTGCAGGATATTATTCTTTTAATACCATTTGCATGGCTTCAAATGACAAGAAGTTATGTCATACAATTTATGTGGTTGATTATAAAGGTGCTTTTAATAAGGAATCTTTTCCTTCTTTTCTTAATTTATATAATAATATATATATTTTTATATATATAGTTTGTATTTTTTTTTAGTTCTCCAGTTCAGATTTGGACGAAAAATGATAACTTTTTGACATATTTAGTATAAATATAATAATAAAAAAACAAGTAAAAGTAAAAATGATTTTAATAAAATAGAAAAAAAAATGTCATAATTATATATAATTTCGAAAAGTCAAATTATTCGTAAAAATTGTGTTCTTTTTTTTTTATGTTAGTTGACCTGTCCTGCAGGTCATGCTCCACCTTTGGGTGTTCCCCTATGATCTCCTCCCACTTGGAGATACTTGGACCCCTCAGAGGTGATCAGGACCCTCCAGACCAGCAGACCAGAAGCATAGAGGTCGGATCACTAGGAACCCGCTTATGCTGCTATGATGATGATGATGATGATGAAGCATTATACCTGGAGCCTCCTGTACTGCACGGCCCTGCTATTGTCTGATGTTGTGAGGGCCACGTATCACCTCAGGTCAGGGGATTCTCAGCTCATAGCTGCACAAAGTTACGCTCAGGCCAGACATAACGGTCGACCTCCATTCAAGACCCTGAATCTATCAAGTAAGTACCCTAAAACTTTTCTTTAATGTATAATCGCTTCTTGAGGAGGAAATAAAATGTAAAGTCAGCAGGAATGTTTTGCATTTTAACTTAATATGAAAGGAAAATTCATAAACTGTCATAATAGGTCAAATGTTAAAATGACTGAGTGGACATTTTAAAATGCAATTCCAATAATCGAAAAAAAAAATATTTTAAATTAATATACTGCACCAAAGTAAATACAATTAAATATTTATTTCTAGTAAAACATAATCCACAAATTTATGACTTAAAATAAAGAAATGAAACAAAGCAGAATAAGAATTGAAAAAAATATCAAGTGAAATGTGCTTATTTTAAATCTGACATTTTAAAAACAAAAATTGGAAATTTTTCAATTGTTTTTAGAGTGCTTCATGATTTGATTTTTGGTTTTTCTGGATTTTTATACAGTACTTAAGATAAATAATAGCCATTTATTGTTAAGTAGCACAATATTGAAGGGTAAAGATTTAAAAACCGCAATGAATGTCATCTAAATTTCAGACTTTACAATTTATTTCCAGCTTATCTGACATGCATACACAGCTGACTATGACCTCCTGCTTCCACTAATCACCTGCTCCTGCCATCATTTCACCAGTACTGACAGTACATTGTCATCTAAAACATCTTTCCTGTTTACCTACTAATGTTTTCTATCACTTCTCCTTTCTGGTGGGTCTGTAGATCACAGAAGTGATTACACGTTTAGAGGAGGGTATCACTCCCGCTTCCAGCCACCGAGGATCCCTCCGCCGCTAGTGTATCGACCCATTCCCCTGTCCCCGCCCGCGACTTACCAAAGACCCCTGGTTCCTGTTCCACCCTTTCAGCACAGGTTCAAAGGGCCGGTGGCACCAAACATGCACCACACACACAAAGGTCCATATCCACCAGTTGCTCACCCCCGACCCCTTCACACCATCAAAGGCCCCTTCTATTACAAACTGAAAGCTCCGTGCCCAACTCCATCCATCTCAGTGCCAAAACCTGCGGTACTTGTCCGTCCCACCATCTTTCCCGCCGCACCGGAGCCAACAACCGCAGCTACGGTAGCACCAGCGACCTCCATTGTGACCACTGTACCGCCGCTGGAGACCCCCGACCCTTGGACTCTACCGGTCAGTACCCAAAGCGGCTTCACCACCACCGTCACTCCTGTGGAGACAGGTAGAACATTACCGGTCAGCTTTCCATGCCAGCCACTGCTCCTGAATGCTTTCCACGTCCAGTCTTTGTGTTTTTCCTGCGGCCAATTAGACAGAAAAGGTAGAGAGGAAAAAAAAAAAACGCTAACACATAGAACTAAAACACTGCAAAAAAAAAAAGGCCCCAAAGAAATAAGTAAACTTTTAGTTTGAACATTTTTCTTTAAATAGACAAAAAATGAGGTAAGAAAGCAAAATATTATATTTAAAGAATAAGACATATTTTTCTAAACTAATATATTGCAATGGAAACAAATTCCTTGCTAAGATCATCTTTCTTTCTCTTAGTTCAAATTAGAAAGTTTTATATTTGTGCACATGAGTGGACAGGCAGGGGTCCTACTTGTCCATGTCTGGCTTCATCCGTTCCACAAAGGAAAGTGAGATGAACAGTCTAATCTCTGGAATGACTCACAGTATGTTTTAGAAAACATACGCAATCATTTCAGTACAGTCAAAACCTGCAGAGATGCATGACAGTTTCATTTATTTCACCTTTTTTTGCATCTCAAAATGTTGTGTTTTGGACGACTAACCTCATCTGTCTCACTGTGAAGCGACAAAATTTGATGTTTTATGTGTGTGATGCATTAAACGGACTTGTTCCTGCCATGGTTTGAGCAGAGGAAGACGGTCAGTGCCGGAGCCGTCCCCTGGACCTGGTCTTCATCATTGACAGCTCTCGCAGCGTCCGTCCGGCCGAGTTCGAGAAGGTCAGAATATTCCTGGCCAACATGCTGGACACTCTGGACGTGGGACCAGACGCCACCAGGGTGGCTATTGTCAACTACGCCAGCACAGTCAAGATCGAGTTCTTCCTCAAAAACTATTTCAACAAACTGGAGTTGAAGAAGGCCATCGCTCGCATTCAGCCCTTGGCCACAGGAACCATGACCGGCCAGGCCATTAAGACGGCGATGACCGAAGCCTTCACGGAGGAGTCTGGAGCCCGCCCTCGCTCCAGGAACATCTCCAAGGTGGCGATCATCGTGACGGACGGGAGACCGCAGGACCAGGTGGAGGAGGTATCAGCTGAAGCCCGGGCTTCAGGCGTTGAGATTTACGCCATCGGGGTGGACCGCGCGGACATGCGCTCCCTGCAGCTGATGGCCAGCGTCCCTCTGGAAGACCACGTCTTCTACGTGGAGACTTACGGCGTCATCGAGAAGCTCACCTCCAAGTTCAGGGAGACGCTGTGTGGTAGGACATAAAAGGGCGCCGGAGACCTTTTCCTCCATTAACCCTGGTTCTAGTTCATCACTTGGGGCACCTACAGTCTACAAACGGGGGAGAATATGGAATATTTGTAAACTTTAATATGGAAAAAAAAATAATCAAGAGCAGATGTTCTCAACCCCCACATGGGCTGCAGATGTCAAAGCTAGAACTTGTTTTTGTAGTCAAGTAAAGTTTTGGGTCCAGTCAGTCCTAAACTTGAAGCTTCTCAGAAACTATCCAAAAAGTGGACAAAATGGGATTTGTTGTAATTTATTTTGACATCAAAGCATCAATGTTCCTTTTTAAAAAAAAAGTACAGTAAAACCTCATTTCCTTTACAAGTGGAAATCAAATGAATTTGTTCCAATAACAGTATATTTTTAAATATTTACCATCATTTTTTGGAAGAAATTTCCTTTAGTAATCCAAAAAGTACTGAGGTTATACTGTACAATTAATGTTTTGCCTTTCAGCATTCTTTGTCTCGTCACTTCAGTCATGAAATGTCTCTGTCTCTTGTGGGTTCTGTGATTTTACTAGTGTTTTCCAACACACAACAGTTGTGATGAAGGTGTGTGAATGAATAGTATCCCTACGAGAACAATAAGATGACAACAGAAGTCACAAACTGGTCACAGAAAAGTCCAGCAATGGATGTTGGGTAAACCGTCTGCAGGTCTTTGTGCAATTGTACAAATACAGGATTTAAATTTATCTGTCAGAAGATTCCCATGATCACCAAACCCCAGTGAGAACAACAAGATGATTGTAGAAGTCATACATTTTTCTATACAAAATTGAAGAAGTAACGTCTATCAGAGGGGTCTGCAACCTACGGCTCCAGAGC
The DNA here is from genome assembly GCA_003999625.1 of Oryzias javanicus. NCBI lineage: Eukaryota > Metazoa > Chordata > Actinopteri > Beloniformes > Adrianichthyidae > Oryzias > Oryzias javanicus. The sequence goes on along the minus strand of CM012460.1, from coordinate 12,615,514 downwards.
CACATGTGGCTCTTTTATCTCTCCATGGTGGCTCTCTGGATGAAGAAAATAAAATAATAGTAAATTAAAAAAAAAATAGGAGATTAGCTATTATTTTAGCAAAATGCTAACATTTTTGGCTAATGTGTTACCATTGACTCCCTTATACAGTCAATGTGTGTTACCAACTGGAGTTTTTAGGCTAATTTAGAATTTTAGCTAATATTTTAGCAACATGCTAACGTTTTTGGCTAAGTTTTCTGAGAAATGTTATGCTAATTTGGAGTTTAGCTAATATTTTAGCAACATGCTAACGTTTTTGGCTAAGTTTTCTGAGAAATGTTATGCTAATTTGGAGTTTAGCTAATATTTTAGAAAAATGCAAATGTTTTAAGCTAATTTGTTATCTACTGAAATTTTTTGAGATAATTTAGAATTTAGCTTTTATTTTAGCAACACGCAAACGTTTTTGACTAAGTTAGTTTTCTGAGAAATTTTAGGCTATTTTGGAGTTCAGCTAGTAATTAAGCAACAAGCTAGCCTTTTTTTTTGGCAGATTTGGCCTCTAATTAGTTTTTTGATGTTAATTTGGAGTTTAACTAATATTTTAGCAATATGCTAACATTTTTAGCTAATTTGTTATCTACTGGAGGTTTTAGGGTAATTTTGATGCTAATTTATTTATGCTAATTATTTAATTATTAATTATGTTAATGTGAAGTTCAGATAGTAATTGAGCAACAAACTAGCTTTTTTGCTACAGAAGTTAAAAACGTGAAAAAAATACATTTTTTAGAGATGCTAGATTCTTTTTATATATTTTTTTGCTTTTGTACGTTCCAAAAATAGACATTATTCTCATTTATTAAAAAAAAAACAAAACAAAAAGAAGGTTATAAATGCAAATCCAAATTTCTTAAAGGCTAACGTAAATCAATGCGGCTCCTTCTAGGTTTTGATTAGTAGAAAACGAGCCCAAATGGCTCTTTTACTGTTAAAGGTTGCCGACCTCTGGTCTATTACAGACTGCCCAAGGTACCGAAAGCCCAATGAGTGTCAGTCCATACAACTGTGCTGCCTTCTTTAATCCCGGATTATTCTAGGTGTGGACCCGTGTGCCATGGGACACGACTGCCAACACACGTGTGTCAGCACCAACACCTCCTATCACTGCAAGTGCTGGAATGGTTATGTCTTGAATCCGGACAACAAAACATGTTCCCTGCAAAGTAAGAACATACAGTCTGGATTCCTGCCACTTTTTTGATATAACTTTATTGTGTCCAATATGAAAAAGTGGAGGAAATGTTAAGTTCTTGACTTCATAACATCACACTTAGGTTGTGGAGTTGATGTTTTACATTTCAGCATTGCAGTTCTTTGTCTCGTCATCTCATCTATCCTGTTAATGTTTTGTTCCTGGATCTTGTAATTGTACCCGTGTTGTCCAACGCACCACAACGCGGCAAAGCTGTGGGAATGGAAGGTTTTCCTCAGGAGCACAAAAAAGAGAAAAGACAGAAAAGTCATAAGTCAGACATACAGTGGAGGAAATAAGTATCTGAACCCTCTTGCTTGAAAGAAGTAATACTTTGTGGCCAAACCCTTTTTATCAAGTACAAAGGTCAGACGTTTGTTGTTGTTGTTGAGCAATTTAATGCAGACACTAGATGGAATTTTGGTCCATGCTTCTTTGCAAATGACAACTAAATCATTAAGATTTGATGGCTGTTGGTTTACAACTCTGATCTTGAAGACTGGCTAGACCATTTCATGAACTTGGTATGCTTCTTCTTCAGCCATTCCTTGGCTGCCTTGACTGTTTGTTTTCAGTCATTATCCTGTAGGATAACCCATGCACGACCCATTTAAGTCTCCTTGCATTGGGAGAAAGGTTCTCACTCATGATTTGACTGTACACGACTCCGTCCATCCTCCCATTGACACGCTAGGCAGCATTTCTGTTTCTCCAAGCATGACAGGTTGAGCTGATGCCAAAGAGATCCATTAAGGTCTTATCTGACCCTAGACCTTCTCTCAATCAGTCTTTAAGAAGGTGTTCAGTGACAAACTACAGGCGGACTTGCGCAAGTCCCTTCTTAAACAGGAATACTTTGCAAGTACTTTAAGATGTTAAACAATTGCAGCGTAAAGTATTACCAGTGGTTTTCTTGGGACCGTGGTCACAGCTGCCTTGAGATTATCAACTAACTCCTACTGTGTTTCTTTATTTCTCACTGTTCTCATGATCATGGAAACCCCACCAGAGAGATCTCGATAGAGCCCCAGACCTATAGGGGGATTGATGACCATGTTCTTGATAATCTATGGGCGGCCGTGATGCAGCAGTAGGGCGGTTGACTCCTGATCAGAAGATTGCCGGTCCGATTCTCCGCCTTGCCCACCCATGTATCGAACTGTCCTTGGGCAAGACACTGAATCCCAAATTGTCTCTGGTGGAAGGTTGGCGCCAGTGTTCGGCAGCAGAGCCACCACCCAGTGTGTGAATGGGTCTGTGACACTAAAGCGCTTAGAGCCTTCAAGGAAGTATACGGCATTTCTTGCATTTTGGCACCAAGAGTTGTCATCTTAACCCCCAGCTTCTTGCGGATGGTTTTGTAGTTGATTTTGGTCTTGCACAGGTCTACAGTCTTCTCCCTTTAATACACTGAAAGCTTTTTAGTCTTTTCCATGTTGGAAAGTTTAGAGTCCGATTGATTGTGTGGACAGGTGTCTTTCCAACAGGCGGTTAGTTCAAACAGGTGTCTTCGACTCAGGTGGAAGGTTGATTGAGAGAATCTAACTCAGGGGTGTCCAAAGTCAGTCCTCAAGGGCCAGCCTCCAGCTGGTTTTCAAGAAACCTTGCCTTCTCTGCTGGTGATTACCTGGATCAAATGTGTTTGGCCATTAAGGAGCTTCAATGGCAGGTTTATTGGAAGACATGTAGGACACCGGCTTATTTGAGGATTTTCTATCTCTCAGTTTTCAAATTACTTTTAAAGTAACTAAAACTACAGAATAAGCAAGGGATCAAATTCTTATTTTCTCCACCACAACTACATCCAGCAATGGATGCTGGGAAAAAGAATATGAGGATGTAACCTTACCTATCGTAAGCCGCCCACAGTACCCGTACCTCAGTGAGTGTCAGTGGATACAACTGTGCTGCCTTTCTTTAATCCCGGATTATTCTAGGTGAAGACCTGTGTGCCATGGGACACGACTGCCAACACACGTGTGTCAGCACCAACACTTCCTATCACTGCAAGTGCTGGAATGGTTATGTCCTGAATCCGGACAAGAAAACATGTTCCCTGCAAAGTAAGAACATACAGTCTGGATTCCTGCCACTTTTTTGTTATAATTTTATCGTGTCTAATATGAAAAAGTGCAGGACATTTGAAGTACTTGACTTCATAACATCACACCCAACTGGTGGATTTGATGTTTCACGTTTCAGCATTGCAGTTCTTTGTCTCATCACCTCAGTCATAAAAGGTCTCTTTCCTGTTACTGTTGTGTGTCTGTGATTCTACCTGTGTTATCCAACACACAGCAGTTGTAATGAAGGTGTGTGAATGGATGGTTTCACTCTCAGAGCAAAAAAATTATGGAAAAGTCACAAATTGGTCATAGTCATTGGGCATAGCAAAGAATTTTGGGAAAACCACCTGCAACTCTCTTAGTGCAATTTGACAAATAGAGGATGTAACTTTACTTATCAAAAGTTGCCTGTGGTACCCTATCTCCAGTGAGGGCCAGTACATAAAACTTCGCTGCCATCTTTAATCCCGCCCCATTCTAGGTGGGGACCTGTGTGCCATGGGACACGACTGCCAACACACGTGTGTCAGCACAAACACCTCCTATCACTGCAAGTGCTGGAATGGTTATGTCTTGAATCCGGACAAGAAAACATGTTCCCTGCAAAGTAAGAACATACAGTCTGGATTCTTGCCACTTTTTGCTGTGATTCATGTGTGTTTAAAAAAAGAAAAAAGTGGAGGAAAAGTCTTGACTTCATAACATCACACCCAGCTGGTGGAGTTGATGTTTTGCTTTTCAGCATTGCAGTTCTTTGTCTTGTCACTTGATTCATGAAATGTCTGTCCTGTTAAGGTTGTGTGTCTGTTTTTTTACCTGTTTTGTCCAATGCATGATTTGTGGTGAAAGTGTTGGAATGGACATTTGCCCTCTGAGAACACTTGGACATGTTGAGAAAAACAGCCACAAGTCTCTGTGCATTTCTGTAAATAGAAGTTGTGAAGTTGTGTTTACACGTTTATGTACCATTTTCATAGATAATGAATGACAACATATGGTTAGAGAAGGCATTTATTGTCAAAAACTTGCATATCCTTTTCAAGTTATGACAGCAGAAAGTTCCCAAATGACCTTGTTCAGAAGTTTACATACCCCGATGATGTTGTTCTGTTACAAAAGGGTTTGAACGTTAGCTAAGGGTTAGCATCCTCACCTTTGACTTTAATCAGTGCACGTTGACAAAATGTCTTAGATTTTCTGGGCTCCCAACAGACCCTTGAATCCTTCGTCCAGTGCTGCACTGACATTTCTGGATCCTGAGCGCTAAAAGAGCTGTCGAAAACCTATGGGAAAAGGTAACTGAACAGTAGAAAACAGGAAGGGGATATAATAAGATATCCAAGGAACTGAAAATACCAGTGAGCAGTGTTCAAACTTTGATCAAGAAGTGGAGTCAGGGGTTCTGTTGATGCCAAATCACAGTCATGGTTGAAGCCTTTTTGGACAAAATAGCTTGTGTACAATAGGCCAGACAGCCCAGAGACAACCCCACAAAACTTCTGGTCCAAATGAACTTGGAGCGATGAGACCGTTGAACTTTTGGCCACAACCAGGAAGGCTAGATTTGGAGAGGAGTCAACAAGGCCTGCTATGAAAATAACACTATTCCTAATGTGAAACATTGAGGCGGATCACTGAAGTTTTGGGGGGGGGGGGGGTGTGAGCTACGAAAGCATACTGGTCAAAACTGATGGCAAGATGAATGCAGCCTGGTATCAGAAGATATTCTCAGAGGAATTCTCGCATTCTTCAGCGCAGATTCTGCACATGGGAAGCACTTGGACAATTCAACATGAGAGCGATCCAAAACACAAGGCAAAGTCCACATGTCCTTGGTTACAACAGAATAAGGTGAAGGTTTCAAGCAAGGCGGCCCAAACATTTTCAGGAGGTTTTCTTTCAAGAAGAATGTGTCTCATTACCATTGAATAAAATATAGTCACAACGACCACAAAAGACTTCAAGACTAGGTAGTAGAAGGTAGTAAGAACTAGGTTGTGTTAACTTTGATTTGTGTAATTTGGGATGTTTCTGGTGTCATCAATGTTTGAAAAGAGTTAACACTGGTGTTTGACAATAACTGGCTTAATCCACCCACTAACAATAAGTGATTTTTTTTTTTTTTTTTTGTATTATCATTTGTATTCTTTGAAAAATAGATTCCTTCTTGGATATGTAAACTTATAAGCACAGAAACTTTACCTAGTACAAGCCATTCATCGGACCCAATCCCCAGTGAGTGCCAGTACATAAAACTGTCCTGCCATCTTTAATTCCGCCCCATTCTAGGTGAAGACCCGTGTGCCATGGGACACGACTGCCAACACACGTGTGTCAACACCAACGCCTCCTATCTCTGCAAGTGCTGGAATGGTTATGTCTTGAATCCGGACAAGAAAACATGTTCCTTACAACGTAAGAACATACTGTCTGGATTCTTGCCACTTTTTTTTTAATGTGATTTGTGTTTTTTCTTAAAAAGAAAAAGTGGAGAAAAATATAAATTCTTGATGTCATAACATCACACCCAGCTGGTGGAGATGATGTTTTACGTTTCAGCATTGCAGTTCTTTGTCTCGGTCATGAAAGGTCTTTGTCCTGTTTCTGTTGTGTGACTGAGATTTTACCTGTGTCGTCCAACGCACATGAGTTGTGGTGAAAATGTGTGAATGGATAGTTTCCATCTGAGAATGAAAAAAATGATGGAAAAGTCACAAATTGGTCATAGCCACGTCCAGTAGTGGATCGTGGGAAAAGCAAACCAAAAAATGTAACTTCCTCTTTCTCAAGCCGCCCACCGTACCTGTTAATTTATGAGTATAACTCTTCTTGTGCTGCCATCCCTAATCCCGGATTATTCTAGGTGTGGACCCGTGTGCCATGGGACACGACTGCCAACACACGTGTGTCAGCACCAACGCCTCCTATTACTGCAAGTGCTGGAATGGTTATGTCTTGAATCCGGACAAGAAAACATGTTCCCTACAAAGTAAGAACATACAGTCTGGATTCCTGCCTCTTTTTGCTTTAATTTATGTTTTTAAAAATGAAAAAGTGCAGGAAACTTCACAACCCGCTGGTGCTAAGACTCTGACTTTATAGATTTTTTTTGTTGGACCATAACTGGGTCCTAATTTAATATTTCAAGTGTATATTTTTTGCACCCATTAACCTCTTTGAAGATGTTTCCTTTCTTTGATGTCTGGGGAAGGTGATGGTATTCTGTGTGCTCTCCACACACACTGATGTGAAATTTCCTTTCTGTTGGTGAAGAGGCGAAGATGGAGGTGGTGGAGGATCCCTGCAAATGTGAGGCCAGGGTGGCCTTTCAGAAGCAGACTCAGGCGGCCATCCAGCAGCTCACAGCCAAGAATATCCTTTCAGATGTCAGATGAAGTTGATTAAAAAAACTTGACTCGGATCCTTTATGTATTTTTTTTTCTTTGACTGATCAAACTAGCTGACGTGTCCGGAAGAATAGAGCGTCTGGAGAGCGCGCTGGCTTGAGTTTGAAGCTTCACATGGTAGTGAGTGTTAACAGCTTTTTTTTTTTTTTTTATCTCCCCCCAAGGAAAACATTCCCACCATCTGCGCACAGTCTCATCCACTGTTTATTTTCCTTCTGCAGGCGTCCATGGACCACTGCATCATGTGCTTCCTGTCTATGACCACCAGCAGCAACTCATTACCACATTTCCAGCAAATTCACCTTTAAAAAAATTATATCAATGTTAAACAATTAGAATAGAATGTATTAAACTCCATGAAATTTATAAACGTGACTAACACTTATTTACTTTGTGAATCTAATCTGATATAAATGAATTATTTTTGCATCGTTTTTGTACAAAAATGTTATAAAATGTATATACGACAATACATGTCAATTGAAAAAGTGCCTTTATGTGGAGTATTTTTGCCTATTTACTATACAGTAACATGTTAGATGTCACATTCTAATGCTTGATAAAAATGAGAAATTATTACAATGTGTATCCTTAAATATCTGACACAAACTTATTAAAAAAAACAATAAAGTTGTATCATCTTGATGTTTGGTGTATGTTTTTAATAAACTTAGTAAAATATTATGTTATTTTGATCAATGAATGTATTGAATTTATACTTCTTAAATTGTTAAAAAAGGATTGAAATGGAGAAATGCAGTTTTTTTTCCAGACTAAGTACAAAAGTTGATCAATGGTAGACTTTTATTTTGAAAGGAAGGATTGACCATCCGTTACTGCAGCAGAGCTGAAGAACTGTCATTCATTTAAGACATCTGGGGCCCATCTTCTATATTAACCCAGGTGGTAATTTTACAATAATTATAATTTAAAAAGCGTTTTTGCATTCAGAGATGCACAGTGGTGTAGCGGTCAGCAGTCTTGTCTCACAGTGAGAAAGCATTTCTTTGTGAAATTTGCCTAATATATTAGATATTTGGGTTTTATTTAGGCACTCTGGCTTCTTCCCACAGTCCAACGACATGTTTCATGTTTTTTTCTCTGACTTCTCAATAAATTGTCCCTTCGCCATGAATCGGAGCGGTTGTGCGATATACTAGCAGACAGTCCAGGGTCTACCCCAACCTTCACCTGTGATAAGCAACTATTAAAAATAGATGATTGTATCCAATTTACTCAGGTGCACAAAGGTAAAATTGCAGAAATACACTAGTCACAATAAGTTAGGAATGTTGTGAAAAACTCACAGTATTTGTTTCACTTCACAGATTTTCATAGTAATTTTATTGGACACAATAATGGTCTCACTATATACAGTGTGTCTTACTTTTGGAGCCAAAACCAAAAAAATTCTAAAAGAAAAACCTTTCTGATGTGGCATCAGTTTCAACATTCAATAGGTATAAAAAACTGATTTTGTCAGGAAGTCATTCCAAGTTCCTCATTGCAACAGCCATGAAAACACCTCGTCGCTTAACAGATGAGAAACCCGTCCTGTCCATGCGACACATTCTCACTCCAGGGTCGTCATTGACGTTTGGTTAAGGACGAGTTTGAATGTCTCCAACTCAGCACTTTTGACGTACTTGCTGCTCCCATTAAATCACAGGTCTCGAACCTCCAGGTCGTGACCCAGAACCGGATCCGGTGTTGTGGACCCTTGATTTTACAAACAGCCAGCACGTCAAAAAACGACGAGTTGGGGACACCCAAAACGTTAAAAAGCGATGCAGAAGGGATTTTAACCAAATGTCAACATGTGATGACTCGGGAATGAGAATGTCGGTAGTAGTTTGGCCTCATGGTAAGACCGGCTATGTTCTCTGACCTGAACCCCCACAGAGCACGTCTGGGACCAAATGAAGCAGAGACTAGAGGATCGCACCCCAAATGACATGGCAGAACTGCATGGGGGACATGTGGGAGAGTGGAACGCCGCATCAGGAATCTAGTGAGGAGCAGGAAAAATTAATGTCAGCAGATGGTGAAAATATATGGTCAATGTTTGTTATTTAAGGCTATTTTTATTATTGTCTTCATTTTTGAGGTAATAAATATAAAACTATCAGTCATATTATTAGTTATTCATGAAAATCAAATATAATTTTTATGTATTTAGTTAAAATTCAGACCAAATAGAACAAGCACTCATTTAAATACATTATCCTTGAGTTTATTACTTTTTGAAAAATAGAAAGTCGGATGAAATTGTTCCTTGCTACATTTTTATGTGCTATTTGTGTTAAATAATTTTACAGATACATATTTTTGGTGTCATTTCAAAACATTACTAATATATGTCATTGTGAGTCACTTAAAATGGCGTTGAATGTTCCTGGGGGTATAAGTGAGGCTTTATATCTGTCTTCATGGCAATATTTCACATTTCTACATGATATATGTGTTGAAACAGAAACATAGATGTGATAGTAAAGGTCTGACATTTTTATTAAGTATGTGCTACAGTTGAAACAGTTCTGATATCTGAGGTCAGAAAGAGATCAGTCTGGAGCATATTTTACTAGGATAACTTTGACCACATAAAAACAATAAATGAGTTGGAATTATTTTTAATCAGTTTTATTAACTGATTTTAGGAATGCATTAAAAAACAATACTCATAATTAAATATCTATAAAAAAGACAAAAAAAATGATGTTATAAAAGTAACAAGAAGAGTTTTTTAAAATACATTTTTAACCTAAAATGTACAATTTATGTACATTTTTCGCACTGATTAAACTGTCTATAAACTGCTGTTATCCTTTTAACACCGTAAAATGCAGAAAACAACAGACGGGGGTCATCACGGCGCCCCAGGAATGTCCCGGAGTGTTTGTTGAAACAGCCTCGACAACAGAGCGTCTCTGTCTGCGGCGTCTGTGAGTCCAGACGTTTGCCTCTGGTCTCCCTTTTTTATTCCCTCCTTTTTTCCTTTAAACAGACAGCTGCTTTATGTTTGTTTGCTGATTCACTTCATGGTTACCGCACATACACACACACACACACACCTGCAGGGTTTCAGAGGGAGAAGACGAATGGATGTCACACACCTCTGAGAAGTGGAAAAGATGCATCAAATGTGGTACAATCCTTCCTTGTTTAGAGGATTTAACAAAAATCTGGAATCTTCAGCGTGATATCGGGGAAGAAATATATTGAAATAAAGATATTTTACACTATCAATTCCACTATGAATCAATGAAAACCTGGAATTATAGACAATTAAGGTTCAGAATGAAGTAAATTTGTCCACTGAGTCAACATATACAGCTCCCTAAATACAAATATTACTAAGTTTCTACTATAATTTATTAATCAAACTGGAAAAAATTAAATCTTTAGGTTCTTCTCATGAAGAAAAAACAACTTATGCCTTCCGACCTATGACCCGTAATGAATTATGAACTGTGATTTAGGTACATTTATGTGAGTCGGTACAGATTATCCCCAAGTGATGGATGAGTGTCTGTCCGGACTCTTTGGACTTGGACACTTTGTGTCAATTCTGTCAGCAAACAGCCACATTTAAGCTCTGAGGCTGTAGAACATAACGACCTGAACAACCCGCGCTTCAGACCTCAGACTAAACCGGATTGACCTGTCTGAAATAGCCTCAGATATTAAAAGAAAAAGAGTTAAATATATTTAAATTATTGACTTTTTCTATTTCTAAATAACAAATCAAAGTATTTGGGAGTATTTTGTTAAAAAAAAGTCTATTAGCAATATTATTTAATGCATTTTTACCTTAAAACTCTTATCGATTTATGTAATTTTGTGTTTGTCTCTGTGAAAACAGCTGCTTCCATTTTATGACCCTTAGCTAGGAGTTTACAGCCTTTTCCTGGTCAGTCGTCCCAATCTCTGTTTGACCCTTGTCAACTCATCCACAGAGACTAGAGATAAACCAACCCCAGAAAGGAAACACACTGTTTCAGCCTTTTTTTCAAAAGACTTTTTATTGTATATTCTGGAGACCTCTTGACCTTGCAGTTAGTTGTTGAGATGTTGAGTGGAGCGAGAATTTTGCTTGTCTTCTTTCAGATGTTTTAAAAACATTTTTTTCTTACTTCTTTTCATATTTATTATTATGACCTTTTGAAATTAGTCTATGTTTAGTTTAACAGACTCAATTAAAATCTTTCTGTTGCTTTATAAATGATCACTCTTCAGTTTATTGGAAATCTACAGAAAGTCTGCCCCCTGCTGTTGCAACAATGCCTTTCAAATATATATATTAAATTTTAAATTGGCATCAATGCTTAGAAATTGCTTCATTGTATGAATAAAAGTATTCAGTTTAGCTTATTTTGTTTTTATTACTTTAATTTTTATTTTATCTTATTTTCAGATTTAAAAAACAAGCTCAAATTGATTTATAATACTCATTATTTAAGGTAAAACAATTACTCATTCAGATTCTTAAAGTATTTTATTTTAAGCAGAGCTAAATTAACTGAATCAATTTTAACTCATTGTATGAAACTATTTTGGGAGTTCAGACAGCAGTTAAGATAATAATAATAATAATATAACGTTTTAAATAAAGTTAATTTTTCAATTAAACTGTATTGACACAGGGAGGTCGATTGAAAACAATATGTCATTTACAACGACGATTTGAATATGTATCAGGAATACAGAAACAAATTTTTGTTCATTTCAATCATTTTTTAGATTTAATTCTATTTTATTTTATTATAATTTTTTTGCGATATGTTTAGGTTTTGTGTAAGACAAAAAAAACATATTTAAGTTTAAGTTTTAACTTTAGTTACAAAGTACAAAGTACAAAGCTTTATGATCACCGAGCCTGCTTCAAACATTCTGAGACGTGATTGGACAATCATCCAGATACGTCACATCCGCCCTGAGCTTGGCTCTTGTTTACCTTTTAGCTAATGGACGAAGACAGCCTTCAAATTCTTGAAAATGCCCACACAGAATTTAACAACCGCAATTTTAAATCGTCGGAGGATCTTTATTCAAAGTTTATATCCTCTTGTTCCCGCTCCAGGTACTATTTCACAATTTTGTGGCGTTTAAACCAGCTAACCTTTGAACTGAACCGGTGTTTTATGTAACTGACCTGTCAAATCGGGGATTTTATTTTCTTGCACAGCACAGCTTAATATATCTTGTATTTTTTTATCATTAATATTTCATTGTGTTTATATTCGTTTTCATAACAGTAAGTGTGAAGCTAGCAAGTTGGCCGCCGCTTACAACAACCGTGGGCAGATAAAATACTTCCGGGTGGACTTTAATGAAGCAATAGAGGATTACTCTTCTGCAATACAAGCTGACAGTCAGTTTGAAATTCCTTTCTACAACAGAGGTCTCATACATTATAGATTAGGTAAGTATAATGCATTCAGTACCTTGATTAAAAAAACATGTGAACATTTGCATAATCTACTTCCGCTAAACACTTAAAAAAAAGAAGTCTTTACTACAAAAATAAGATGCTTCTTATTTTCAGGTCAATTTGATGTGTACTTTTGGAGGCTACTAGGTGGCGCTGTTTCTTTGCAAATTCTTCCTCTAAAGTTTTCCTTCTGTGCACTAGCGTTCTTTTTTAATTTTTTTTTTTAATGAAGCATAACTCCTAAGTTTATCCTGTCTTTTTCCAGGGTTTTTTGATGATGCCAAGAGGGATTTCCAGCAAGCATTGAAGCTCAATCCACATTTTGAAGATGCCAAAGTGAGCCTGCAGCAGACACTTCTTGACCAGGAGCAGAAGATCAACAGGGGATACTAATATTTTCCAAAATGTTCTGTATATATATTTTCAATTATTTAGCTTTTGCTTATCCAGTGTTTGAATATTTCAAATAATCTGAAGCATAGTAAAAACTAATAAATCAGATTTACATTTGTTTTGGTTTATTTTGTTTATCTCGTCCCTGTTTTAATGATAATTAAAAATATGTTTTAAACATCAACTAATTAAAATCTAAGACTGTGTTGTCTGGACACAAAACTTTTTTTAGGATGTGGCTTTTCAACAATGCTGTTTTCTCACTTTTATGAATTATCCTGATTTTTTGCAGAAAAAAAATGTTTTTCATATGATGTATTAAAATTAAGATTTTTTTTTTAAGTACATTCTGAAATATATTGTTTTTTTCTTTTATTATTTTACATTTCTGTGGTTAATTATACCCTTTTTGAATGGATTTGTTCAATGTCAACTTCACCCAGTCTTTAACATTCAGGATATTGTGATTTATTTTTTCAAATGAGGATGCAGTACAACATATCTGCTCTTTGCCACAAGCCAAACATTTTTTTAAGTCACAGACATTCTGACAGCTCTGAATGTGCTTTCATTTTTTTTTCTTAGCTGTTCAATTTTATAGTTTTTACTGATGACTGAAAATTTTGAGGTGACACACTTAATGTGAAAAATTAGTCTGCTGACAGTTCAAAATGAGTTTTTAATGATTGTACCTTCATTTAATTAAATCAAGCATCTGCACTCATATTTCTTGTGTATAACTCATGTTTTCAATCAGTTTTGACAAGAGCTTTCTTTGAAACTTCAGTTGAAGAATACTTCACTTATTTTTATCAGCTGACAATTCTTTATGTGAACCATTTCAGTTCAGTCTTATGATCTCCATTCATTTGCATTTACAGTAAAATAATAAGATTTTGTTTTATTTAAATAACATTTATTTACATACCACTGTACATTAGAAAAAGTCAACAGAAATTTTCAAACTGCTTTCTGGTCTGTGATGGTTCACCTGCTTTAACTAACACAGGATTTCAAGTTCTAGCATCACATTAGCAGGTGAGGTATTGGATTACAATCAGGAAAGTAAAACGACAAATAAACCCTAATACTAAGTTCACTAAAAGACATGGCTTGTTTTAACAGAAATATATTAAAATTCTTGTGATTGTGTCGGAATACTAGTTTGGTAAATACCCTGTATATGGTTGGTCACTCGAAACCAAGATACAAAATTTTCTAAAACTTACTAAAAGTTATTTTTTTAAGTTTTCTGTTTAATTTTACTTTTAAATATTTTGGTAAAACATGCAAAGTAAAGATAGAAATATAACGTCCATCAAATTGAAAACCACGTCATATGTGACAAAGCCCAACTAACGAGTATACTTCCTATAATTTATTTAAAAAAATATTAATTTCAAAAGGTGTAAACGAATTTAAAAAACAGCTCATAAATCAATCAAGTTGATTTATATAGCACTCTTAAGATTTTTTTAAATTAAAAACCAAAAGAAAAGTAAAATTCTTCCTTTAAAAAAAGATAAATAACTATAAAAAAAAACCTTAACTGACAGATATAATCACTAAAAGTGAATTAAAAAGACAAATAAAGGCAATCAAAGATAAAATAATGTAATATCAACAAATATATTCCTAAATGTTAGCTAAAAGCTAGGTCAAAAAAGGTAGATATTGAGTGTAAGGAACAAACTTGATAATGTTGATTAGTTGTTAACTGCAAACATTTCACAGAATCATTTTTTATGTGTTTAAAAGGGTTGATAAACAATCATCAAAGATAAACTCTGGGGTTATTAGATGAAAGAAAAGAATACATTGTCTGCTCAAAAAAAAAAAAAAAAAAAAAAAAAAAGAAATCCCTAAAAGGTGAGTCTGGTGTGATAACTGATTCCCATCAGCTGTGTGCTGGAGCTCTGCAGACATATAAAAGAGCTGGTGGTGGTTCAGAAAGACATTCAGCTCCTTCCCTTCAGAGCTGCTTCAGTTGCTTGGCCTTGTTAGGAAAGTCAAAGCCAAGTTCTGGTGGTTGGGTTCTTTCCTGTCCCTTTTTCAATGCCTTCACACTGCAACATGCGGAAGCCTGAGAAAATGTAAGTTTGTTTCTAATTTTGTATTTACAGAAATCTTTTAAAAGCACTTTATTGTATTCAATGTTTCCTGCCCTTTTCCAGGTTATTGTTATGGAACTTGATGGCTGCAGTTTTTGGCTTGGGTCAAGCATGGACAAATGTGAAGCATGGTCTGCAGTCAAGTATGTACATTTGTGACTCTTGGTTCTACACCGTTGACCCTACTTGACCAGGTTTATTTCTTTCAGCCAATGGCATAAGATCAGACTGTGCAGGTAACCTGATGAGGCTTTCATTGGATGAGGCTCTTGCAGTTGGGAATCAACTTCAAGTGGAAGCAATCAGTGAGTAGATCCTCCACTCAAAATCATTTTGCTTTGAGTGTGGCCACTAATCTGCTTCTCTACAGATGGCACACAACGTATTTTGGTGACTCCCAGTCTGGCTGCCCAGTGTGGCTACAGCATGGAGTCTGACCCATGGGGAAACACCAGAATCTACATGTCTCTGTTGGGTTGCTTTATGGCTAACAAAGTAGGTTACTGCCACGTTCTCTTGGTTCCAAATGATGGCTTTGTCCCCATGTGCACACTGAGAAACTCTCCCTTTCTGCAGGATGATTCTACCTTCAGCACAAGCTTGAAACTCCACATGTACAAGCACAGTCCCTCTGATGTGGTCAGCCATGATGTGACTCAGACTTGCAGCTACTCTCGCTGGGCCTTCAGAGATGTCCTCTGTGACAGGAACTACATGGAAGTATGTCAAAGCTCTCATTAATATTAAAACAAAAGTTAAATGTGAAACTAATGACCTTTTCTTAGGTGTCTACCAACATTGCTGGTGAACAAGTAACAAAAGGACATGTTCAGAACAAAGATGACTCTACAATGAATAAGCTTCCTGGTGTAAGTAGTAGAAGGTGACTTCTGATGTGGAGAAAGTGAGCAGGCTTCAAAAGTATACTCCACAGGACTCAGAGGAAGCTCCTGGAATCTGGAAGATGACCTTTTACACTCCTGAACCTGTCTCAATGGTTCTGAAAGAAGCAGAACAAGCTGGCTATGGTGCAAAAATGACACAAACTCGCCTGGCAATCAGAAGCCCTTATCATACTTCAGAGACTTATTCGGAAGATGTAAGTATCACTTCTGTCACTATGACAAGGCACTTTTATGTTTAATGTCTACTGTCATCAAACAGGTTGCTGGAGTCCCCATGGAAATCCTCAAAGTGAGCGTTTACCACAAGACTCAACAGGGACTGAATGTTGTCAACTTGGTGGCTGCTTGTCCCACAGGTACACTTCCCACTCAGTTAAAAATCTGGCAATGTTTCTGTAGTGTTAATGCTTGAGTCATTGTCAGGTGGCGTTCTCTTCACTGACGAGTTCATCTCCTGGCACATCCCTCGCCGAGTAACTCCTCTAACCGAGGGAAAGGTCAAGATCACAGAGCTGTACATGGGAATCAATGGACAGAGGCTGGACAAGGCTCAAATGGCTGCTAGAGGCTACTCTCTCTCCACCACAGAGTTTCACATTGTCGTTGACATCCCAGTGGGCTCACCTGATGGCTACTACAAGGTTGTGGTAGTGGATATAGCTTAACTTGATGGGGAGAGGCCTGAATGTTGCTTAAAAGACTTCTGATTGCAGAGTCACGCTCCAGATTTCCAGTACCACATCACCTACACCATCGAGCCCATGCTTGAAGTTGTGTGGAGACCAGACAACACCCAAGAAGAAACCAAATATAAAATTCTGTTTCCCATCACAACCCCACCAATGCCTCATCCAATCAACGCCATTGACTGTAAGCCTCCAAGTAAATTCTCAGGGTTATAGTTCTCTGTTAACACAACTCTCCTTGCAGACACCATCCCAGAAGAGAGGGTGTTCAATGTTCATGTTGGGGCTTTCCTTCATGATGTGATACTGAAGAACATCACATTTCCCACTGGAGTCCTTTCTGTTGAAGAGTGCAATGCCAGAGGGTTTGCAGTCCAGGAACATCGTCTCGCCAATGGCACCAAAATGTTCTCCGTTAGCGTGGCCTTTGACACTGAAGTTGTCCTGAAGCATGTATGTCATATTTTGAAATCGGGGCCTTCAAACTGTCTTGGTACTAATTTTCTCAATGTTTAAGAATCCTGAGCCCCTGGTTACTACCTACTTCCTCCCTCTGGTCTTTGGTTTTGCTGTCCTGCCTGAGGATCTCCCTTTTGCCCACAAAGTAGAGCTGCAGGCATCTCTCCAGGATGTTGGTTAGTATTTTTATTTAAAGTCTGCAAGGACAGTGCAAGACACTAATTCAAATTTCTCTCCTAGTTCTGCCAACACTCACTGGAACCTGTGACCAGGAGCACTTCCTTGTGTCCGTCAAGTATGGCAACCAGGGACACCACTTCAAGACCATGGTCGGACACCAAGACTTGACACCTGAACTGGGCAAAACACTAGCCTACCAGGATAATGGCACACACTTTAGCATTGTGGTGCCTTATGCTGCTTCTGTCACTGCATTTGAGGTAATGTAAAGTTCTTGCTTGAAAAGATAATTATCTTTAAAGGACTAAAACCAGCCTTTTTTGCAGTTTGTCACCACAACCTCTGTAAGAACCAGGCTGAACATGCTGCTGTGGGACTCAGTCAATCAGTGGGTTCTTGGAGACCTTTACTTGTCCTGCAACTTCCCTCTGGCAACAACAAGTATGTGAACTTATTGGCTAGTATTAAACTCGACACACCTAACTAATCCTAAATTTCTAAGGGTGCTACTCAAACGGAACAATCAGTACCATTGCTGTGAAACTGGAGTCTGTGCCAAACCTTAGCCCAAGCTGGCTTACCTTGAAGGACCAGTCCTGCACACCAGCCTTCAGTGATGACCGCTTTGCCCACTTTATCTTCAATGCTGACTCCTGTGGAACCACTAGACTGGTAAGTATAGACTTGAAGGGAAACATGTTTGGCTACATCCCAGAACTTAAACTGTGCTTTGTCTCTAGTTCTTCGACAACTACATGATGTACGAAAATGAAATTAGGCTGAACCACAACAGGAAAGGAGTTGTTTACACATCACCAGTTGATCCTGACTACAAGTAAGACAAGACCCATTGGCCAATTCTTTACGCAGCTTGCTCTGAATATCTACCATCCTTCTAGGCAAACAATCTCCTGCTACTACATCGTCAACGATACCCAGAGCATCTCCTTCGCTTCTCAGCCCAGACTGTACGAACCCAAAGCTGAGATTGGCTTGGGACACCTGATGGTTCAAATGAGACTTGCTCAGGGTAAGTTCCATTGACGTGTATTGCAAAAGGAGAGGGTTCAATTTAAAAATCATCTTTGGTGTTTCCCCTTAGATGCTTCTTATCAAATCTTCTACCAAGCTGAAGACTATCCAGTCCAGAAGTTCCTGAGGGAGCCTCTTTACTTTGAAGTAGAGCTGATGCAGTCCAGAGACCCAAAACTGGAAGTTGTTCTAGAAAACTGCTGGGCTACAAGCAAAGAAGAGAGGAACTCTCTCCCAAGCTGGGACATCATTATCAATGGGTAATGTTGACTATGGAAAAGCCCTTATGTCCACTTTCAAACGTGAACTAAAATCCAAAATATTTGTCTCAGCTGTGAAAATCCAGATGACAGTTATGCTGCAGTCTTCCACCCTGTAATGATGGACTCCACAGTCTCAATCCCATCTCATGTCAAGCGCTTCTCCATCATGATGTTCACCTTCATTCAGGATGACCAGGTTCTGAAAGATGAGGTACATACAGAAAGCCCCTTGGCCACTCTACCTTAAATCAGTCTCAATACTAACTTTATCATCCCTGCAGATCTATGTCCACTGCAACGTAGTGATCTGTGACACCAACACTCCAACAGAAGGCATCTGCAAAGGCCAATGTGTTCACACATCTGGCGTGAAGGCACACCAAAGCACAAAAAGGGGTGAGTAAAAGTAAGATGTGTAAAAATGGGGTCTGGCTGTGAAATGACAACATTGTCCTTTATTCCAGGACAAAGACCACCAAGCTCAACCAACCAAAAGCAGATCTCCTCTGGGCGTATTCTGTTGAATAACTGAATGTCCAAATAAAGATTTCTTAAATGACTTTCTTTGCACGTTTTCATTCTAAAATGTGGCATTTGCTGAAAGCTAAAGGTGTTTGCATTTGTACTAACTTCCTCAAATGTGTTAACTAAAAATCACAACTTAGTACTTGAGCGTTCAAAACGAACGTTATCTGTAGTCTGGTCTTGAAATTTGAGTCGTTTCTGTATTGACCTGAGACTCCACTTACTCCCATTTGCTTTTAAACAAAGCTCAATGGCAGTTTCTCACTTAAGTCACATTAGACTTAAGACAAGTGATTAACTTGCATGTCACCAATGCACTTGTCTAAACATTACTCAATTAGTATTTTTAAAAGGGGCCCTACAATTAAATTCTTGACGTTAAGTGCATTTTACTGTTGAAATCCTAAAGCAGTATTTTGAGTAATCCCCTAAAACCTTCACTGTCTGCAGCGGCCCCTCCCATGGAAACATGCTGAAGCAAACAACTCCCTCCAGGACAGGGGTCTGCAACCTGCAGCTCTTATCTCTCCATGGTGGCTCTCTGGCTAGATAGTAAATTTCAAAAAATTGGAGATTAGCTATTTCAGCAACGTGCTAACATTTTTTTGGCTAAGTTTTCTGAGAAATTTTATGCTAATTTGGAGTTTAGCTAATATTTTAGCAACATGCTAAAATTTTAGCTGATTTAATTTACAGAGGAATGTTATGCTAATTTGGAGTTCAGCTTGTAATTGAGCATCAAGCTTGCTTTTTTGGCTAAACGTAAAATACATTTTTGAGGGATGCTAGTTTTTTTTTAGTTTTGCTTTTGCTTTTGCTTGTGCCAAAAATAGACAATTACATTTATTTAAAAAAAATGGTTATGAATGCAAATCAAAATTTCTTAAAGTCAATGCGGCTTCTTCTAGGTTTTGATCAGTAGAAAACGAGCCCAAATGGCTTTTACTCTTACAGGTTGCCGATCTCTGGTCTAGGAAGTATGCTCTGACAGCACCGCCCCCAGTCTAACAACGCAATTCTCCAGAGCTAGTGCAGATCAGCAAAAGCCTTCATTTTAGATGCATACCATATCTTTCAGTCGTGTCCTGTTTTCAAATTCCAGCTCCAAGTGTGTTACTGTGGACGCGGGGCTCCTTAAAGACGTCCCCAACCCCCGGTCCAGCACAGCCGTGCAGAAGCCGCGTTTGTTCTTTAGTATAGCAATGGCCGGGGCTACTGAAAGCAGATAAATGGTATGTGCATCTATCTTT
Source organism: Oryzias javanicus (assembly GCA_003999625.1). Lineage (NCBI taxonomy): Eukaryota > Metazoa > Chordata > Actinopteri > Beloniformes > Adrianichthyidae > Oryzias > Oryzias javanicus. The sequence goes on along the minus strand of CM012460.1, from coordinate 12,595,569 downwards.
GAAGAAGTTTGGATTATTTTCGTCAGGAAAATGTAGACACACAGTGCAGCTCTGGGATGACCTCATGGCACCCATACACAGCGGCAGGTGGACCTTCAGGAATCTAGTCATTTTACTTCCGGGAAGGAAAAAAAAACTCAAAATATAACTAATATTTAAAAAAAAATTTGTGTTACAAAGGTAATACATGATCTTCCTTGTATTTTCTTAACCAATGGGGGCTACTAGGTTCTTGGAAACTGTCCAAGTCATTGTTGGGCGAAGGCGGGATACACCCTGGATATATCACCAGCCCGTCACGGGGCTCATTGAGCAGGATGGACGGCTATGCTAGCCCCAGGCTAGCTCCCCAGGCTCTGGCAGAGCTGACAGCGATCGCTGCTGCCCAGGCGCCTGGCATATCTTGCGAGGTCCACCGTCCAGGCTGTGGAGCCCATTCTGCTTGCCCGCCAGCGGTTAGCTCCCCAGCAGTCCGGAGATCTGCTGCGAGTGCCGTTCTAGCGCTCTAGCTTCGCGTGGTTATGAGGTTTTTTCTTATTTTCATCAGGACAACAATGAAAAATTTAATTTTTATTTCCCCCTCTATGGTTAGAGCTCAAACTGGACCACAGACAGATGGAAGTAACGTTTAAATCGGCCCTCAGGTGCAGCTTTTGCTGTGCAAGTGAAGCACACAGCATCCGTAGAGACTCTGAAAAATCTGGTGAAAACAAATGCAGCGATGTGCTTGCCAGTGACTCTGTCGAGTTCTCCAAAACATAGAAACCCAAGCTACTAGCTCAATGATGATGAGACAGCGAACAACTTCAGCGGTTGCTCCGCAGCAGGAGCGTCATTTTGAGCAGTAAATTTGACAGGGGTCAAAAGAGGGGCGGCGGACGCAAATTTGACGCCCTTTCCGCGTCCGGTGTGAAAGCACCATAAGACTGCGCCCAAAAATTACCCATAGAAAAAATCTGTTGCTCAAATGTCGCTCAATCTCGTCTCCTGAGACATGTTTGAGATCAGTTTGAGCGTCTCATCTTTGGATCATTCTGTGCTCATTTGTGTCTTATTTCTTGCTCCTAAGGGACCCTTAGGAGCAAGAAATAAGCAAAGACGAGAAAATGAGACAAATGAGATTGAATTGAGATAAGCTATTTGAGCAAGACTTAAGAAGTGTGAGAAACTAAAGAGATCTCAAAATAGTCTCGATCAGATCTCATTTGTCTCAGTTATTTTATAGGAGGATTAAGGAGAAAAGGATGAGACAGATCTGAGACGCTAATGAGACACATCTGAGAAGAATGAGCGCTAAAAGAGATCTCATCATTGTCTGTTTCATGTCTCTTTAATGTCTCACCAAAGCCATTTATGAGAATGACTTGAGAAATAGTAAAAAAGTAAAAACAATACTAAAAATGTAAATGTAACATTTTATTTGTCATTTGGCCAGCATCATCAGCACATTTGTATTGGGATAGCAGCATTAGACTCTTTTTACATTTTTAAAAACAAAATACAGAAATATAAAACATAAATTGGATACAAAAATTAATTAAAAATTTATTAAATACAAGCTCTGTGATTGTTCACTAACCTCCTTGCTGAGAAGTTGGTTTTAACAAAATTATTTTTTCAAATAATTTTAAGTCATTTAACCCTTGAGCTCTCTTACAAGGTCAAGATGACCCTACCATTACATGGATGTGAGATCTCTCCCATAATAAATGTGGACAGGATCTTATGTCTGCCACAGACACCAGAGAAGATTCAAAATCCTTGGGGAAAAAAACTTCAGGGCGCTGTCGACCCCACTTTTAATGTAAACATGTCTAGGATAGCACAAGAGTTAAAACCACCTGGCTTCTTAATGGACTATTTTGAATACAACCAGAAATACATTCACAAGATTGTGTCGTATTATACCCGGAGATCTATTTTAAACAGTGAAAACTTTTTCTTATGGAATTGCATTAAGTACATGAACTGTGGCATACTCAATCTGGCCAACATGGTGGTAATGAATACTTCCAGAATGTAAACAACAAACATACTGACAGCACAGGTACAAGGAAGAATCTCACTTGGCTTTGAAACAAGAGGACTAACATGCTTCCAAATCCTAGAACCCACTCGGCAGGAACTGTATTGAAAGTCATGGTCCATGAAAATTCAAAATAAATAAAGGATGAAAGAGTAACCAGTCCACATACTGTAGATCATAGCAGTGACCTACTGCTTAGAACTTTCTCTGGTCCTACATTTGTTGACAAAGGCTTTCTTGACTTCGACCTCCACAATTTTCTCTCTACCAGGTGGAGCGGCCCATCTCAGGATATAAGCTGTAAAACAAGAACATTAAAATCTAGTATGAGTAAAATGACAATAGATGGCACATAATAAATATAACACTTCAAGCTGCTGCAAATTATAGTTTTATTAGATCAGCTGCATAATGCTGCCGTGAGATTTGATTTACATGTCATCTGATTAATCAAAATAATCATTTCTGGCATCTAAAAACAGCCAGAATTCAGTTAAGATTACATATTACACTGTGACCTCTATAGCTGTTAAAAGAATTGAAATTCAGTATGATACTTCCTTGGGCAGTAAAAATGTCACAAATAAGTTCAAATCTGTTTCCTTAAAGATGGGTTAGATCAGGGGTGTCAAACTCAAGACCTTCAGGACCAGCCTGATGCTGGTCTTCTATAAATCCTGCCTTATCTGCTGCTGATTACCTGGATCAGGTGTGTTTAGCCAATAAGAAGCTGGAAAACATGTAAGACACCAGGCCTTGAGGTCTGGAGATTGACACCCCTGTGTTAGATGCTACCGGACAAGACTTCATTTCCAGTGTTAAACTTCTATTTTGATAGCAATCATTGCTATACTGCAGCCTGATTGAACATGTTTATTGTTCCCAAAATTCTAGCATAAAATGACCCAATTTTAAGAAAAACTACCTTAGGATTGCGTCGACGGATCCGCTTTCCTTCTTTTCCGGAGGGATTATTTCAAGGACGACCAACAGTGAAGAAATGATCGGAAAGTCTATGAGACCGATGCATGCGATGTGGTTTCGATGCGTGGTTCATGGCAGCAAGGCGGAACGATGAGATGAACACACCACACCCAGGGAAGAGGCTCCTGCTGGGAAGTGGGCTACGTGATGTCTCTTCAATGAGGTTTTCAGAGGTCTGGAAACTCTCAGACCTGGTCTGGATCTGAAAGAGAGAAACAGTAGAAACAATACAAGCGTGAGAAAATACCAAAACAGTTTATTATTCTGTCTATTTGCTGCTTTCAGTGCATTCTTAGCTCCAAAACATTTCTGTTTTACTCCCATTTCTTATTGATGCTCATTGAAGTTCTTCTTGGAGCTAGGACTGCAGGGACTAATCGACTACCAAAATAATCGATTAGCCGACTAATCAACCATCAAAATAATCGATTAGCCGATTAATCGGCTACTAAAATAGTTGACGACTAATTTAATAGTCATTACTTTGTATTAAATTAAGTCAGAGTGTAGTAAATTTGAACAAAGTGAGCGTTCAGCAATAAAAAATAAACGTTTTTATATTCTAGTCAGTGAGACCAAAACTTTATTTTTGGTTAAAATGAGTTCCTTGTTTCTGACGCCGACCTCATTTGATTTAATCTTGCTTTAATACCAGAATCTGATGAAGGAAAGAAGCTGCATGTTAGAAAGTTTAATAAACTATCATCTGAATTTACTTTCTATTAGTTTAAAGCTAATAATGATTAAGATGTGTGCTTCAGATCCCCTTTAGTTTTCCCATGACCCAATTAGTCGACTAATCGAATAAAATAAATGCTGATTAGTCGTCTATTAAAATAACCGTTTTGGAAGCCCTGCTTGGAACCTTGTAAACCCTTGTGCAAATATAGACATGTTTACATTAGAAGTGAACTGAACTTTTATTTTTTCCTCAAGAATTTTTTTTTTATATCTTCAATGGTGTCTGTGGTAGACATGAAATCCTGTCCAACTCTGTCCTTGTGCTAAATGTATATAATTTATATATTTAAAATACATATATATATACACACACACACACAAACATACATACAACAAAACAACAACTTAAACACTTACGAGATGGCTCATTCCGTTAAGGGGTGTTCTCTCAGCCCTTCATTTTCTGTGTTGGAATCCAGAACGTTTTCTTTGCTGGCATTTCTTTCTTGTTCATCCTGTTAATGGAAAAAATACATTTATCTACCACATTTTTTTAAACCACAGCAAGCTAACCATACCATCCTCAATGATCTGAATGGATTCTGCACGGAGCTATGTGACATATCTCCGTTGTAAAATAAGACCAATCTTTTATTTTTGGTTGTGGCAAAGTAAATTCAAATCTCAGTGTGCTATTGCTGCTGTTGTGTAATTTTCTTACACTGTATGTTGGTTTGTCATTGTATATAAACAGTTAAAAACAGTGACATCCAAAAAAGCGAAGTTTGCCTTCCTAAAAACATCAATCAGCGCTCACAAAACACTACCATGTACAGTATGATCATAAGACTTCCTGAGATGAAACGTGACCGTGTTAGAACATTTAAACACTGTCAACTGAACTTAGAAGTGACTTTCAGACAGATGTGGTGTCAAACTGCTTAATTTACCTGACACTGAAAATTACAGATTCTTTCTAAGCTTTTGCTAAATTTATAATCTAGTTTGGTAGCAATTGAAACACAATAATTTATATATATATATATATATATATATATATATATATATATATATATATATATATATATATACATACATATATATATATATATATATAAAGAGAGAGAGAGAGAGCTTGGAAGTAATCAAAATGTGCTGCATTTCCACATTCTGCATATTAGCTGCTCATATTGACGTCAACATGATTTTCCAGCAGCTTTTGAGCTAGTCGCGTGTAAATCTGCACATATAACATTAGCTGAAGCAAATCAACTTCTAAGTTAGTTATTTGACACATAAAATTTTAATCATTTTTGCAGTTTATTTTGGTGTATTTTGCTAGCCATCTTGTACCTCCAAAAACCCATCTGGTTCTTCATTAACAGCGGCCCGCAGCTCCAACCGGAAATGACTGAGCGGTTCTAACAGGATCAGTTTGGTTGATGCACGAGGAAGATTATACAAGTCTAACAAATATAAAATTTCAACAACATACATTGCTAGAAGAAAAAAAAATAAAATGAAAATACTTATTTTAAAATAAATGTAACATCACCAAAATAAAACATTAAACTAACCTTCAGAAACAGCAGAAGCTCTTCAGGGCAGTGATGACGACACGTGGTCAGCTCACTACGTGATCACAACAGAACACTGCGGTCAAAATTGGCACTAAAACACTTTAAAAGTACATGTAAACCATAAAACAACCGTTTATTAATCAAATACATCGAATTTTAACATCATTAAGAAGCTAACATCATTTTTATAACAGCCAACTTTAAACACTGAGAGACTGCAACAGACATACTCACGGCACAGAGGGTCTGAGGAGGGACTGCCGGCTATTGTTGTCGCCGCATGGTAAAGGCTGCGTGTCACGCTAATTACCTTCTCTGCGCAACAAGTAACACTGGAACTACATTGCATTTTAAAATAATTCAAATATTAGCCCCAAAAAAAGTGCCAAAATTAAAGTGCATTTAGTAAAGTAGTTTGCACTAAATACTTGTTGAACAGGCACCAATATACTGCTTTGTACATATTCCATTGGCCATTCGGTAAGTTAATATTTTACCTGTCTTTAACGGTGAACCAAATAAGCATTACAATTCTTATCTCTCGTGGTCTGTGTGGCTGGAACAAAAGTTGCAGCTTAAACCAAAAATGGACAATTCTCTTGGTTGCTGTTTTCAAAACGTTCCCGCACTTTCCCCTGCGACCCCATGGCAAAGCAAAACTGAAGATGAGATCTTGTTTCGTTTACGTCTCCTAGACATGAAGGAGAAATGTTTGAGACAAGACAGCTTTGCTCACTCTTCTCGAATGCGTCTCCTGAGTAATAAGTCTCACAGTGAGCGGTGTCTGAGATCTCAAACTTCTCTCACGACTGTCTGTTCTCCAGATCTCAGTCAAGAGAAAGATGAGATGTACTGCCTTGTTCTAAAGCATGTCTCATTTAGAAGGAAGACTGGAGTTTGAGATGAGAGCCTCAGAGAAAGTCTGCGTTGGAGATCCTCTGCAGGAGGAGAGCAGGAGCAGAACGACCCAGAGGAGTCCAGCCATGGTGACTCTCTGCTGCACCAGCTCCTCGCTGAACATTCAACCTTCCTGACCTCCCGTCTGCAGCGCCGTCAAGCTCCCCGCTCTGCAAGCGGCTTCCTTTCACATGGAAAAAAAAAAAGTTCCTCTGACAGGAGATCCACTGTTCTGACTCAAAAACTCAAACCGGCTGATAATTAAGACACTTGTGGGCGGAGTCACGCAGCTCAGATCGGTTCAATAATGAGAATAATTATGAAATCTGATCCTGGAAAACCTCAGAACATGTTTACATCGGTTCAGATTCCATTCAAGTGACTGTAAACATTTAAAACATCTGGTTGAATATTAAGTAGAACTTCACGGTTCTGTATAAAGGAGTCTGATCCTGATTCTTTGTCCTTTTATAGGATATTTTCTTCTTGTCACAAATTAAAACATGAAATGTATTTAAAAAACCAGAGGATGAATCATCTTTTTAAAATTGCTAATTAAATAATAATATTTAATTAATACAATTTGTGTAATGCAACCTTTATTTAAAAAAGTCAAATTATTAGTGCTGTCTTGCAAATAATATTTTGGTCATTAATCAATCGTGAAAACTGATGAATTAATATAATTAATCTATTTTAATCAGAATTTATTGGTAATAGCTGTTAAAAAAAACTCATTTTGAGGTCTTTTATTTAAGTTTATGACATTGTAGTGCAGTGAAAGATCAAAATAAAACTAAAAAGGTGACTTTAAATTGGTTTTATTATTATTATAGATGACTTCAGGTCATATATCTATGACACCACTGAGGAGTCTTTTTTTTTCAGTCTTGGAATCATTGGTGTTCTAATTTGTCAGGCAGCGAATTTTTAAGAAAGAATCAGTTCATGTCCAAATTCGTTGATATAACCTTATTCCACCTACATCAGTAAACACAGAAAAGACATTTTGATATAGCACCTTATTCCACAGTTTAACACAACAGTAAGACAGTAGAAAAGACATTAGGGTGATTTTATGGTTTAATTTAACCCATTTAAGTGAATTTGATCATTTTAAACATGATTTGGAGCAGAAAAGAAATAGAGAAGAGTTCAACGACTGTTTCTTAAAGCTCTGCTAGCTCTGAGTCCGTCCTCCTAAAGTGTCCCCCTTCCTTCTGGATGTTCACCACATCAGTTCCTACACAACCGCCCTCACTACGATAGTTTGTGTCGCAGAAAGACGAGGTTTACCTGCAGCTCACCTGTTTTTCTCCTGCATCCGCACGAATAGATGGGCGGTTCCTAAATCCACAAGTTTGTTTATCATTTCACGAAGCCGCCGCTCAAAATCACCCAAATGCTTCCTCACGTGTTTGTCTGGACTGTACCACTACGATCGACACCCCAACCCCCCCGCGCTTTTCACATAATGGTACGGTCCTCTGTTGAACTTTGAACTCGTCGTCGCCATTTTATGACGTCATTTTGCGTAATACGTAAATGACGTCATCAATCACCATACTGAATCACCTCAGAAAGTCTTCAAGCGTAATGAAAATCTGCTGAAGACATCTTTAGTAACTAAAGAATCCAGAAGAGACCAAGAGAACTTACAAGATATTTGAACACATCTGTTTTCTTAACACTGTGATTCAAAATCAGTTCTACAACGCTACCTGAGAGAAACATGAAAAATACAGGAAAACCTTCAATCTCAGTCACGATAAACATGACTGAAACAGACAAACCTGCAAAAAAAGTGACTTTTGCAGACAACCCCACAGGGAATCCACTGCATGAAAATCCTGCAGTGGAAAAACAAGAAAGACCTGTCAGAATGGATTTATCTGCCCTGAAACAAGAACGGGACCGTCTCTTGGAACAACTGTACGAAAAAAATGACTATTTATCCCAACTTAAACAGAAAAGAATTTCCACTGAGAGGAAGTGTGAAAGACACTGGCAGTTGCTCCAAGAGTTGAAACCAAAACTGAAAGATGCACGTCAACTCAGGCAGGAACGAGAAAAGGAACTTCAACAATGTAAACAGTTGTTGAAGGCAAAAGCCAAAATGGTTAAAGAGGGTCTGGAGGAACAAACCGAGTTGAACCAACAGATGAACGTAAAACTACGATTAAAGACCAAATGGGCCAAAAAACTTCAGTCCCAGGTGGAGGAGCTTTCTGAGCAAGTGACAACACTGCAAGCATCTGTCCCACCTGTGAAGTCTACGGACCAAACCGAGGATTTGCTTGTTCCAAAAGAAGAATCTGAGAACACCACGAAAGAGGCATCAGTGGAAATGAAAGTTTCAGAGCCAGAGTTAGGTTCTAAACAACAAGAGGTTCCAGAACCGTCCAAAAAGCGCAAGAAGCGTAAGAAGAATAAGCAAACAAAGGAAATCCCTTCTTCAGAGGAACTGGAAACCTGTGAGCCAGTCAGCAACATAGAAGTTCAAGATAACATCTGTCTTGATCACCAGAAAACAGAGGAAACTGACTCACCATCAGTGGAGTCTGTTCCTGAAGAGACTATCATGGAATCTATGGAAAATGTTGTTGAGGAGGAATCTGTCCAAGTTCAAGTCTCTGACCCAGTGTTAGTTTCTGAACCTGAAATGAAAGATCCACTCCCACAATCTCTGGAACATGTCAGTGATGAATCATCAGTCCAAGTTCAGGTTTCAGAGCCAGAGTTATGTTCTGAACAACAAGAGGTTCCAGAACCGTCCAAAAAGTGCAAGAGGCGTAAGAAGAATAAGAAACCAAAGGAAATCCCTTCTTCAGAGGAACTGGAAACCTGTGAGCCAGTCAGCGCACCTTTGGCTGGCCAAGAATTTCAAGATAACATCAGTCTTGATCATCAGAAAACAGAGGAAACTGACTCACCATCAGTGGAGTCTGTTCCTGAAGAGACTGTCATGGAATCTGTGGAAAATATTGTTGAGGAGGAATCTGTCCAAGTTCAAGTTTCAGATCCAGTGTTAGTTTCTGAACCTGAAATAGAAGATCCACTTCCAGAATCTCTGGAAACTGTCAGTGAAGAATCTGTCCAAGTTCAAGTCTCTGACCCAGTGTTAGTCTCTAAACCTGAAATAGAAGATTCACTTTCAGAATCTCTGGAAACTGTCAGTGAGGAATCTGTCCATGTCCAAGTTTCTGATTCAGTGATTGTTTCTGAACAAGATCAACCACTGACTGCAGAACCTTCCAGGAAATGCAAGATTTCTACAGAGATGGACTCAACAGAATGTCCTCCCAACAAAAAACGGAGGATCTGTAAACCAGTCACCATAAAGTTAAGAACTCGTTTGGCCAAACGAAGAGATGCCATCAATGCAAGACATGAGCAGAAGAAGACAAATAAATCTGACTTAGGACTGCCATGGACCTTTACTGATGTGACTGAATATGAAGTTGAAGATTCACTCCCACAATCTTTGGAGGACATTTCTGAAGAGGTACCAGCTCAGACAGAAGCTTCAGAACCAGAGACGGCTTCTGAACAAGATCTTCTCCAAGAAGAAGACCTGAAAGAACCTGGAGAAGAAACTTCAGATGACAAAGATGAAATCTCAGATGGTGAAGAAGATGAGTCCACAGATAAATCTGAGAACATCAGTGGAGAGAAAATTTCCCTGTGGAGGAGATTCAAAAAGGCTCTGACACCAGCAAGATGGCGCAAGTACAAGAGTAAGACTTCTGTGGTCATCCCAGATCATAGATCTACAGACCCTGCAGAGGAAGATGAACATGTGCTCCAAAGTACATCTGTGGATGATCAACAAAGTAACTCTTTGCTCACCGCTTCTTCTTCTGGTTCTCGATTGACTGAAGACAAAACGTCTGAAGGCCAAGACGAGGAAATGTCTGATGACGAAGAAGAAGAAGAAGAAGCCTCTGAGGACATGGATGATGAGGAGATAACATCTGAAGAAGAAATGTCAGATGACGAAGAAGATGAGTCCGCCGATGAATCTGAGAACACCAGTGGAGAGAAAATTTCCCTGTGGAGGAAATTTAAAAAGACTCTCACACCAGCAAGCAAACGCCAGTATAAGTAGAGACAGAAAAACTACTTTAGCTGGAACAAAGACTGGTGTTCTGATGTTTGGTTATAAAGAAGATAGTTGTTTTTTTAAATGTGCTTGGATTTTGGTGCCTATTATTTTAGTTATTTTTAGTTACTATTATTTTTAATTAGTTAGTTACTTAGATCAGTAAGTTTGTAAGTAAGTTAGATAATAAGTAGGCAGTTAGATATTTTTTTGTTTTCAAAACTCGTTTAATACAAAAATGTAACTTTACAAGTACAAGTACAAGTACAGTATCTTAGGTTTTTGATGATAGGTTTCCTCCTTTATTTATTTTTTATTCCTTATTTATCAATGTTGTTTTTGTTTAAAAACGACAAAAGAAAATGTAAAAAAAAACAAAAAAATAAATAAAAATTAAAAAAAAAAAAAATTAAAAAAAAAAAAAGCATGTAAGCACCTCAAGGGGGCACATTCCAGTGCTCCCTGTGCCGGTCCCAAGTCCGGATAAATGCAGAGGGGATGCGCATATATCTTTAAAATATAAGATCTGAATCTAGATCAGCTGGAACCAGTCTGGCCATTCTCTCTGACCTCTGACTTCAACGAGGCCTTTCCACCAACAGAAAAAAGTTGTGATCCTGCAGAAACTGAAATTCAGAGTCAGATAATCATTTTTGGATTCTTACCTAATGGAAAAATGGATCCAAAAGTTCAATAGATTCTTTTTAGAAATCTCAATTTCTGTAGAATTTGCAAAATCACACTTATTTTCTTTATCCATATGCTTCTCTGGTGCAGTAGGAGTTCTCATGATAGATAGTTTCGATTCATGAATCACAAGACACTAATTTTCTTATTATGTTCGCATGTGTGATGAATGGGTGAATGGGTCTGTACTTGAAGCGCTTAAGGATAGTCTATAGTATACGCATTTAATTAAGGTTATTTGGTCAATAAATGAAAATAAATAAAGGTATCATCCATGTTTGATCTTCCTGCAGCTGCATCTGAAACTGCAGAGATTCTGTTTCTGTTTGAGGATTTCTCTTCATCTTCACTTCTTCTTTGCTGCACATTTACAGCCTTAGAGTCCTCACAACGTTCACCATCCATCAAGGTTTTGGTCCAACTCTAACGTCTCTGAACCAGCATCTGTTATTTCAGCATCAGACTGCAGGAGAGCCACACAATAGAGGTTATTGTGTAAAGTTCAGGACCCCCAGGACTCTGGAAAACCACACAAGTCTTTGAATGAACCCTGAAGATACAGCTGATGTTCAGCTAAGAGAGATTCTGCTCTCTGGATATTCAAATTATTCTTTATTTCCCTGTAATTGACCATGATTGGTTCTCCTATTAGATTCTGGAAGGGAAAACTTCTAACACTTCAAGATAAAAGTCCTTCATGTTTCTTTATCATGGAAACAAAAGCAACATTTAAAACAGATTCAAACATTTAAAGTCCAATCAGAAGAAATGTTGACAAAAGGTCATATTTTACTGATAGAAAGATTTTATTTGAAATTTTAAAAAACTGAACAAAAATGTGAAATGGGATCCAAAAAATCCCAAATATGTTCTATATTTGAGTCTTTTTGCTAAAACTTTAGTCATAAAGTTGTTGTGTTTTCAAGTTTCATTTCATTTCTTTAGAGATTAGTCAAATATCTGAAGAGTTCTGAGTTACTGCAGCGCACAAACAACAGAAAAGAGGAATTTAGAAAGAAACAGAGGACTGTGCATGAAGCTGGTGACCTCTCAGCAGGTTGTTTCTGCAGGTGGACCTGCTCCTCCTGCAGGAGTCTTCGCACCGGCTGGTGCGTCCCAGAGCAAAGACGGCCCTCCTCACTCCTCGACCGCTGCAGCTCTCCACCCCCAAAGTTGCAGCTCTTGAAAAAATATATCATGTTAAAGATTTTGTGTTTTAAGTTTCACCGGCGACGCCTCCGTTTTAATTTATTTTTATCGTTTTTTAATATTATTGTTTTGTTAAAATGTTGTTGGGTTTTCTCCTGGTGTTCAGGTTTTCCCTTAAAAAATATTCATCATTTATCGTTGTTTCTACTTAATGCATTAATGGATAAAATTGGTGACTCAAAATTGTCGTTTAATTTAAGTTAGTCTCTAAATATTTTACCTATCTTGGACTCAAAATTCCTAAAATTCCTGATTGTATTCATAAATTGAACTTTTTGGAGATGCTAGACAAACTCAAAGCAGATATTAGGAAAGTGGAAAATGCTTCCGTTGTCATTGATTGGTCGAATAAATGCTATTAAAATGGTGTCATTGCCACGATTCAGTACCTATTTCAAACTACCTGTTCACCTACCGCTTAAATTTTTTAAGATTGACTCAATAATCCACTCATTTATTTGGGCAGGGACCCCCTAGGATATCCAAAGCTATCTTCATAAACATACTTCGGTTGGCGGCCTGGGCTTCCGGTCTTCAGACACTACTACTGGCAGCTAATTCAAGAGCCTCTCGCTTTGGCATGTGGGGGTACCCAGGAAACCAAAACTAGAGGACCTCCCACTCTGGCTGCAAGTAGAATCAGCATTAATCTCTGAAACGTCCCGCTCCAGGCTTATTGTTTTCTGACACAAAACCCTCCACAAAGTGACAGGCTACAACTTTGTTATTAAATTCTATCAACTTTGGCAACCGTTCTTAGAATTCTTACAACAAACGTAAATGATGTAAAATTGTTTATTATATTCACAATTTTGCATGCCTGTTTTATTTATTTATTTATTCTTATTTTATTTTGTTGGTCTATCTACTTTTTTTTCTTTCTTTATACTTTTGTTTGCACTTTCTTCCTTTTGTGGTAATTGTCAAAAGTTCACATATGCTGACTAAAAATTTTGTTTTGACACATGAATCTTGTAAAACATTGTGTACTTTGAAAAATTAAAATAAAATTAAAAAAAAAAATTGTTTAGTTGTGAATATGAGTGTGTGTGGTTGTTAGTCTGTGGTTTTTAGTCACGCATTCATTCATGCATGTAATGCTTGGATGAATGCGTGACTAACGCATGTAATGCAACCACAAGGGGGCACATTCCAGTGCCCTCTTGTGCCGGTCTCAAGTCGGGATAGATGCAGAGGGGATGCGCATATTTATCTCTAAATAGTGAGATCTGGATCTAGTTGCAAAGCCAGAAAATGCCGGCCAGGCCGGACAAAGCCAGGACGAACAGACGGACGGATGTGACTAGAAGTGACTGGAAGTAACGGTCCAATATTCCTTCATCAAGGTTAAGCAGGAGTTCTACCAAGCCTGGTGGACTGCTGGGACTTCAGAGGCAGCTGACAGGTACCAGCAGTCAAAGAGAGCAAGGCCTTTTCACCCACGGATCCGCCGCTAACCCAATATTTTCTCTTTTTCTGACCATTCTCTGGAAACCCTACAGATGGTTGTGGGTGAAAATCCCAGCAGTTTCTGAAATGTACGTCTTCTCCTTCTCCTGGCTAAATGTAATGCAACGTTATAGTTCCTATATTCTTTTTATATATTTAACAAGACATATACATTTATATTGTGCCTTTTCTGCATCTAAAACCTTTGTGTTCTTCTGTTTTAAAAAAAAACGTCTCAACTGTATTAATTTACACAGCTGTCAAAAGAAAAAATTATTAAATTGACGCTGCAATGTTATTGTGAAATTTCATGGGTTTTTTCAAGTTTTAAAAAAATATCTTTTCTTGCACATCATGTCTTACACTCTTGAAAGAAAATAAGTGAGGACTAGAGAGATAAAAGGGAGCACGACTCTCGTAAAGAGTCAGAAACGGTCCTGAAGCTGCATCGTCATTCATGACTGTTACGGTAGATCGGGTAAAGTTGCAGTGAAAATAAAATTTGAAGGATGCGCAACAAATCGCGCAAAAATCCTGGAGGGTCTGATGATAACATATTTGACGTGATAATTGATCAAATTGGATTAGCAACAATAGAAATGATGAGAAATGCCACGATAGACACTTTTCTATTGCTCACACGATATATATCGTCATATCACCCAGCACTAATCTCAACTGTATTTATTTACACAGCTGTTAAAGCTGCTTATCGTGAGATTTCATGTTTTTTTTTATTTCAAAAAGATATCTTTTGAGCACATGTCTTACAGTAAAGTATGACTTCTAGCTTGAAAATGTGAATGAGTTGAAATGTTTAAGGAATAAACAACTTTTGTAAATTGAATATAAATACATCATAATTGATTTGTTTCTATGATAAACTGATAATGTCCAAGAAACAAATGACTCATTTTAGATCTTGTGCCAGGTCTCACTTTTTTTTTTTGCTGAGACTAAATTGAGATCTTATTGAGCAACGAGAGACAGAATCATGCATATAGTTCAGTGAGACAGAGCTGAGACGGTAAAGAGATCAAAATGAGACATGCTTTAGAACAATGTAGTACGTCTCATCTATCTCGTAACTGAGATCTGGAGAAGAGACAGTTGTGAGAGAAGTTTGAGATCTCAGACAGTTCTCACTGTGAGACTTATTTCTCAGGAGACGTATTCGAGAAGAGTGAGAAAAGCTGTCTTGTCTCAAACATTTCTCGTTCATGTCTAGGAGACGTAAACGAGTCAGAAACGAGATCTCATCTTCAGTTTTGCTTTGCTATGGGTAGGTGTGTATGTACAGAAATGAATGTTAAACAAAAATGATCAAATTCTATTATAAGGGATGGGATTTGTCTGATCTGATTCTAACAGCATCAATATTATGGAATCCACCAGCATTGTGCTCACCCCCCCACATGGTGGACTGTCCCAACAGTAAGTAAAGAGAAACTCATTGCAAGGTCTCATCAGTTGTTACCAACCAAGGAGGGTAAAATGTGTTGTCCACATTTGACCCATCCCCTGGGGGAGCAGTAAGCTGGAGAGACAGCCACAAAGAAGCCATTTGGTGGTTTAACCCTCCAATCCAACCCCTTAATGCTGAGTGTGAAGCAGGGAGGCACTGGGTCACCATGGATTTGAACTTTCAACCTTCTAATCTTAGGGCAGACACTATTCCACAAGGCCACTGAGTTGAGACTTGCTTACATTGATTACATTGAAATATATCAAAAATGCACCTCTAGCCTATTGACAAAATGTGTCAATCTAAGGCTAAACTTGTTAATGTAAATGTCCTCTTAGAATAATTTGTTGTTTACATTTTGGCTTGACCAGTAAACTCTGTAGTAAGTAAAAGAACACGGATATATGAAGGTAATTAAAAAAGATGGAAACATATTTATTAGTAAATGATTGAAGTTCAATGCAGAGGCTTAAAAGTCAGAAAAAGAAATAAAGAAAAGAGTTGAAAAACCATAGGAAAAATTAGAACTCTGAATATATTAAATTGTTATTTCATGAGTTATTTTATAACTTGAAGGCGGAACTGACTTTGGGCCAATTCTGCAATAGCGCCTGTTCTTTATGGCTGCTTCATTCAAAGTGTTTTTGAAACTACATTTATTCAATATTTGTTAATAACAAAAATACATACATTTCAAATAGGCTGATGTTATTTGCACATATTTATATGTAACCAAGTACAAAAACGGATGGAAATTCACGTTGGCCACATGTAATAAGTATGGCTAAGTCCCTAACTCTGCCCTAATTATGTACAAATAGAAGGGAAGTAATGATTAATTGTATTGGTTTATTTTGATTCAATTCACTGACCGAATATCGTTCTAGGACATTTTTAGCCAAAACTTCAACCACTCTAACTCAAAAATACCTGGTACTGAGCATTGCAGGTGAAGTTTTCCAGATTCCTTGTAATTCTTGCAAGATATTAAATTGTAATTTCATATGTGTACTAACAAGTAAACAAGAACACCTGTAAAATCTATTTACATTATAGTTTCAGAAAGTTCAGTCCACTGTTGTTTTTCTGCATCAAAATATTACAAACAGAACACTATTCTACCACACTGTATGGACATGTTTTTGCACAATTCAGTGTTTCTACAAATTACACTGGAATGATGGCTTGATCAGTTTTTACTGGCATCATGTGCTTGTTATTCACTGTGATTACACATTTTTACATAGTAAAATTAACCTACTGTACCTTCCAATGTCTAATTTATATAACTTTAAATGATTTTGTATTGGTTGGGCTGCACGGTGGTGCAGTGGTTAGCGCTCTTGCCTCACAGCCCTGATTCAAGTCCCAGTTGGGCGATTTGAAACAGAACCACCTACCAGGGACCTTTCTGTGTGGAGTTGGCGTGTTCTCATGGATATGTGGGTTTTCTCCAGGGACTCGCGCTTCCTTCCTCTGTCCCAAAACTTGATAGTTTACAGCTTTTCTTTTTTTTTTTTTTTTTTTAATTTTATTTTCGAACAAGAACAACAATATAAACAGAAAGAAATGAAAAGAGCAAAACAAACAAGAAACAAAGTAAACAACGCAATTTCTCTCACAATCAATCTTGAATGCAACAAGAGATGTTCATAGTTCGAAAAAGGGCTTTGGATGAAGCTAATAGCTTATCAACTCCAAGCCCCTTTGACCTTTTTTTTTTTTCTTTTCAGCCCAAATTAAATATACAATTTCTCATTCACTATATTGAGCTACATGAACAAAAATAGATAAAATTTCATTAGTGAAAACAATCACAACATTTATATAAACTAATATTCATATAAAATTCAACATATCTTTACCATTGTCTTCATATTTTTTAAATTTATTGCATTTGATGAACAACATTCAGTCATTTGTTTTCACAACCTATTGTCAGTTTCATGTTCAGTCCATCCAATAGCATATCCTTTTGGACACAAAGCAATCGATAAAGTACAAATCTTACAAAATTATCACTTTTGACTTGTTTTTGATCATTATTCATTGTTATTGTTGCAACCATTTTAAATAGAGTTGTTATTGTGCTTCCATGAAATGTCCACAAACTTTTTTAAGGAGAACTTCTCAAGAAGATTCTTTCCTTGGTGCATTGATAGAGCTGATATTTTCTGTGATGTAGATGAAAATATGTGGCCATGTGTGACATACAGAAATGTCTAGTTGTCCTTGATTGATTTGCAGCACTGACAGTATTTTCAGTTTCACAACTACTTCAGTAAGATTTACTGAGACACGGAGTTTACTTTTATGGTTTCTCTTTCAAATAAACAGTGCAAAGTGCATTTTCAGTCTTTTTTAATTGAATACTAGTTTTTGAAAATGCCATGAATGGTACATGCTCTCTTCACTTTACATGTAATTGGGAAACCCTTCCAGAGTAATCAGTCTCAATGTGAACTTCTGAATTGATCGAAGAAGCTAGTCATAACTTGTCACTTAAAACTGACACTTTCATTGACAAAATTTGAGCTGACTTGATTTTGAGAAAGTGACTTTTGTAGGTTAACCATGTTTTTCAGTTATTGTTTTGAGAAGTGCCTTACCACTGGTGCGAACTTTAATGTTGAGAAATTTACTGGAATGATTAAAAAAAAAAAAAAAAAAAACTAAACTCACCCTAGGTGTGGAGTGATTGAGGCCCTACAGACTAGTTACCCGTCTCCGCCCATCAGTAACCGGGTTAGGCCTCCGGTACCTCCATGACCCCGAAAGGGACAAGACGAACGATATGGTTCACAACTTTGCCCAGATAGAGAGCGATTGTGGAGATAGCAACTGATTAAATTACACCCTTACCAAATGGTCACTTTATAGTTACTGTTAAGCTTGACCTTAGTGAAAATGTAAAAGCAAATTCTTTTCAAAGGGAAAAGAGTTGAGGCATTTCATTTACCAAAATTGAATTTCACTTTAATCTTCATTTAACAGATGCCATTCTCCCCTTTTTTGGAAGTTCTAAAAGCTGGTTTTACTTTAATTGCAGTCCTGCTCAGTTTTGTACTTTTCTTTATACTCAAAGTTAAACAAAAAAAAAAAAAAAAAAAAGCTGCAGTAAAATTGAATTTAAGTCAAAACAATCACTTAATTTCAGCTAGTCAACACAATACAAGTGCTCATTTAAAATAAATCTTTATTTCATTTATTGCAAAAATCCAATGGGTCCAAGAGACACATGTTCGAAATCCACAACATCCTCAATGTCACGTTTTTGACCTGCAGACAAAAACACAAATGTTAGTGTCCATCTATATGAAAATATCAGGGAATTGTTCAGTTCTTCAAACCTCTCATTCCAGCTTCAGAGTTTGAGCACTGCCGGCTGCAAACGCCACCAAGTGGGTTTTTGGCATCACAGATCACGACGTCACAATGAATAAAGAGCTGCAATATAACAAACAGTTGTTAAAGCCGTCAATGTTGTCAGGCACAATTCCAGTTGTATTGTGGTTACCTGGCCAACCAAGTCATCTTTCTCATCAGCAAAGGCAAACATCTGCACCTCGAAGCGCTTGAAGTGAGGGGGATAGCGAACCCTTCCGTCAGCCCAGACTGGGTGGAAGATTACCTGGTAAGGGTCTACTGGGTTTGGACAGCTTAGAGGGGGAAAGTTTAGGTAAGCATAGACTAGGAGAGTTTGAGACATTTTACTGGACTGTCTAGTTACCCATTAATGATCAGGTTCCATCTAGGCAGAGAAGTCTTGTCATCCTCTTGTGTTGCCCAGCAGTTCTCAAGCTCCAGAGATACTTGTGGGTTTGTTGACCTTGTTAGCTCCACCTCAAAGTACAGTGGTTGCTGAAGATACTTTGCAATGGGAAAGTCTTCAAGCCTCTGGAAGTTGCTGTAGGAGTCATCTAAACAATTGGAGGATTAGATTTAGTGCTCAACCCCAATTAAGTTTAATTTTTTAATCAATTTGATTACCTAAAGCAAGTCTCATCACAACATTGAGCTGGCCCTGGGAGTTCTCTGCATATGGCTCACTCCTGCGAGGCCTTGTGTGAAAAGCTACAGCATGGCTGGTGTTGATGTCGTAGAGGCAGGTAACCTTCAGACTGGAGTACAGATTTTGAAGTTAGAGATTTGCTCTCCATTTAATATCAACTTAAGCATCTACTCACTCATAATGAGCCTCCTCTGATTTTGTGGAAGGTTTCATGTCATGGTCATCTGGCAGGGCGATTTCATTTTCGTAAAGCATGCCGTTAGATAAAAACTGCAGAAGCAAAAGTCAGAATTAAAGTGAAAGGTTAAATTCTGGTCCAATTGAGCCACCATAGTTCGCATTACCTTCCTGGTTGTTCCGCAAGAGTTCACGGTGAACACAAAGTAGGCGTAGCGCTCATCGCTGTACACTGGGCCACAGCTGGAGTCTCTGAGGGTCAGCTCACTAGGGTCCAAGGATGGGACAGACTCCAGTTTCACAGCAAGAGCAGTCATTGTTCCATTTGGAAAACATTCTATAAAGATATCCAGGTTAGTCATTTCTGGAGATTCTCCAAGTGGGTAAAAACGGTGGAAATACAAACCAGTAAGTGTTGATGGGAAGTTACAAGCCATGGAGAAGTCCTTCAGGTGTTCATTTGTTTGAGGATTAACCAGAATCACATTGAGCCTGCTCCTAATGGAAGATGACTCAATGGCCTGTGCAGTAGAATAGCTTGAGTCAGTTCAGGACATGTTAAAAGTTGCATGACCACATGACTGAATTACTTCAGACCTCAACTGCAGCGTCGGTGGACAAAAATGGCACAACAAAACTGAAGTGAGTTCCATTCTCCATGTAGTTGTAATGTTGAGCCAAACTAGGAGTCATCAAGCGTTGTCCCACTGTGGTCTGAAAGTTGAAGCCCTTAGTTCCGTGTTTCACCAGGATGAAGAAGTTGCGTTGATCACAGCCACCAGACACTGAGGGAGGGACTGTAGATTGGAAGGCATTAGTCCTTGTCGTCTAAAGTTAATCTCCAAGCTTCAGTACTCACTCATGTCCTCCAAAACTGATTCCAAGTAAGCAGCATGAGAAAAGGGAGCAAGTGTGTCCAACACGAGTAAACCAAAGGTTAGGTGGAGCGAGTAGACCATCACACCCTCTCCTGCCTGTTGGGGAAAGACATTAGACCCAACAGAAGAACGTTTATCCCAGCTAGGAAGTTCAGGTTTACCATTTTTGACACTGCAGGGTCAGTGAAGGGAACTTGCAGACTGAAGACCCTCATGGTGTCGTTGTGTGACAGGTGCTCCATGATGTTAAAACCTCTGGCCATGCAGTCAGTTACAGACAGGACCTCAGAGCCGAGGGTGATGTTCATCAGCACGACGTCCAGAGCAAAGTGTCCCAGGGCCATCTTGAACATCTTCTCAGCTGGAGCTGTATCTGATTTAAAGAATAATATGTTACTTTAGGCAAAACCTGCAAGAATATGCAAGCAGGACTTACTGTCAATGAGCTGAGGAGGATGAGGAAGCACATTTGTTGCAATGGTGAAGAACACTTTGTATTTTGTGAGCTCCTGAGCAGAGTCTTCAGACCACAGCAGCTCCAGCATGGGCTCAATCATGTAGGAGACATAGTACAGGTTGGCCTGAACATGGCTCTGTAAGACAAATAAAAGGTTAGTTGGAGGTCAACGGTCACACAAGTTAGCCAGATGACCTTTACCTTATAGTAACCACCAGCAGCTCCAATGGGAATTTCAGTGACAATGTAGTGGTCAGTGAGAGCCAGCGAGTATTTATTGGCCTGCATTTCACCAGCATCCATCCTTTGACCATTGATCCCAAAATGAACCTCCAGGAGCGTGAACTGTTGGGAGGTGACCATTGGGTCGATGTGGCGGGGCAGGTACCAGGTGATCGTTCTTTGAGTGAAGAACACACTTCCTGCACACAAAAGTTTCAGTCTATGATGTCTGCATAACAGCTCAGATGGTACTTTAAGCCATCTTAGGTTGCATTACCCTCTTGCAGTGGGCAAGCAGCTGCTGCGTCAATCTGTGTCGCCAGCCATGTCTTTTCAAAGATGGCCGAAGTCTTGAAAACTCTCATTGGAACTCCTGCAACCTGTAGAGGCAAAGTTTGCTTTTCAGCCAGGTACTTTTGAGTTTTAATCTTAATGTACCTACATTATGGGTGAATGTTTCTGGTGCTGTTGAAGGGACTCTCTGGACCAGCCTTGTTGGAGAATTCCCAATCCAGTATCCCTTCTTATAGGCATCATTGACAGTCATGACCTTCTCCCCATCAGGTGTAAAGAAGACTACAGTTGTGATCCTGAATCCTGCATCCATGGGTACCTTCTGCAAAAGATAGTACAAGATGCAACTATAGAAAGCTAAAAATATGGCTCAGGTTTTTAAAGAGCAGCCATCCTGAACCTCTGCAGAGCGACGAGTGTTTGGAGACTTCATGCCAGTCAGTGGCATGGCATGTTTGGGATGGTGGTAGTCCTCAGGCACTGCCCTTTTCAAAGAAACCTGGAAAAGCAGCAACATTAGTACAATTTCCTTTAGACTACCAGCTAACCATGGTGGTCACTTACTTCCATATAATTGGTGTCACAAATTACTTCCCTTGAAGCCCAGGTGGAATATTGGCAAGTTTCAACCACTTGGTAAATCTCATCTTTAGCAAGAAAGGGTCCAAACACACGGAGATGCAAGGTGGTCGTGAACATTTCATCTGCCTGAAAGTAAAAGCGGTAAGTTTCAAAGTTAAATATTTCAATCCACACAACCCTGCTTGTATATAGTCACCAGATTCTGGGCAAAACAATTCTGAAGGGAGGCAAAGATCATAGCATTTCCCAGCTGGTCCCTCTTCATGCTGAATCCACATTGAGATGCTAAACTTGATGTGAGGACAACAGCAGTGTTATCTAAAGAGGAAATGGGAAATATTAGAAACTTTTGAGGTGTAAGAAGACGGAAAGCGTGTGTAAATATTTACTCATGACAGCAGCAACTTCCAGGTTCTTTCCTCCAAGAGGCCCAACGTCAATACGCATCACGTTCCCCAGGCATTTTTTGCCAATATCTGGACATTAAAGCAAATGATTAGATAAAGTCTAAGACAATCAACCTTCTAGTTGAATAAGGACTCACTTAAAGAGGGACTCTGAGCCTCTACAACCACCATCCCCATTAAGATGAGTAACCATCTGCAAAATACAGAAGCAACATTAAAGCCTGAGGTAGAGATTTAAAAGAAAAAAAGTCAAGTAGACTGCACACCCTAATCCAAATAGATGATCCATGGTACAGTTGGTGACAGCCTGGCAACCTCAGAGTTCTTGTTTTTGCTGCTCCTATTGCTGAACCTGGTGGAAGTGATTGCAACAGGACCACTCTGGCTGTACTGTGAGAGGCCCTGTCCCAATAAATGCAGCCCGCACCAGATGGATCCCATCACAGGCTGATTAGGCTAATTGTGTGCAAGGCCCAACCAAAAAAAAAAAAAAATGCTGCATTCACTGACAATCTGTTAAAAGTGTGAAAACACCACTCTAACAAAAACATTAGGGATGATTGTTAAAGTTTAACAGACCACTCTAACACACAAAAAACTTTTAACCCTTTCATGCCTGAATTTATCTCCAATTAAACAAAAAATCTTTTTTTAAATAAAGTTTTAAGTATTCAAAACAAACATGGAGGTCTTTTTATGTGGTTGCTCAAACAGAATCAGCTTTTTCCACTTAATCTCAAGAAAAAGAAACAATGTTTGTTCACAAGTTTCTGAATTTACGCTTTTTATTTTGTTTTTGAGGCAAATGTCATAACAGAACAAAAAATGGGCACAAAACCACACAAATTCATATGAATTTGTGTGGTTTTGTGCCCATTTTTTGTGTGAATTTGTGTGTTTTTGTGACCATTTTTTGTTCTGTTATGACATTTGCCTCAAAAACAAAATTCATATAAATGAATTTGTGTGTGTAGAAATGAATTTGTGCTTTTTTTATTTATTAATTGATGAGGAAAAAGTGGACAGCCTACTTTGATACTATAATTTTACTTTGACTTGTTAACTCTCAAAACATTGGGCTTCATGCAGGTAATTTTACAGTTGCAAAAAAAAAAAAAAACATCTTATATACATAGTTACATCTTAAGTATTATTACTTTTGTTTAAGATGTATTCCAAAAAAAGTGAATTTATTAATCTCATGTATTAGGCTTTGGTTCTTTCTTTCTTTTTTTTTTGTCAAAATTATTTGAATAGAAAAGTAAATATTTGCCAAAAAGAACATTTTGTAAAGATATACCTAATGTTTGTCTATTTTTAATCAAATCAAATACAACTTTATTTATAAAGAGCTTTCAGTACATTTGTAACTCAAAGCGTTATTTCGTACATAATAAAAACTTTTTGTAACTTCAAAATTAAAAGCAAAAACACAAAACTTGTAAAATGCACTTAAAGCTCACAACTCACCTACAAATTCAACAAAATTAACCATAAAATAACTTGAAAAATAAGATACAATGTAAAAATCCACAATCCAGACCTATATTTCAATATTGATAATCATACTAAAATATAACATTTTGCTTTTCCAACTCCTTTTCAAAACTAATCTTGAATTAAAAAGAAATGAAAATAAATTGAACAAGTTGGATTGTAAAAACCCTGTGGCCTTAAAAAGAAAGAAAATGCATTTTCTCTTAAATTTATTCGAGTTTTATTTCTTGTTTTGACCCTTTTTGTTGCCCATAAATTAAATGCAGAATCCAATCGCAGAGGGAACAAAAAATTAAAATATAACATGGAAATATAAACCATAAAAATATTATGGAACATTATTAGAACATTCTACTACACTATATGGTGACAAAATGTAGCGTTTCCACACTTTGGACTCTAATGATGGCTTGATCACTTTTTGCTGCATCACATGTGTTCTATGATGTCACTTGATTTTTTTTTACATTAAATAAACCTACTGTGCCTCAATCCAAATGGAATTTTCAATTATCATTTGTTGATTTATCGAATGACTAACAACTTGGTTGGATTGTAGGAGCATAAATTGATTTATCAATTGAGTAGATCCATATTTACATACATAAAATGACCTTTTTAGATCTGTGAGAAGTTTTTCAAATTAAATTTTGCAATTATGACACTTAGTTTTCATGGTCATATCTTATTAATCAGAAATTATTTTTGAAACAAAAGAAAATGTTCTTTTTTTCTTTTAAAATGCTGTTTTAAAGTGTAACAAAAACAAGAAACGGAAATATTTCATTTTGTTAAGAAATTGTTGAGCTAGAAATGATCTATTTGATAAAACAGATCATCAAAAAGCTGCATTTTTGAGACATTCCAGCTCCTCAATGCTGTTCTGGTGGAATCTGGTTCTTTTTTTTTCTTTCCTGTCGATGAATCCTGCAGATTCAAGATCTTATTTTCTGCACACAGGCTGATTTTGCGGCAGACGTTTCACTCAAAAGCAGATTTATTGTTAGAGCAACAGAGCAAATCTGGGTTGATGAACTTGAGTCCCTCCTTGCAGACATTTGCAGGCTTCCTCTCCTCTAGCTCCTCCTCCTCCTCCTCCTCCTCCTCTTCGTCCCTGCTCCCACGGAGCTGCTATCCCGCCTCCGCCTCCTCTTGTCCCGTCCCCGGAGCTGCGGCACCTCCTCACAACCTCCAGAGACCTGCTGGTGGCAGCTGTCCGGTGCAGCATGGCAGAGGCAGGAACTTATTTGAATGGATAGGACGGCTCCAAGCGCGGGTAAACTTTACATTCTGCTGGAAAACCGAAGCTTTTTGAATAGAAATGTGTTTGTGCTGGAAGTTATTTGAACTTGTTGCCTTTTATTGTCTGTAATTCGATTCCTGCTGTGATGAAAGTGACAGTAACTCAGCCTGTTAAGCTGCTTCCTCTGAGGTTTATTGATTCCTGCAGAGAACTGATAGTGTCTTCAGAGGAAAACGTTAAAAAAAGAAATCAATCTTTTTCTGCGTCAATAGAACCATGGGCTACGGGGAAGTCCTCCACCAGCGTGGGAATGAGAAGGACCAGGTCCATCTCAACGTGGGAGGCGTTCGCCATAGGGTGGACGCGCACACGCTGCTCCGCTTCCCTCGCACGCGCCTGGCCCGCCTGCTGCGCTGCCAGAGCGAGGACGCCATCCTGGAGCTGTGCGACGACTACAACCCGGCGGAGATGGAGTACTACTTCGACAGGAACCCCCGGGTTTTCCACTGCGTGCTCAACTTCTACCACACGGGACGCATCCACATGATGGAGGAGTTCTGCGTCTTCTCCTTCAGTCAGGAAATCGAGTACTGGGGCATCCAGGAGCTGCACCTCAGCCCCTGCTGCAGCAACTGGTACCACGAGAGGAAGGACTTCATAGAAGACAGGGACTGGGACATCCGCAGCGACGACCAGCAGCCGAGCTTCGACTCCTCCTTCGAGGAGCTCTCGGCTCTCGATAAAGATCTGGCGAAGTTCAAGGGGGCCTGGTGCGCGGAGGTGAGGAGCTACGTTTGGCTCAGGCTGGAGGATCCGGCTCACTCCACGGCGGCCAAGGTCATCGCTGTGGCCTCCCTCAGCGTGGTCTTGACCTCCATCATTGCCATGTGTGTCCACAGCATGCCAGAGTTTCAGCGGGTGGACGACAACGACAAGCCCATCGAGGACCCCGTCCTCACCGTCCTGGAGGAGATATGCATCGCCTGCTTCTCGGCCGAGTTCATCATCCGCCTGATTGTTGCCCCCTCCCGCAAGAAGTTCCTGGGAAACCCCCTGAACATCATCGACGTCGCTTCCATTTTGCCGTTTTACGCCACACTCGCCCTGGAGACGGCCGACGAAGAAACCGCCGAGGAGAGCGAGGACCTGGAGAACGTGGGGAGGGTGGTGCAGGTCCTGCGCCTCATGCGGGTCCTCCGAATCCTCAAACTGGCCCGCCATTCCATCGGACTCCGAGCTCTGGGCGCCACGGTGCGCCACAGCTACCACGAAGTGGGTCTGCTCATCCTCTTCCTCTCTGTGGGCATCTCCGTCTTCTCGGCGCTCATCTACTTCGCGGAGAAAGAGGAGAAGAACACAGATCTGGGGACCATCCCCGCCGGTTGGTGGTGGGCCTTGATCACCATGACAACCGTCGGCTATGGCGACACGTGTCCGGTGACCGTGGCGGGGAAGCTGGTGGCCACCTTGAGCATCATCTGCGGCTTGCTGGTGGTGGCTCTGCCCATCACCGTCATCTTTAATAAGTTTTCGAAGTACTATCAAAGAAACAAAGCCATGGAGGGGAAGGGGATCACCAAACCGGAGAGACAGGATCCAGAACTGCCTTACATCAACATCCGAGACTTGTTCATCAGAGGCAGCGTGTACCCTTTTCTAGGAAGCCTCGCCTTCAGGAACAGTGTTAGCAGTGCAGGGGATAACACCGATGCCTCCAGCCTGCAGGATATGGAAGTGTATGATCACGATAATGGCGCCGCAAAATGACTTTTCCACCATTTTGCAGGATATCTCCTCGTGACGGAAAAACACTCCGTGCCTCAGAGGCCTGAGTGCTTTATCACTGGTCTTGTCTTCCCCGTTCAGACAGAAAATATCTACCCTTTTTTTTTTTTTTTTTCACTCCTGTTCGCTGTCGCAAAAATCGCAGTAACCTAAAGGGAATTCTTGAACTTTGCTTTGAAAGCCCATTTACTTCCAGAGAAAACTGCAACGATGCATGCGGGAAGCCATAATGTTAATGTTTCTCAAACTAATGTTCTGTATTGATTTGTGCTAAAAGTTCAAGCTGAGATGCGAGCGGCTGGAATGACAAAAACGCTGTTTCACACTTGAGAAGTCACGGGCTTGCATGACCAGATATAAATACGTTCTGAAGGCGAGTAATGAAATAAGGTCGCAAATATTGAGATTGCAGGACGTTTGTTAAATTTCACAGTGGTCATTTTTCCCAGCATGCACACTTAAGAGTAAAAAGAGCCAAATTAAACAGAAAAATGTTGTTTAACATTCTGTTCCTGCAAGTATTGATCTGTTCCTTATTGGTGTGATGAGCTGCTGCAAAACGTTTCAAATGTGCTCAGAAAGCATTAAACAATTAGCCTTTTAAATGTTATTTTTGAAGGATTTGATTGTTGCTTTTGTTTTTAAATTAAAGCTATCCTTTTGAAAATAGATTTCAAATAAAAAACCCAATTTTAGCTGGGTTTGTCATTAGCTTTTGCAAACTAGTTTCGATTTGTGTTCAGATGACCGTCACTCGGATTAGCATATTGCTTAATCTACATTTTGTTTCCTTTAGTTGTTTTCTTTTGCTCCAAGGGGAGACAGAATTGGCGTTAAAACCTATTGATTATCACTAAATTAGTCTAAAGCTTTTCAAAGAGAGGCAGATTTTGAGCTTTTTGGTTCCCATCGGAAAAAAAGTCAACATAAAGCCAAAACAAAGACCCATTCCTATTATCTTTTGATCTATAAGTAGTCTTTTAATTATATTTATGTTGTTTTTTTGCCAAAATAGAAAAAATTGACCTTTTTAAAGTCAACAATTTGGCTAATCGGTAGTTGCAAATCAGAAATTCACTTCAAAGCGTTGCTGAGAGCTCTCTGTTTACACCCTCTCATGCCCCTCAAACCCCCAACGTAACAAGCAACATTAAAGTTTTCCAGCTGTACAGTTTTTAGCCAGACGCTATCTGAGGAAAAAGTACAAGGATCAACCAGACTATAAGTCGCTCCAGACTATAAAAATAGCATAATAAAGAAGAAGACATCAACTATAAGTTGCACACTTTTAATAAAATACTAGACCAAGAGCAGACATTTTATTTTAAAATGCAAATTACTGAATAGATTGAATATATGTAATTTCTATAAATCAATTAAACTCTTTTTATCGCTCCAAATCACTATTTCTTCATCGTCTGTGTCGTTTTTGAACAACTTTGCTGAAGTTTTTCTTCTTTTTCTGAATCGCTTTTAGTAGCAAATACTGATACACAGCACCCACAGGGCCCTCTAGTGGTGATTGGTGGAAAAAACAGCCACTTTATTATTTTTCATGACATGTAAGTCGTAAAAAATGTGACTTATGCTCTGAAAAATCTGACATTCGTTTGTAATTGGGTACATCAGAATGGGGTGGAGCTTGTTTCCTATGTTGTCGTCTGTTCCTGATTCACAACAATTTGAGCAAAAAAATGCTCAGAAATTGAATTTTGAACACAGTTTTTGTTGGAGTGGGAACTTAATATTAAAAATGACCAATAACTTGATAGAATTCTAAAATAAAAACGCTAATAAATATGATAACTGAGGATAATCTGCTAAATTTGTATCCTTTTCAGACAAAAGTTCTGCCCCGACTGTCATCATCATCAAATAATTGATTTTGACTTAAGATTTAATCATCTATTTTGCTTTTTTCATGAGCATAAAAGCTGCCTTTTTTGTTGTTTTTTTCAATGAAAGTCATGAAATCGTCTGTAAATGTTTTGTCCAACTGACCTCAGGTAAACCGCAGCAAAACCTAACCGTTCATCAAGTGGACTGTAAAACATGTGGGGCCTGGTCCTAGCAGTGCAAATATTTAAAAAAATAAATAAATAAAAAAAAGGCAATTACCTGTAAAGGTCACGATGTGTCAGCAGAAATGCCACTGCTGCTCGAATGAAAACCTGTGTTTCCAGCTCCGCCTTCAGGCTTTTCCCTTACTCTGAATTAAACCCCAGTCATTACGCTAAAGCTGACGCTGCTCGCCACAATATCTCTGGCGGGGACAAGGAAGTCTTAATGCAAGTCGACTGGATGCGGCGGAGCATTAAACAGCCGGGATAAAAGGTGTCACTGCACAATCGAATTTCGATCAGAAACCCCAGAGTCTCTTTCATGAGTGGAAACTAAAAAAACAAATCAATACAATTTTATTAAGATGTTTTTTCCCTCTGACTCCCTGTCTTGGATTTACGTTCGTAATCGCCAGAAAGCATTTTAATGCTCATTTGATGCCACTTGAGTGCAGGCCAAAGGCGGTGATGTTTCTCATCTCTGCTGCAGTCAATGCTGGTCACTGCAGGGAAGAGCGGCGGCAGCACAGAGGCTTGGTCAGCACACTTCTTTTTGAAGTGGAAAACAGCAGATTTCATTAACAAAAACTGTCATGATAGAATCAGGTGTGATCAGCTGATTTCAAAATTAAAGCTTTAATAAATGGTTGCAGGTGTCTGACACTTCCATTTCTGGGAAGATGCTTCACAGAGGATGCGGCGCTCTGAATCTCCTGTAAAGCTGTCATCTGTTAAAGTCCAGAGCATGTCCAGACCTACAAACAACCAGGGAGTTCTCTGCAAGGATCAATCCCATTATCAAGCTGTTATTAGTGGACAAATATAAATATTTCCACCTATAATTAAAGTTTATCTTGAATTTGTTACGTTTTTTCCTCTTATTTGCTGAAGAAGATTGTATTGTTTAATTTAGCACGTATTATTATTAAGAAATAACAATTACTTTTAATTTGTGATTATTTACCCTTTTTTTATCCAGGAATGACGAATTAAGACGAATTCTTATTTACAACTGTGGCCTGGCATAAGTCAAGACTTTTTGAGAAAGAAAAGAGATTACAAGAAAATTAAATAGATTCAGAAAGGAACCAGAAATAAACACCTTCTAAAATATAAAACCCTAAAAATTCTTGCGATGAGTAACAGCAGAATTCATCTTTAAAATAGTCATTAAGACTTATCTTACAATAAAAATCAATAAGTTTTTCAATAGAAAATAAATCTTAGTTTAAGAAAATATGTCTTAGTGACTAGAAATATTTTCTGAAAATATAAATTTTGTCAATCTTGCTAGCAAAAACCCACTTAAGTTAATTGGTGACTCTAAATTGTCCCTAAATATTCAACTGGTTCAAAAATGAATGAACGGGTGGAAAAGTCTTCCATTGTTTCAGAGGCATAGTTAAGAAAATAAATCATACATATATTTGTGATTTTTTACATTATTCCTAAAATTTGATAATTGATCTACAAAGTCTGAAATGGTGTTATGTCTACTAACATAATGATGGGATTTATTGTTAATTGAGGATACTTCATGACCTGAATAAATAAATATCTTATTAGAAGTTCTGAGTCAGATACTGATAATTCACATAGAAAAAATTGTAATTTCAAGCAATAATCTAATTTTTTCTAATCGAATCGAATCCACTGAATCGTTTAAAATTGTGGTTTACATCATATTATAACAATAAGATTAGAAGAACTTGCAGAGAATAATTTATAGTTTGATGTGAGACATTTTTTTTTTGTTTTTTATGTAATGTTTTGCTAACTGGTTTTCAGCTGTGAAATGTGTCCTGTCTCCTCTTGGCAGATACTGGAGTGTCCTGCACTAAAGCAGCATTTGGTTCAAAAAGTCGCTGCACGTTGCATTTCCTGGTGACATTGAACGTTACGATATTAGGTGATGGAGATCTGCTGTTGACTCAGGAACTTTCCTGCAGGCTTTGGCCTGAATCCAATCTCTCAGTCTTTACTGCTGCATGAAAAGGAAAACGGCATACCTCAATCTAATGCAGATTTCTCTCAAATAATCGTGTTTACAAAACCTGGAAGCTTTAAAACAATCAGCCACCTTATCTTAATGTACCTGTAGCGGAAAACAAAATTGCAGTCGACTTTTCCTCCCTTTTCACTGAGAGATTTTCAGTTAGGGAAACTGTAAAAGGGAGTGGTTCTGCTTCAACAATAGTTAAAAAAAAACGCAGAACTTACATAACTTTAGAGGTCCAGATCTGTATTTATAATGGAAGTTTCCTGGAAACAGGCTACGGAAAATGAAATTCAGGCTCACCTTCGTGGGTAAGAAGTTATTATAAACAAATAATCCACCAGCACCTCATAGGACTTTAGTTTATTTATTTTTTTAAGTTATTCTTTTTTTGTTCAAGCTTGCAAATTGTGAAATATTTTTTGTCTTTTGTGCAACTTTCCATATTAAAAAGAATAAATCTATATTTTAGGCAGTATAAACTCCCAAAAACATGTTTAATTTCCTTTTAAGTACATATATCTGACAAAAATGTGATACTTTTCATGTTTTTGTCCTGATATGTATTGATTGCGCAAGCATTTTTAATGAACTTTTCAAACTATTTCCTTCTGCATTATGTAACATCTACTTTAGTTCACATTATTCTGGCAGGAGCTGTCACAAAAAAAAAAAAAAAAAAAAAGTTTTGATTTTGACTTGCAAATGTGAAACAACCACAGCCCAGCAGCCGTCTAGCTTTAACCTTTCTCTTTAGGTTCCCATTTTCATTCGTCAGGATGCGCTGTCAGCATCCCCGCACACTCGATCCATAAATGAGAAGACAAAAGAATTATTTGTACACTGAGATAAGAAAAAAACAAAGTAAATTAGATTTAGAAGTTGGTATCAATCTAAAAGAAATTGATTGCTGCAAGCTGAAGCCTAGACAAAATGAAAATATATTTGTTTTTATCCGTGTGGCGAGACAGCTTTTATTTTTTAGATAGATCTTTTTTTTTTTTACTGTAAAAGTATTGTAAAAAATGCTGAATTTATGCAACAGAAACATCTCATAAAAAGTCAGCAAAAATGTCCTTTTAGTTTGTAGTTTCATAAAATAAATATGTTGGCTTCATTAAAACTTTATGATGCTGGGAAACATTCCTACAGGGTATTTTTTTATAAATAAGTTTCTGCGTACACTTCAACTTTATCTAAAGGTTGCGTTACAATAATATATTATCAGTTGCTTTAAATAATAGTTAAGGACTGTAATATGTTTTTGCTTGCAAGAAGATCTAATATTGATCATTTTTGCCAAAAATTGTATTTTTAAAGCCTTTCTTCCTCTCGACACCTGAATTATGAACATAAATATGCATGTTTACCTCTTAATTTATATTTATCACAGAGATTATGAGCCACACAGTTGCTTCCTTCTTGAATCTGGATAAAAGCAACAACAGGTACGCAGAAAAAACATCACATCACAACCGTTCATAAACCAAATTTACATTTTATTGAGGCTTGTCAGAGTGACTGGGGGTGGGCCTGCCTAAAAATGAAGTGTGGCCTGAAAAACGTCAACAGCGCGGCTGCAGCACTTAGCCCGGATGATAAACTCATGCAGTCGGGATCCATGGAGAGTTGAAATGAAGAGAGCAAGAATTTAATGGAGGCTGTAAAGGAGTAGATGGCTTGGAGTCCTGCTAATGAATCAAAGGAGGAGGAAGAGGAGGAGGAGGAGGGACATGAATCTGAGCGGTAAAAGGGGTAACTCGCACAAGATCTCACATCTCACCATCAGCTGCAAAAATAAGTCATTTTTGGTCAATTTTACTAAGAGATTATAAAAAGTCTCAACTTGAAAGATCATTTTTCCTGTTTTATTATAAAAATATGTTTATATTCATTAAAAATATGCATCTTTATTGATGTTTTTCACTATTTTAGACAACTCTCATAATCTTTTTAGAGTCTTTAGTATACGTTTTTCTACATTTTTGGGTTGCAGGAGTCTTAGCTTTCACCATCCCTGCAGAAAAACTGCAAGTTTGTAAAATGTGTGTCCTCTGGTGTGAATAATATCCCATCTTCCCTGATCTTGAGGCAGCTGAAAAGCTGCAGCTTTCCAACTTGTTTCCATTTTTAGTCTGTGCTGTAAACCCAACTCTAGTCGACGAGTAAAGTTGGACACATGAGAAGAAAAGCCCCATCAAAGTTTATTTTGAATTCTGGGAGCTCTTTGTTATTTATGTAAGCTGATCCACCTTCAATCTTCAGCTAGATGAGTATCAAAACAAGAATTCAAACAGAACCAAAAACAAAGAAAAATCAATTTTTTATCAATTAAAAAAAAACATATATATATTTCAGATTCACGCCGACAAAAATTATGTCATAAAATTGCATTTCTGAGGCTTTCCTTGTTCAGTTTGTTGTGATTCAAGAAAAGTAAGTGTGACGTAGAAGTTTCTACGGCAAGCCACAAGCTCCCTGCTCTGCTCCATTCTGATACATCCATACAGCTAAAAACTGTACGGCTGGATTGGTTTTCCCATTTGTAAAAGCTGTTTTTTGTCATATTTCTGTTTGTTCATTTGCTATGGATAATAATTTAATTTTGTGGAGGTGTGTCTGTTATAATGTCGTGATTGGCAAACAATGTTTTAAATCTCACAAGTGCAAAGAAACCCTAAATGTGTGAGGAGGAGTTCGGCCATGTGGAGAAGACACGCTCCAAACAATGTTGCTCACCATTTTTGTTGCAATGGTAATGTTAGGTTAGGAGTGTGAGGGGCTGTAAGCTAGCTGGAGAGAGTGGAAAATGATGGATGATGGGAAAGGTGGCAGCCTTATTCCATACCAATAGCCCCGCCCACAATTCAGAGTTAAATTTCTAATAAACTGTTATGAAAAATGACAAAAGTTTTGAGATTTGGGCCAAAAAAGTTTTCTTGTTTCTGCTCCTTTTCATTTATTATCTATTCTTTGTTTATTTAGTTTTATTTCAATAATATGTATTGTTACTAAATGAAATTTAGTATAAAAGAAACTCTGGGAACACTTACGATTAATCAAAATATGATATAATCTTTAACAAAACACCTTTTTTTACTAACTGATAACTTTTGCCTAATCTAAGTGAAAAATAAATAAAAAAAAAGACTAAATCTTTCTTTTTCTTATGCACTTTTAATAATCGTCTCATCGTTGTAGCTTTACGAGACAGCATGCATCATATTATCAATCGGATATTAAAAAAAAAATGTTATATTATGTCCTGCATTTGATCTTATCAGGAGTTTAAACACATCAAATTACATCTACAGATTTAAAACTTGTCATTTATTATTATATTTTAAAAAATGTTGTCAGGGTTTCATTAGAAAAATGTCATACACTGGAATTTATTTTATTAAGCATTCTTGAGTACAACGGTGGACTTAGCAGTTTGGGGGCCACAGGCAAAAAATAAAATGGGGCCCTCTGGAACGTTTGTTTGAATTATTATTATTATTATTATTATTATTTAAACCTTACCCAGGTTGAAACATCAAATAACTTTTTCATTGGTCCACTAATAGAAAGAATCAATGTCAAGAATCCAAATGTTTTGATAAACATTCTGAAACTGAAATCATTTTAAAACTGCCGTCCGCCAAACCTGGAAACCTGAACTGAAATTGAACAGGAAATATGCAAAATGTAGCGGATAAAAAGATAAAAATGATACGGATCAAATGTATAAATTGCATTTATGGAACTAGTCAGTGGACACAGATTTATTTTATTATAAGAAGGCAGATGAGGTCCTGCTTCACATGTGACCCCTGTTTCCTGTCTCTGGTTGAAACATATTTCAATAAGAAAAAGAAAAGAGAAAAAAAAAACACCTAAGTTACGTCCACTCACCTGAAGCAATTTTTACCCACAAAATAAGAACAAAAATCACTCAGTTTGGCGCCAAATCTGGGACGTTGACTTGAATATTCCATTGCTGCAGAGAGACGGGGAAGGACAAAAAAACTTTCACCTGATTGGTCCTGTGCCATTTCACTGATTTGGTGTTTTTTTATGACAGAGGTAAATAACAATAATAAATAAAAATTGATTTTAGACACTTCTGATAAGTGTTCAGGTTGGGGCCCAAGGTTTATGGGGACCTCAGGCAATCGCCTTACTTTGCCTAATGGTAAGTCCGCCCCTGTACTACAGACCATGTAGTGTAAGCATACCAACTGAATACTTCTTCAGACTAAATTGGAGCATTTAAAGTGTATGAAAAGTATATAAAAAGCCTCACTTTTAGTTTAGACGTACACTTTTGCAAAGGGTTAGCTCAAAATGAAACGATCAGGCTTATTGAAAGGGCCTACAAAAGCAGTGGCTGCCTCACAAACTTGATTATTATTTCAGATTAATGGCCCAAAACCGTTCTTTGCTGGTTTAGTCTCACATTCTGTCTGTGATAAATGATCTGTCCTGTCTCGTGAGATCTGGCAGCTGTAGACGTGGAAGCTGTTTTGTTGCTTTGAAAGGGAGAAAACTGCCTCTAAATCATTGCACCTGATCGTCAAATTTATGCTCAGAATCAGCCATAAATCAAACCGCGTAGATAAAAAACAATTCTCGAAAAGCAAGAGTATAAAATCTACATAAAGGCCGTTGTGTTGTAGCCACTTAAAAGTGTGATTTTATGACTTTAGTCATAAAATGGATCCATAAAATCCAGGAAGACGGAGCACAATCAATCCTCCATGATTTTTTAATGCAAACTACTTGTGATATTTGCATAAATAACAATGAAGACCTCTTAGCTTTTCAGGGTGTCAATAGGTGTCTGTAAATAGACATCCAGCTAAAAAAAAAAAAGAAGATCATTGGATATTCGACTCATCCTACGAGTTTGTACTGCAGCTTCATCTCTGAGTGGCTGCAATTAAACAGATGCCGTGTAGAAGTTAATAAACCATATATTAAATGACTTACATAAACATCGCTGAGGCTTGCAGGAGGTTTTATAGAACGAAAAATGAGCATTTCCTCTATTTCTGAAGGCAGGAAGTGAGGATCTAGTCGTTGAGAGAGAAATGTTGTGAAATAAAAAACCAAATCGCGCAATAATATAAAGAGACTGACTGAAGCTGACAGCTTTTGCAGCCTCTCCACTCAACACAACAGCGTCCCCGTTGCAGGGACGAGGTTGCTCGCGTTCCAATTAGTTACTGTGAGATGTCGATTGACGTCAAAACCAAAATCGACCCCTGGACTCAAATCTGAAGACGTTATTTAGCGCATAAGTGTCTCCTGCAGGGCTCAGCAGGATTGTGATCCAGTGACTGCTTTGATTAGAGGAGGATGACCTTGCAGATAACTGATGGATGGATTTTATTTATCCACCTAGAGCTGCAAATGCCCCAACGTTGTTGTGTTTTCATGTGTTTGTGCACTTAAAGTATGATTTTACTTCAACTGGAACAGCCATCCTGGGCTCCAGTTCTGGTCTGACGATCCGTAAAATTATTTTGAGGCATCGTGCGAGAGTGATTAATCAGAGATTCCGTCTGCCTTTTTTCTTTGCCTAAATCCAACTCACATCTTCTTGATTAAATGAATCGATTTTTCTCCGCTTTAAATAGATTTTTGGCAAACTCGCTTTCTTTACCAGCTTCTATCCGAAAGCTTTCCATCCTCTGTAAACTATTTCATGCATTTTACGAGCGGTAATGCACAATTTTCAAAATAGGGTCGCAAAGCACCAGCAGCGGTGACTGGATGTTTCCAACGTTCAGCAAATCTGCTGTAACTGAGGAGACTGGCTCTTTGTTTACGTCCAAGAGCGAAGATAGACTATATTGAAGTTGTCAGCTCAATTTATAACAGAGCCCAAAGAGCTAAAGAAGGATCTTTTGCTGTACAGCTGCCCTGAATTTACTTGATATGGAAAGTGCACACAGAAAGAGTGATTGCCTCGTCGAGAAAGTAAACGTAGAGTGCAGGAGTTAGCTTGTGATTACTGCCATCTTTGAGATCATTAAGATGTCCAGTTTAGACTGTTTTTAGGTCAGCCAAAATGCTTTTCGTGTTAAAAATAAGTAATGATTTTAGGCTACTCGTGCTCTATTTTCTCTTACAACAAGAAGGTTCTGGTTCAAATCCTGGCAGGGACCTTCTGTGTGGAGTTTTCATGTTGTTCTTCCTCCCACAGTCAAAAAAAAAAAAAAAAATGCTTTATTATGAGGGGCCGTACAAGACATTATTTATTCTGAACCTTTCATATTTATACATTCTTGATCTCACATTCATATATACTCTCAATAATGTCTTGTATGGCCCCTCATACTTTATAGGTTAATCGTTGACTCTAAGGTATCCTTGGATTGTGAATATGAGTCAAAAAAAAAGCTTGGATAGGCTCCAGCAACCCAGTGAATTATCAAATTTGGAAGACAGATGGATTTCACCAAACGAAAGAAAGATTTCTAATGGCTGCAAACCCAAATGAAGAAGTAACTCTGTTCCATTGGTTTGACTTGAAGGTAAGTAAACCTTAAAACCAAAGCAGGTCTCCTGCAGAAGCCCTGGGGTGTGGATGAAGCTCTAATGTCCACCTTGTGGAGGTTGGCTGTAGAGTTTCCTTGTCAAAAAGAGGAGTATGAAAGGGAAGATCCTAAAGCAGTTAAATCAGAAAACTGAATTCTTGTGTTAAAAAAAAAAGAAAAGATACCGAATGAGGAGACCCCAACTGAGAACCTCAAGGAAAGTGACTTGACACATCCAAAGGATTGGGTTTAGGTGAGTCTCTCAAAGTATCTTTTTTCAGTTCAGCAGACAGGCAGAAGCTGTGTCTGCCTGTGCCCTAACCAACTCATCTCTAACCAGGAACTCCTGGGCCAAGGGCCCACTCCCTCCACCGTACCAAAACAATCCGCTGAAAGTGCGATAAGCAGAGCCCGCTGCCATGGAAACCTTCATTCTTCACCTCTCCATGACCCTTTCCCTAGATTTCAATGCCTTGGTGACTCTCTTTCTTGGCCCCCTGACCAGATTGAGCAATGTCTTGTATGTGTTGTCTACCACAACCAATTCCCCTTGGGATTAATAAAGTATCTATCTGTCCGTTCGTCTGTCTATCTATCTATCTATGTAAAGACTGAAAGAACGACATCTCAGATACAAGCGCCTCAATGGGTCAAAGACCCGAGGAAGACATACTGGGGAGTCTACATCACAGGTGTCAAACTCCAGGCCTCGAGGGCCTTGTCTATGTCTCTCAGCTGGTCTAGAAACGCTTCCGTATTCTTTCTAAGGAGCTGGAGGGAGTGGCCAAGGACAGGAAAGTGTGGGTATCCTTGCTTAGATTGCTCGCCTTGTGACTCAATCCCGGATGCAGGCAAGAAAATGGATGAATGGGACGGTTTAGATGAGTTGTTGAGAAGAGGAACCTTGTCCTGCATTTGGCTTAAAACTGTACAACTCGATGGCTCCGATCTTGTTGCATTATGTTGGACTTGTAAAGGGCTGTAAGCTAGAGGAGAAAATGTAACTAATCTAGTTTTCTTTTTACTAATTAATGCTTTTACTAAATCGTCAAAAACTTACCTCCTTTCCATTCTATCTCCTTATCTCTTCGATTCTGACATTGCCAGTAAACATTTCCACTTAAGTGGAAGAATCAGTCTACTAACTTCTCTCTTTAGATCCAAGAAGACGTTTTCATTCTTTATCTCTCATTTTTCCATTACGCCCCATCTCTCTCTTTTTTTTTTACTTCAAACAGCAGCGGAAACTTATCAAAAGGCTCTGAGTACACCGCCTGCTCACTAATGGAGCCCTGGCTGCAGTCCCAGATCGATCCGGAGGCCACGATGCCGAAAAGGTCTAATTTCAACAAATCAGGAGTCGACTCCATCACGTCAGGAAGCAGGGGGGTGAAACTTAATCATGGTCGCGTTTGGCAGGTGGAGGTGTGACGGGCGAGCCGGACACGTAACTGAACTGAGAAAACTCCGTCGCAGAGATAAATCTGAGCTTCAGTCCTACTACATCAAGCTGCCTGACAGAACCGGAGTCCATGTTGATGACTTTGTGATGGATGACGGTTTCAATAACTGTCAGAAGTCTTGATGGAAAGCGGCGAGAAGGACGCCAAAGCAACCAGTTCTGGGGGTTAAGGCTGATATTTTTCAAGTTTGAGGAAACAAACTGATAGTTTATTAATTTTGACATCAATTTGGACTCATATATTAACACTAAGAAAATTTTAATGACTGTATACATATTATAGTTATATAAAATTCAAATCATTACCACACAAGTGTTTTTATTCTTTGTTCATCTTGATCCTTTTTCATGTTAAACAACAACAACAGAACAACTCTCTCTAACTTTCTTTCACTTGACGGCACTTCAACACGTATCCGACTTTTGTCCTCTATTTACCTCAGCAACGCAAATCTACAGGACAGCAACTCAAACCTCAGATTGATGAAGCGGCATGAACATGCAAACCTTTGTTTTTGCAGCACCAATGCAAAGCAAGAGTTCTTGTCACTAATTTATTACGGCTCACAGCCACTACTGCAAGGACCATATTGGTTTCACATTTGGAAAAATTTCTGTTCCTTTGAGCAAAAATTTGACCCCGACCACAAGCGCGAAACTCACCAAAATTTGCTCACACATGGCGAAAATGAATTTTTTTAGCATGGTGAACAACACACACACCCAGCCCGGACGCCAAAAAACGTGAGTGTGTGAGATTTGGCGATTTTCACGTTTTGAAACAAAAAGGAAAAACGACACTTCAGTTTGTGCGATTTTTAGAAAACTTCCGGCACGTGCTGCCATTTTAAGTTTACGATCACCACAGGAGTTTCATTCACTTTTGATCTTACGAAGACGCCGCCATCTTGAATTTTTTTGGAAATAAAGCACCCATGGAACCAGCTGCAAACGAAAAGTCGCTCTAGGGATTTTCATCGATTGTTCTTGTAACTTCTCAAGCATCATAGGGAAAAAATGTTGGATCAGAAGTTGTAGATTCTGAATGGAGTGCGCGTGGCGAGTTCGGAACTGTTGCGATGTCGGCTAGCTTGCACATTTTCTATCGGAATGTTGTAAACAGGGTGCGCACGAATTATCTGGATCAAGTTAAAAGAAACAATATAACACACGATGTTAAAATTGTGGGCATGGTAAACAAAATGATGCAAAGAAAATCTGCTAACTCGGTGAAAAAATTTAATTTAACCTCTGTTGCTAAGGAAATACAAAAGTTTACTTTAGCTGATTCTACTGAAACATACGTAGATCTGTCCGGTATTCCATGGGGACCAAAACATAAAATAGTTGCTATGGAGATAAAATAAACAGAAATCCCACAATTTAAAAAATTGTGATTTTTCTATCAATTTGTCACGTACAGCTTAGACCAGGAGTCAGGGGCGTGTAATGGCTCCTTTTCGAATTAATTGTAGCCACTGCATATCTGATTGTTTTAATAATGTATTGTGCCCATAGACATGTATCAGAAATTAGAACTCAATAGAAAGGCACTTTGTGGTGTTTCTTCAACCACCATTCCTGATGAAAGCTTGTTTTATTGCAGTGTGAGCAATTACCATGTCCTTGCATGTGAACCGTCTTTGTTAAGCCTCGGTAAGGGTGGGCCAAGAGCACCGCTCCCTCATGGGGGAGATGGGCAGGAGTCAGGAAATGAGTCGTGAGTTGAGAGCACTTACAGTGAGTGAGTGCATTTGGCACGGCTGCAGCAGCCGCTGCCGCTTTCATTCACGGGTCATTTCAAACTTCAGCTCGGTGGCCTTCCAAGCTGCAGTTTTTTTTATTTTGCTGAGTCAGAATAGAGAAAAAAAAAGTCGTAATTCTTGGAGGACAGTGCGGGTGGGGAACATCTTCTCTACTGCTGCAGCTGTTTCCGTCCAGTGCAATTACATTATTCAGTCTCTTTTCTTTGAAACATCTTTGCACACAATAATCTCTGGAGTGTCACAAGAGCCTTTAAGAGCAAAAATTGCCAGATTTTCACCTGCACCGGGACGGGAAAACAATGTGTTGATAGTGAGTTTTTTTTCCTCGTCATCACCCTGCTTTGAGTGTGAGGCAGGATGTGTTCAGCAGCAGAAAGGAGCAGCTGGGAGCAAAATGCCAGCCGGTGCTTCATGCACATTGAAGGAAAGCGAAGCATTCTGAATGGAGCCAAATTCAGCAGAGTGACAAATTACAGGAATTTTTTTACTCAGTATTGCTTTGATTTCCTGGCTTTTAGAACAGGGGCCCCAAATTACGGCCCGCGGACCGGATCAGGCCCGCCTCCACATTTGGCCCGGCCCACCACACACTATCAGAAACGCTGTTTAAGATCCAGATAGAACGTGACTTTTTATTCCACCGTTTTGCAGTCTGGACAGGAGAGGATAGAATTTTTATTGATTTAATAGTGTTTAAATTTTTTTAAATGTCTTAATTATTAATTTTCTTTTGTACTTTTTTTTTGGATGTCTATAGCTCTTCAGCTTTTTCAGCTTTTAAAATATTCAGCTTTTTTATGCTAGCCTTTCAACTGGTTTGGCAATTACTAAGGATTTCTAGGTTATTTTGTAGTTTACCTAATATTTTAGCCACATGCTAGTTGTTTTGGCTAATTTAGGTTATTTTCAGTTTTTGAGACAAAGTTAAAGCTTAGGAAATATTTTATCTTTATGCTAGCTGTTATGGCTAAATTACACATTTTATCAGTTTTTTAGGCTAATTTGGCATACAGCTAATATTTCAGCTACATGCTAGCTGTTTTGGCTCATTTTTGCTTTTTCTCCATTTTTTTGGCTGTTTTGGAGTTTAGCTAATATTTCAGCCACATGCTATTTAATATTTCTTCAGTTTTTTAGGCTAATTTGGTATTCCGCTAAAATTTTTAGCTAGCTATAAGCTTCAGCGTTTCAGCTATTAGCGTCTGCAATTTCAGCTGTCAAATTTAGCATTTTTAGCTATTAGCTTTAGCATTTTTAGTTATCAATTTCAGCATCTTCAGCTAATAGCATTAACATTTTAAGTGGCCACTTTTAGCTTAGCTTTCACACTAGCATAATCACATCTAGTTTTTAAAATGTTTTAGCATTATCTTTTTCTATGAAGATTACAGAAATGAATTATTTAAAAGTTGAACATGTGTGGCTTTCTGGGAAAACCATAAATGTTTACGTTTAAGCTGTGATTGTTGCTCTTTTTCTGTTAGCTTACAAACCGACCCTGGTCCCACATCAGAGAAGAAAAAAGTTATGGCTCTTGCCAGAAAAAGTTAGGCGACCCCTGTTTTAGAGGGTCAGATTGACTACACAATAAAACGACAGAGGCATTGTTTGTGTTTCATCTCCGATCTGGAAGGATGGATGGTTTTGTGATTATGACCTTGGAACCGTCCGAGCTTAAAGTTCAGAAAACTATCCAACAAATCTGCTTAGCACACAGGCAGTAGCAGTTTAACTAGTTTGAAGTGGAGCGCCTGTATGAGTGATTTACCGCCTCATGCGTCAGTGGTTCTTTATATGTGGAACCACTTGTCAGATCAGGGAGGAAATGTTTTATTAAAGCCTGGAGATGATATCTGTTTATTCAGATCCCTTTTTCCCCTTATAAAGTGTTTCCTCAAATAAGGAATCGCATTTAAACAAAAAAAAATATCGCCTTCCTGAACTTGTCGACACCAAAAGGAGTTCATTCAGAGCCAACACTTGATAATGTCTGAAGACAGGATCCATATATCTGTCGAATTGAGAAATAAATCCCACCCAACGTGCCGGTGAGTCACAGGCAGATCCCATTTCTGAGGCATCAAAACCTGCTGAATTGCAGATGAATGGTCTTGAGTCAAAGGCTATTTGCATAACTGGGAGAGAGTAATGCTGACTCTTGCTGCAACACAGACAGATGGCTTTAATCCCATTAAGTGATGGAAATTGTGGGGATAGAGTAGCAACTGATCTGAAGCAAAGCATGAAGCTCTTTTATGTTCGGCGCGCTGAACCTGGCTGCAAAACCCCGCAGGGGCGATCATAAAGGTGACTTATGCGTTACCAATCAAATTGGAATGAAGTCAGGGGGTCAGCCGGGCTGATTACATCTCTGGAGGCCGCCGGCTGCTCATCACGATGCAGCTGAGTGGCCCGTTTCTTGTGTGGCGTGTGGAGTAATTACATGAAATGGTTGCGTTTCCACATCAAGGACGGTTAGACGGCAGGAAAACCCGAGAGATTATGTAAATTACCAACATCAGAATGGCCTCAGAGGAGCGGCGTCCTTTCTGTGAATGAGCTGCGTGAAGGTCTTTGCGAATAAAACCCCGTGGAAATGTTTCAATCGGAAGGATTCATAAACACCTTCCAGTCAGCTAGAACGCCACACGTCTGTGTTTGCATGATTTCACAAAAGTGATTTATCGATAATTAGGAATATGTATTAGTCAAACACGGTGTAATATCTGACTTTGAAAAGGACGTGCGTCACGCCTCCAAAAAAATGATCATTTTACAGCAGAATGCCTGTTATTAATCTTGAAGAACATTTCTGCTCTGCCCGGCTGGAGCAGATCTATTGCCCCGTTCATCCATCTTCAGGACATTTAGTGACACTAATTCAGCATTTTTGTCTGTCTTTTCACACCAGCCAGCTTGTAAGCTTTGGATCTTTCCTTCTGTCTTTTAATGGTTCTTGTAGCTGGATTTGAACAGTGAAATCAGGTTTTGGACAATAGATCTTCAGTGCAAACCAACAATGAAAAAATACTTTATATGCACAAAAGTAATGTAGAGTTAAAAAGTAAAAATATCTGGACCACAACAATTCCCTTTGGCAATGTTCCCCATTCAAATTTAGATTTTTTTAAAATACAAATTACGACTTTTTTTGCTATAAATATTGAGATAATCAAATTAAATTGATCAATGGGTGCAGAATGAGACATATCTGAAGGTTAACATTGTTTTTAACTATATTTTGTTGTTAGTTAATAAGTTGACTTGCTATCGTAATAATTTTTGCAGAGGAAAAAACCCTTTTTTCCGCGTTTTTGGCCCTGTAGTTAACCATCCCTCCACTAGGGGCAGTAGAAAGTATTTTCTTGCTCATTTCAAAATGGCTGCTGCCATAAACTCTTTAGGAGAGAAAAGTTTCGCCAATTTTCAAACTTCATAGCGCGAATACCTCGTTTATTCTTATTTTTTGTTAAATTACTACTTGCTATATTAAAAAAAGCCAAACTAGTTGATAATTAATATGATAACATTAATTAATATATACTTAAGCATTATTTAACTATTAACTAATGTGTTACCAGTCATTATTATGTGTCTCATTTAACGTACTAGTAGC
Source organism: Oryzias javanicus (assembly GCA_003999625.1). Lineage (NCBI taxonomy): Eukaryota > Metazoa > Chordata > Actinopteri > Beloniformes > Adrianichthyidae > Oryzias > Oryzias javanicus. The sequence continues at coordinate 12,551,508 of CM012460.1, read as the reverse complement.
AGTTTACTAATGTTTACAATTTAACATTACTTTATGCATAAAAAAACATAATTTAAAGTGTCCCAATGCAATTGCTTGATATTAAAAGCATTAAAAACATATTAGTTAACATATATGTGAAATTTAATAATATCAGCAATCTCAGTAATCATTGGTGATGATTTGGAGTTAGGAAGCAGAAAGTAAGTGAGGTTTGACTCAACGATTTTAGCCTTACTTTTGTTGTTAAAGGGTACCTTATTATAAACTGTTACCATTAATTAACCATATTAGAAATGTGTGGATCCAATTTGAGACGGTGGGGTAATAAGCGGAATCCATGTCAATATTTTTGGATAAATCAACATTGTTGTGAACAAAAATGTACCAAATTATCTGATGTATCATAATTGATTGACTATTATATTATTTATCTTTCATTTAGTTCTCCATGCTTCTTGTTGGTGCAATTCATGTGTTGTCCTTCCTTCCCACTCCCCTCCAGGGGAGCGGGAGAGATTCCAGGTGGATCGTCTGTGCTCCTGTCCTTGGCGGTGGACCTCGCCTCTGGCTCATCTCGTCTCCCAGTTCCATCTGGATAAAGGATTGTCTGTGCTCATTTTCTTGGTGGTGGACCTCGCCTCTGGCTCGTCTAATTCTCTGATGCGGCGCAGTGCGATTCAGGTGTTTTTCCTCCTTCCCATTGCCCTCTAGGGGAAGCGGCAGAGATTCCAGGCGGCTTGTCTGTGCTCCTGTTTTTGGCCGTGGACCTCGCCTCTGACTATTCTCACACCCCCCAACTGTCCCCCAGTTTCATCTCGATGAAGCCTATCTGCTGATTTAAACTAACCTAATTTAGTTTAGTCTGACTATCTTAGTTTAGCAATCAGTTATTTATATTTTATGATTGATTTTATGTTTTTCGACAAGACCGTGGAGAAAATATATATATTTTTTATCGAATTTTCAATCAATTCTTTGATGTAGTGGGCTTTACAGAGTTAAAAATTCTATTAACAATCAAATCTACTGTAAAATAAGAAACATATTTTTATAAATAATGTCATTTTTAATAGAAGCAGCAGTGACAGCATCCCCAGTAGAGAGTATCTTGATTACTGAAAAAAGACTCTTTAATGGATGAATCATGTCACCATTGATCAATGGCAAACGTTACTACATCCAAATGAGGGAAGTCTGCTTCCAGCCCTTAATTTGAAAGGATGGGTCTGTGGAGCCTGTCTGCCATTCTGTATAAATCCCCTAAGAGAGCAAAACTGAAATAAAAGAAGGCTTTTTGGATTTGAAATGATGCCTAAGAACATGATCTTTGATTATCCAGACAAACAAATACAGCATATGTCTCCCCCTGCTGATGATACACGGATCTGCAAAAGGAAATTCAATTCACTCCTTAAAATAAACTTTTTAATATTTTTTTTTTGACCAGTCAATCTTCAACTGACATGATTTCTCTTTACAAAATGTTCAAATGCTGTATCATAAATACATGGCAGTCTCATATATATACTTTTCTTTTGTCCATGCACACTTCAAAGGTCCCTTGCTATTGTAAGAATAAATTTGAACTAAAAACGTGGCAAACATTTGAAAATTCAAAGGAGCTTAACATACAATCGCCTCCATCTGTACATAAAAAGGCCGCTTTGGTGAAGAAGCTAATAATAATGATCTTGATCTTACATTGCAATTGAGATACTCGTGAAATATCAATGTCATGATAAATCCTCAGTGAAAATGTAAAATAAATTTGATATTTTTAAATAAAAAACTGCAGTATCGGCAAAGAAAGAAGATAAGTGCATTTACCAAAATAAAAGAGCAGGTATGGAGTGTGGCGGGATGGCAAGTCAGACAGTCGTTTGGTCAGGAAAGCTGTGTAAAAATAAACAGGAAGACTTGGAAATCATCTTTTTGTGCTTATATTGTCCCTTATTTGTGAACCCCATGCTCTCTTGCTTTGTTCAGAATCTCTACAAGCTGCACAAAAATCCATCTCCTCTTCAGCTTCACTGCCAGTCTGCATCGTTGTCGTCCTCTGCCTCGGATGTGTCTTCCTGGCTGCTGATTTCGGCCAGCTGCATCCATCCGTTACCGCCCAGATGTCCCGCTGCAGCGGCGGCGGCGGCGGCGGCAGCGGCAGCCTTCCTAGCTTGAGCCTGAACGGCGGCGGCGTGCTCCTCCTCCTCTTTCTGACGCAGCGCCGCCGCCTTCTTCTCCTGCTCAGCGTGACTCTTCATGTGGGCACTGCGACTCTTGACTTTGGAAAACACCCTGAAGAGATTAAGGTTTGGTAGAATTCAAGATAAAACGAAGCATCACAGAGTTTTAAAAGTTATTCAACAAACCTGCCGCATTTCTTGCACGGAAACACTGCATTGGGATCCTGAGGAGGTTTTGGCGGCGGTTTGGCTTTCTTCGCTGTGGGTTCGGCCCGATTTCTGGGCGACACTGTAAAACTTTGAGGCTCCTTTTTTATGGCTTCTGGCTCTTTGAACACCAACACCGTCCCTGCCTAAGAAAATGAAATAAAACATTGCTATTTGTCAGTATGTTAGAATTGTCTTTAAAGAGAAACTTTGATCATAATTGCGTGTTACGTGGCGTTTTTGTGGCATTTATCTCATGATGGAGGACATTTATAAAGAAAATTAAGATTAAAATGTAACCAAACAGGTGAAATTTGAAATCCAGTCAGAGGGGTGGAGCTTGGGGGCAGGACTGTTATCATTACAAAAGCAGCAGATCATGATGTAAAACTTCTGAAATGATGTGGGACTTAAATGATAATTCGACTGTAATACTACGTTTCAACCTGTAGGGGGCAGCACACAGGCAGGTTTTGACTATATTTTCAGGAATAAAAAGGTTTTATCACACCCCATTTATATATTTAGGGTTTGGTTACCCTTTAAAATTACATTTGTGATTATTTATTTAATCAAACTGTTGTTAATAAGAAGCAGAACAATAAATGTTGTTTGAAATTAATTGTTTTTGTGCATAAGTCTTTTGTTTTCCTCATCTGAGCACCAGCATGTAAAGTTTGGGTGACGGAAAAGGCGGGTGGGGTTGCTCTGTCCCAATGAATGAGGAAACTAATTTCTAGAAAATGATAGTGTAAAAAAATGTGGCTAAAAATGACATAATTCTAATGAAAAGACCACTAGGACCAGTGGGTTGTAGTTTTACTTACATAGTCATGAACCTGGAGTGAGCGAGCCACCGTGCTCTCATGGCTTTCGTAAGGCTTTTCTCTCTGCTCTTCATCTTCCTCCTCTTCCTGAGTCTCTTTTAGAAGCTGTGAGCTCTGTAATCACACCCGACACGTTCAGGTTCACCGAGTTCTCGCTCTATTTTTATTCCCCCGTGAGTTTGTGTCACCTTTAAACCACTTTGTTATCTCTGTGGTTTTTGTAGGGGAAAAAAGTCAAATGTGTGAGTCCGATTTCACATTTAATCTGAAAATTAGTGTTTACCTTAACCTCCACCACAGCCTCTGAGTGCTTTCCTGTGGGGGAATCTGGAGGGCCGAAGGTTAGGATGCTGTTACGACCGATCTTCACCTGCTTCTTGTACGTATAGTAGAACTCCACACACTGAGCCACAGTCTTAGTCCGGACCTTTGGAAAGAGGAAGAAGCGAGTAAAGTCAGCGGCAGGTCAGTAAATTCTGTCATGACTCTATGAGGGAGCTTCTACTGGTTATGGATTATAAGTAAATAAAATTATATTTTAACAAAATGGTGACAGAAACATCCACAACAGGCTTGACAAGAAAATAATTCTTCATATAGAATTATTAAAAAATAATAAAACAGACCTGGAAAAAAATTACAAATTACTGACTGTATGGATATTTTAAAGTTTAAATACGTAATTAGTCAGTCAGAGATTAAGATAACATCCTGAATGTGGCTCTAAAGAGAAAAACATGACTAAATGGAGCGATGGAGAATATAAATGACCTTAAAGTCCAGATCGATATTCAAAGACAACACCAGAACTTTGGTTCTAGTGCAGGGGTGTCAAACTCAATCACACAAGGGGCCAAAATCAAAAACACACCTTAGGTCGCGGGCCGAACAGAATAAACATTTATTGAACACTCTAAAATTTTTTTTTTTAAACTGTAACTTTTTAACATATTTATGAACCAGATTTATAGCATTACTTACGGTAATACCAGTGTTAAGTGAAGAGGCTGGTGCTAATAGCTGAAAATGCTGAAATTGACGGCTAAAAATGCTGAAGCTGATAGCCAGCTAGAATATTAGCTAAATGCCAAATTCGCCTAAAAAAAACTTAGGTTAGCCAAAACAGCAAGCATGTTGCTGTAAAGATAGCCAAGCCTCAAAATATATTTAAAAAAACTTGTTTTTATCGTTTTAATGGGTCTTTTATTTTAATTATTAACTTGGTGCCTCCTGTAGACTTTTATTGTAAATATTTAAAATATTGTTGTCAGAAGCTTATATTTTTAATCTGTGTGTAACTTTTTACCCTGTTCTATTTTTAATGCTGATGCCTAATCAGGTCGTCGTTGTAAATGAGAAATTGTTCTCAATCGACCAATCTGTATAAATAAAGGTTAAATAAAAAAATAAATAAACTGAAAAAAGCCTAAATTAGCCAAAACAGCTAGCATGTAGCTGAAATATTAGCTAAACTCCAAAGCAGCCCAAAAAAATCTTAGTAAATGACAAAATAGTAAGTCAGTCAAAAAAGCTAGCAGAATGCAAATCTTAAAATGATTATGAAAATTAAAAAGGCAGGAATGTTACTTACAACTTAAACCTTAAATAACTTTCAATATTTTATTATCCATAAAAATATAATTTCTAGAAATTACAAAAGTTAGAAATAAGCACTAGATAACATCGGGCCATCAATAACAATTTTCAAAAAATGATCTGGAGGGCCGGATAGAATTACCCTGAGGGCCGGACCCGGCCCCCGGGCCTCGATTTTAACACATGTGCTCTAATGTTTACATTCTAACTCTTTGACTGTTGACACAATTAACATCATTCCAGAGGACTCTGAAGCGGAGAAAAGCAGTTATGCGCCCCACGTTAGTAAAATGTTGCTGATTCAATTGATCGTATAAAAGGTCATAGATTTAAAGGTGGTGTTCCCCTTTCAGTACTTTCCACAATTGGTTTGACAGAAATTTTTTTATGGTGTGTGCTCTTCCTCACACAACCCTGTATCTTATTGCAGCCCCTGGTAAACGAACCTCTCCCCATGCGGCTGCCCTGCATGGAGTTAACTGAGCCACCCAGCTGCATATTTACAGTACGTCAAAGTGTGTAGAGAAAAATCGATTTGGCGATATATCGCGATATGCCATTCGGCGATACTTTTATCTATTCAAAATTCTGACAAGAAAATACTTAATTATTTATGAGTGTCCTTCAGCATTTGACTCTTGTTTCCCTGAACAAATATTTCATTTACCAAAATAAAAGCAGCTTGAATTTGCTTGGGTAAAACTTGTACGTGAGATACACTTGCAGTGCTTAACGTTGTGATCATTAAATAAAATGAATTTTTACCATTTTATTCCAATCAAAGGCGTTGTGATATATAGTTTTTGTCTTTAAAATAATGTAAAAAACTGTTCTGGTACAATCTTGGGATGTAATGCATACGTATCATGTCGTGAGACGTGTATCACAATATGTATCGTATTGCCAGACTCTTGCCAATACACACCTCTGTGGATGAATCTCTGGTGTTAAAAGGTTCTGTCAGGTTCACCGCAGGTTACAGAGTCCACATGGATTTAATGGGAGACTAAAGAACACACTGCTGTTGTAAAACTGAATTTACAGTACAGTAGTACTTCGTTATAACTAGAGTTGGGCGCCAATTTGGTTTTATGTGGTTTCAGTGCCAAAGCGGTTCTTTGGTTTCGGTTCCTAATCGGTGCAGATTTCGGCACTTCAGTAATAAAAATGTCTACATTTTCCCAAATCAACACATTTTCATTCCCAAGTCGTCACATATTGACGCATGATGACATCAATTAAGACCTTAGTGTCTAAATTGATGTTCTGAGTCTCGTTTTTTGACGTGCTGGCTGTTCCCATTACACCAGAGTTCCCCAACCTCCGAGCTGAAAAACCGATGGCCCGCCGCTCTTTTGCGCAAACCGGCGGTGCGCTGCAAAGTCGCTGCTCGCCGCCTGTCAAAGAGGAGTTACTGGGGACATGATTCGGGGGGGGGGGGGGGGGGGGTTGGGGGGGAGAGATGACAGCCGCTTCCGCTGTTTCTGTGCTTCTGTGAGTTTGAAGGCCGTCCCGCATTAACCCATGAGGAGGGAAAAAAAGGGGATCTTTAATTAGTATTATTATTATTATTATCGTCTTGACGAAAATAAATTAAATATCATAGTTCAGGTGAACCCAGCAGGCTGTCCGCGCTCCCCGCAGCGGTTGTCTCTCTCCCGGCGTGTGGAGCGGGCGAGCTCCGCTGAAGTCCGGGAGGCTTTCTGGCTATAGCCAGAGAACCGCCACGCTGCGACAGGACAAAAACGCTTATTTTGGATTAATATTTTACCAGCTTATCTTCGCACTGAAAACGTCACGTGCCCAAAGCTGAGTTCCTGATTGGCTGGTGCGACCTGTCAGACTTCAGTGATCTGCTGTGAAATGCAGTCAGACGTTTGCGGTGCGCGGTCCGCGCTCGCCCAGTCAGCGCTTTTATATGAGCCCGCCTACCGTCACAGGAAAGGCAAAGGGATTGGCTAGAACTTCAAAGTACTGAACAGAGGAGAATTGATTGACATGTTCTAGGAAAAACTGACTTTCAATAAAACTTAGCACCGTTTGCAGCAGCTTCTTTCAGTTTCGGTAGAACTGCATAAATCGTTCCTACTTGGAACCGAACTTTGGTGCCCAACCCTAGCTATAACACAGTTCACCTGTCGTCATCTCGCTGTTTTGCAGTTTTTTTTTTTTTAACTGCTATTTTGCGCCCTGATTTCAATGGATCCCCTCGATCTGCCTGTACAGAATGTGTTCAGTTTGTCAAATCAACATAAATCTTCGATCTGTGTTTTCATTTTATAAAACTAGGCTTATTTTTCAACGATGGTTTGAACTTTGAGAGTTTGAACAAAAGAGAAAAGTGTAAAAAGTTTGATTGTATGCTTTAAAAAACAGTATATAAAGTTCATGTAGTTAGGGGTTTTACAGCCTAAAAAAAAAAATAATTACTGTAAAAAAATAAAATAAGGTTGACTATTGCAGGTTTCACCTTTCGTGGGTTAATTAGAAGGGAATTGGAACAAAGATGAGATTTGGCTTATGTTTGGGGCTGTAAATTTCAGAGTTATTTTTAATGAGTGATGGACAGAATCTTGATGACAAGGGGGACACAATTCTGAGATTTAGCAACTAGAGCCACAAATAATCAATAACAGGCCTCAACCCCTTTAATTACCCTCAAAGAGGATGTGAATTTTTCAGCTTTTTCTAGTTTTTTTTGGAACTTCTGTAAAGTTTTACGCCATTTTCCTGTGTGCAAAAATCCATTAATAGCATAAAAGTATGTTTTCTCTTCAGTTGCTCTTTAATCATCCGTAGAAATTTCTTATAACACTTACCAGTGTCTGCACCAGGAAGAAATCCTTCCTGTAGGCAGAGATCCCTTTATTGAAGTAACGCTTCTCTTCTCTCGTCCATCTGTCTGAGCCTGTAAGGGAAACAGAGATGACGAGTCTAAACACTTTAAGGAAACATTTTAAACAGACAGGAAGTAAGGAAACGAAGGGAATAAATGGGTGAGGTGACGACAGAGAGGCGGCGTTTCTTCACCTGAGTAGTGATAATTTTTCAGATGATGGCCATTGGGGAAAATCGGCTCCTGAAGCATTAAACGTTCCAGTGTTTCCTTAAAAAAAAAAAAAAAAAAAAAAAGACATTAAAGGAGTAAAGCTTCCATGATAGAATATAACGGAGATGACATCATATCTGCAAAATCAAAAACAGGATTTACTCACGAGAAAATTGCCTCCACTTTCATGTAAACAGTGTAAAACCAGCTCTTGATTGGTCCCACCTCCTTCCAAAACGCTCGAACAAGCTAAATTCATAAAGTGCTCCACTGCAAAAGAAAAAAAACGAGAGAAAAAGCTTAAACATCGGAGTAAGGCGAAATAACACCGTCAGTTGTTTGCAATAAATAAAGATCAGATTCTCTCTCTAAATCAGGGGTGTCAAACTCATTTTCACCGAGGGCCACATCAGCATAATGGCAGTCCTCAAAGGGCCAGATGTAATAGAACGTAATGTAAAATAAATGTAACTACTCGTTAATGTTAAATAACTGAATGTATCACTTTTTCAAGTGAACAAACATAAAAGCTGCATCTGTTATAACAAATACTTTTCATTTCTCAGCTCATGAAACCTGCATAAGTCAATAAATCATGATTCAAACTGTCCAAGAGAGAAAAAATACCGAAATGAAGCCCATTAAAATAATCTTTATTACTGTAAATCAACAATTGTGAACTGCTAAGACAAGTATGAAAGATGAAGCATTTAAAAAAAAAAAAAAAAAAAAAAAAAAAGGTTGAACGCAGCCTAGCATCAAACATCCAAAAATAAGGTTGTTGATTCAGTTAACTAACTATATTGGCCAAGTTTTTTTTGTTTTTGTTTTTTGAAGAGATGCTGTCAGTTGTTGACATTTTGGGATGATTTCCCAAGTCTCAATTCCACTCCTTAGCATTGATGTGAAAACACTGCGCACCCTTGTGGCTGTGAGCCGTCACTTCGTGATATTAGGCTGTAGTCAACGGCAATGTTCCCTCTAATTCCCTCTAACACTCCCGGCCCCTCCTCCACTCTCAGGTCTAAGTCCGCTGTTCATTTGAACACCGGAGCTCGCGCACTTTTCATCCTGTTGTTGGACGCTCTGGCCACAGAAAAAAGTCCATCAACAGCCTCCGCCAGTGTTTTGGAGAGCTCACTGTTCGTGCTCACTGCGCGTGTTCATTGCGCGTGCGGCCAAACTGACGGTGTTTTGAAGACAGAACGCATTGAAACTCCGCCTTCAATCTGAACTCAGCTTTGTATCCTGGACACTCGTCTTCATCAGCACGTTTTAATTAGTCTGTCAATCGCTGAATTACATTAAAAGTGACAAAGAACGCATGTCTTATATGATCATTCTATTTAAAGTTCAGAATGCATTTTATGATGTGCGCAGAAAAGATTTCCTCTGCGCAACAGGTGTGAGAGCAGTGCGCAATTGCGCACGCGCGCAGCTTAGGGGGAACATTGGTCGACGGGCATTACGGGAAATGTAGTTTTGACCAAAGCCTATTTTAAACTTATATTTAGACAGTTACTTTTTAAGCCCTCGCGGGCCACATAAAATCACGTGGCGGGCCACATGTGGCCCGCGGGCCTTGAGTTTGACATATATGCTCTAAATAATAAAACAGGTCCCGAAAAAATCCTAAAAAAGCAACCAAAATTATTTAAAAGAAATCTGAATTGAAAAATAACAATCAATAGTGAAACACGGTGGTGGTTCCATGATGGTCTGGGCTTAATATGCAACTGTGTCCATCTTAAAAGGAAAAATTTCTGATTACTGTGAGAAAACTGAAGCACAGATAAGCTTTAAGAAAAGGCAGCATAACTATTGACTGTATATGACCACCCTTCCTTCTTGCTCCGAACAGGAAGTAGACATTGGTTCCATGATGTAAAAATTCTGTAGACTTCTATTCACTGTATTTGTCAGAATAACCATTTTTGCTCCAATGCCCCCTTTTTTTCATGTTCTTGTTAATCATAATTTTTTGTAATACTTCTTTTTGTAGTACAACTTATTAAAGTTATAAATTGGCCAATCAGAGGAAATCTAAGCATGTGATTAACACTCGAAACAATTGATCCAGTATGGCGACGCCCATATCACCAAAAAAGTGGTGACTAAATTTCCTTTAATTTTCAAACAGAATGAAAATGTTAAATCTTTCTTAAAGATTAGACTTTGCAGATGTCATCCAAAGGTGTTTTCTAAACAAGCTGGATTAACACGGAGAGCTGTATCCAAACATAGTAGCAGAAAATTAAATGTCCTGAAAGAAAATGTGAAAGAATAAGCAACATGAATGGAATTGGAAGGAGCATCACAAGGAGTTGACTGGTGCATCAAGAACCACCACCCACAGAGAAATACTAGACATGGGCTTGACTCCATCCAGAAGCTTCTAACTGGAGGAGAAAACGAACTAGATTGAATAAAAGTACACTTTATTTGGAAAGTTTCAGTCTGCAGGAGAGGTCACCAAACCAAAGCTGGTTGGAGATCAGCAAGAAGTTTCCACAGTCAGTGGTGGTTTGGCTGCTGGTATTGGTTCACTTTGTTCTCTGAGGTTCATACCACTGGAAATTCTAGAGTCCTTCTTGGAGCTCATATCGTGTATGGAGATGCTGGTTTTATTTTCCAGCTGAACTTCATAGGCCTGCATAAGTGACCTGCTGCAAAATGTGCTCTAATGACCCGAATTTAAAATCTACGGGCTACTGTCAAGAGGAAGAACCAGATTCGACAATATAGGGGTCTGCAACCTTTAACAGTAAAAGAGCATTTGGGCTTGTTTTCTACTGATCAAAATTAGTCTTATTTTGATACTGCTGTGCATTCATTACAATGAATTTAATTATAAAAAAATTTAAATAATAAAATAAAAGAATTTAAAAAAAGAATTATAAAAACAAACTTGCATTTTCTCAACATGTGAAATTATTTTTTCACATTTGACAGAAGCTCGTATGATTTCCTTTCAAATTAAAAGACCGCTTGTGCCAGATCAAAACAGTGCAGCTCTGGACAGCATTAGATCATAGGTGCTTTAAACTAATAAAAGATCAGAATTTTTACCAAAGTTTAGTTTAGTATTTGAACAAACAAGACAAAACCTTCACATAGTTTATCTTCTAGGTCAGAGGTCTGCAACCTCCGACTCCGGAGCCACGTGTGGCTTTTTTATCTCTCCATGGTGGCTCTCTGGCTGAAGAAAAATAAAATAGTAATTTTTAAAAATTTTGAGATTAGCTATTACTTCAGCAACATGCTAACATTTTTGGATAATTTATCATGTCCTGGGGTTTTGGGGTAATTTAAAGTTTAGCTTTCACTTTTGACTAATTTAGTTTACTGAGGAATTTAATGCAAATTTCAGGTTTAGCTAAAAAATTAGCAACATGCTGATGTTTTCGGCTAATTTGTTATTTACTGAAGCTTTGTAGGGTGATTTAGAGTTTAGCTTTTATTTTAGAAACAGACAAACTTTTTTAACTAATTTAGTTTACTGAGGAATGTTATGTCTTAGGAGTTCAGCTAGTAATTAAGAAACGAGCTAGCTTTTTTTTTTGGCTAAATTGGCCAGTAAATTTTTTATGCTAATTTAGAGTTAAGCTATTATTTTATTAATATGCTAACATTTTTGGCTAATTTGTTATCTGTTGGGGTTTTGGGCTAATTTAAAGTTTATCAACATGCTAACATTTGGCTGAATTAAGTTACTGATGAATTTTATGCCAATTTGGAATTCAGCTAGCAATTAGGCAACAAGCTAGCTTTTTTGCTAATTTGGACTCTACTAAATGTAAAAACCTAAAAAAAAAATGTGAGAAATGCTAGTTTTTATATTTTTTGCTTTTGCTTGTGCCAAAAAAATAGACATGGTTCATAATTATAAAAAAAAAATTCTGAAAGGCTAAAGTAAGACTATGCTGCTCCTTCTGGGTTTTGATCAGTAGAAAACGAGCCCAAATGGCTCTTTTACTGTTAAAGGTTGCTAACCTCTGTTCTAGGTGCACCTCAGCCATAAATTTATAAACTTAACCAATCTTAGTAACCCTTACTTGAAGAAGTAATATAAAATATTTCATTCTTAATAACTTTTCTACCATATTTAAAAGTTTTTTATTAGATAAGTGTCATTTTTAGACATGTGGAATTCAAATTATACTCAGAGTTTGTTTGAGTCTGAAGATGCTAACTTGTCTGCTAGTTACCGTGTTTGAGGTTGGATTCATCCAAAGGAAGCCAAAGCAGGTCGGCTTGGTGCTGGTCGTTCTGGGCGAAGTCTGGGTTCTGCAAATCGGGGATTTCCGCCTGATACTGCGAGCCGATGTTGATGCGCCTGCGTGCCGGCAGAAAGTTTGCGGTTCAACATTTTGTCAAAAAGGAAACCTGCTCAGGTGCTAGTTAGGGCTGTCACAAACGATTATTTTAATAGTCGACTAATCACCGATTATTTTTTCAGATTAGTCGACTAATCGGGTCATACACAAACAGGATGTAAAACACACATCTTAACCATTATTAGCTTTAAACAAACTAAAAACTAAATATATCCACATAAGCATTATCTGCGAAAATGCTTGTGTGAATGCTGCAAGCTGAATTTTGAAGCTGAAGCGAGTGACGACAGCGAAGATGCTGAAATTGATAGCTAAAAACACTAAAGCTGATAGCCACTAAAATATTAGCTAAATCCCAAATTAGTCTAAAAAATAATTAAAAGCCTCAGCTGGCCAAAACTGCTAGCATGTAGCTGACATGTTAACTTAACTCCAAAATAGCCTTAAAAAACTGAAAGAAATCCGAAATTTTTCCAAAATAGCTAGCATGTAGCTTAAATATTAGCTAAATTCCAAAACACCCTAAAAAACTTTTTTTTTAAAAAGCTAAAGTTAGCCAAAACAGCTAGCATCTAGCTGAAATATTAGCTAATCAACAAGTTAGCCTAAAAACCGAAAAAAGCCTAAATTAACCAGAATACCTAGCTTGTAGCTGCAATATTAGCTAAGCTCCAAATTAGCCTAAAAAATAATTTAAAAGCCTCAGCTAGCCTAAACTGCTAGCATGTAGCTGACATATGAACTCAACTAAAAACTGGAAAAAAAATCTTAAATTTTCCAAAATAGCCAGCACGTAGCTTAAATATGAGCTAAATTCCAAAACACCCTAAAAAGCTTTTTTTTAAAAAGCTTAACTTAGCCAAAACAGTTAGCATCTTGCTGAAATATTAGCTAAAGTTAGCCCAAAAAACTGAAAAAAGTCTAAATTAACCAGAATAGCTAGCTTGTAGCTGAAATGTTATCTAAACTCCAAAATAGCTTAAACAAACCTTGATAAATGCCAAAATGGTCTAAAAAGCTAGCATATTTTTATTATAACTTTCAACTTTACGACACTCTAACTCCATATATTATAAAGTAACGACTAATCGACTATTAAATTAGTTGTCGACTATTTTAATAGTCGATTAGTCGTCGATTAGTCGACTAATCGTGGCAGCTCTAGTGCTAGTTTGTACTCACGGTTCAAGGCTGACGGGAGCTGCATCACTGACGATGGGTAGAACTGGAGGAGTAATATCTGAACTCACTGGAAACAGAAAATCTGATGCATCATCTGAGAAAGCGTCTTTGTTGTGTTTTCAATCAAAAAACATACCAGAACGCAACAGGCTGCGTGTTGCGGATTTCGGAGTCACGGGCGGAGGAAGGATCTGGTTGCTCGCCATGTTGGTGAGGAAAGCAGAAAAGTAGAGCCCGGATCCCCCTCGGACGGGGGACAGAATGGGTGGAGGCGTGTACGGCGGCAGCGCATGGGGGTTCTCCGGCAAGCGAACGGGAGAGCGAAGGTTACTCTGGTAGGAAGTGATGGTGGAGTAGAGCGACGGCGGGATGAAGGAGGACGCTTTGGGAGGAGGGATGATGAGCGGCTCGGGACGGGGTCGCCGCTTAAACTTGGATTTCCCATCTTCGTCCGCTCCCGAATCCGTTTCCGCCTCCTGCGTGAAAACGGGATTGAAGTGACTGATGTTTTTTCCAAAAAATATTGATGAGCTGTAATGCAAAACATGAGCTTTCTTCTCGCAGTTAGGATGGAGAGTTATGCAAATAAGTTTTACAGTGAAAAGGTGTTGGATGCAAAAAATTGGGGGAAGTGATCCAAAATATGTTATTTAAAAAGTGATGCCTGTGGATATCAAGTTTTTGTCAAATGTTTTTACAAAATTCAACTTTATAGACCCACTCTGACAAAAAAAAATGTTTTTGATGGCATTTTTCTGATGAAAATAAAGAAAATTAATCTTAAAATTGCCTTTTTGTTCATTTCTTTATTCAAATTGTTGAGAATTCAGAGCAGAAAAAAAAATAGTTTAAAAAAAGAGCTTATTTGTGATTCCCTGCGTCGGATAATTCTGATTAATCCACTGGCGGACAAATGATCCAAGTGCGTCTTAGCGTTCCAAGTACGAGCGTTTGGCTCAAAACTAGGGTTATGTCCCAATTCCCTCACTACTTTTAGTACACGATATTGTCCGTTTGTCATTTTGTAGAGCTGTCCAAATCAACAATTCCAAAACCCCTAGAAATTACCAGTGTGCATGTTTGAGATCACGCAGGTGGACGCAGATCGCCTGGGTTGCAGTGCATTTTGGGTAGTTTTGACTCTGACATCACTTGTCAATTGCAAAAATATCGTGAGAACGAGACGGGTGCAGCTGGAAATCTGGCACTGCGCTGGCTGCAAGATGCATTGATGACTACAAAACAATGCATTGTGGGAAACGTGTCCCGGCAGTTCTTGTACTTCGATGTGATGCTGATCGGAAATAACTGGTGCTAAATAAAGGAAATTTGTGGATTTTGTTACTTTTTCTGGAAAGTAGTGAATCAGGGATGTAAAAATGAACAAGATTTAAAATCATCTGTAGTTATATGTGTTGGTTTCTTTTAACTTAAATTTCAATTTTATGGATTTTTCTGGGACAGTGGACATCAAATTAACTCAGTGGCTATTTTTCATCTGTTAAAAAATAATATATTTACAAAATATTAAAACTCCTAATAAAGAGGAAAATTCAATGGAATGTTAAGGTGAACCCCAACTTTCTCTTCTTATTCAGTCCCGCTATTCGGCTTTCCCTGCCCCCCCCGGTCTCACCGACAATCCAGGCGATGCGCAAGTGTTCCGAAACACACCTATTGCTCACCTGATGCTACATTAGCGAATATAGAGCACAATGCATTGCGTTTGAACGATTTTTGCCTTAAAAAAATGTGTTTAAATGTAATTTTTTTAACCAACTATCTCTATTTTCATCATCAGAACACAGTGGTTTCATAAATAGATGTCGCAAAATTTTTGTGTTGATTGAATTTTCACTAAATTCATTAAATTATCAAAATAATGAGCATAGTGTCCAAATTGTTTTTAAAATCCAGGCGACTATATAGTCCTGTACTATATAGTTTTTAGTAGTTAGGGAGCCATATGTCTGGTTAGGGGTGGGAGGGGCTGTAAGCTAGTGGTAGAGAGTGTAGATGGTGGGAAGTGGGGCGGGATTATTCACACAAATTTGGGGCAAATTTCAGACTCTGCAGAAAATATCTGAACTATTTAAAATAAATCAAAAGATGATTAGAGTGGGTCTTTATATTTAAAGAATAATTAGGTTAGTGTGTGAAATTCTTAAAATGCAGAAGTGGCTTCTCATCTGTTGCAATCGGTTCAGGACTGAAGCAATAAAGACTTTGACCTCCAAAAGACAAGTTTTATTGGACAACCCAATTTTCCATATTGATTGTAAGTGCATCTAGTCTACCGTTCCTTCAAATCTCTCCTCTCGTGAGAACCAACCTGACTAAAACTCTCAGTCACAGAGTTTCTGCGAGACCGCCGCCGAGCTACGATGACAGAGGGTTTGCGGTCCGACAGGCAGCGGCATGACATCTCTCTGGCTGAGACTTGCCTGAGCCCAGCCACCCTGCGGGTCCGTTTGACTCCGAGGCACCGGCACAGACACAGGGATGACCAGCGGCACGATGGGGGCCTGTCGGCCGGACGCCCCGTCCTCCTGCTGCCAAAACAAAAGAAAGCAGGAGGGGAAAACAGAAAAGAGGAAGATGATGAATGCACATGACTAATTTTATATGACACATCAAAGCCAAATCTAGGATTTTGGTTTTTTTAAGCAGATTTTAAAAATATCGGATATTTCTAGCAAGTCAGAGAGTGTTTTCCTGAATTCGGACATTATTATTTAAAGAATAAGATGATTATGAGGCTTTTATCGGACTGACAACTGTTTCTTTCTAACCGCAAAACAAAAGCTCGGAATTGTTGCAGGAAACCTGTTTGGGTAGAACTGAAGTGGAGTCGTGTAGGTTGACAGATCAGCCCCTCCTTACCTCCACAAAAAAACTGCGAAAAAGGCCTGAGGAATGTGGAGGTGTGCAGACATGCAGCTGCACCAACTGCTCGATCGGTCGGTCGGTGCGCACCGGCTGGATTAAAAGGAAGCCTCGTAACCTTGTAGAGAACTGCGTGTCCAAAACGTTTGGTGTTTACTGTCTGTGTAATAACGGAGAAACTGAAGAGGAATGCGTAGGTGGGTGTGGCTCCGACTGTGTAAACAATATAAACCTTGAATTTAAAAAAAAAAGGTGTCTGCTTTCTTTCGAGGCGAGAAAATCCTTGTAAATGAATGTGCGGCGTCCAGCTACGGTTTGACAGTTGAGACAGAAAGACGGAAGAAAAGGAGTGGAGAGCCATAAGGAAGTTCTGCAGAGGGCTCTTCCTCATTATATGGCTCCATTTTTCTTCAGGCAAGAAAACTTCTCACTTTCAAAAAAAAAAATAATAAAATTAAAAGTTGCCTCCCACTGTCCTGTCACTCCTGGAGGCTATTATAAGACACATTTTTGGTATATTTGTGCAATAAATGAGAGATGAATGTTTGTGTTTATTTCACCTTAATTGTTTTAGCAGGCAGAGACTCCATCTCTGACGCCTTTTGCGCAAGAGTCTCCAGGTTGATCTCCTTGGAAGCTCTCCGTCTTCTGCGGGTATTCTGGATGACCCCTCCTGTTGCCGCCTGGCTTGCTCCTCCTCCTCCTCCTCCTCCTCTGGCTGCTGGCACACCTGGAACTCCGTTGAGGGATGGCAGCGGCTCTTTGGACGCTGGAGCCCACGGATTTGCAGGAGGAGGACCGAGCGGGGACTGTCCCTCCCTGGAAAGGCGGCGTGAGCGCCGAGGGGCGGCCTGTGCCGCGTCCGGAGGGTTGGAGGGAACCTTTTCGGGGCACTGATCGGGCGCAGCTGATGCCTCACAGGTTGGAGTCTCCGGCTGCAGGGGTTCGTCTTTCACGTGGATGCCGTCAGGTAGCTGAGCTCCGGATGCGGATACGCTCCGAAGTTTTGAGTCTGTTGCTGCTTCGGTTGCACCTGCGGCTGTTCTGGCTGCGGCACGTTTTGTTGTTGGAGTTGTTGCATTTGCTGCATTTGTTGCTGTTGCTCCTGGATTTGTTGCTGGTGATATTGTTGCTGCATTTGTTGCATTTGCTGCTGTTGCATTTGTTGCTGCAGCTGGAGTTGCTGCTGCTGCTGCTGCTGCTGGTGATGATGATGCATCTGTTGCTGTTGTTGTTGCTGCTGCTGCTGCTGCATTTGGTGCAGAAGTTGCTGTTGAGTTTTGGGCTGCTCACCATAGACCAGGTTTGGCTTGTTTCCAGTGAAAACAGGGTAGTACTCGGATGCAAACTGCTGCTTGTTGGGTCGAAACGACGCCTGGAAGGGCTGCAACACTTGTCCCTGCAAGGCGTGAGACGACTGACTCTGGAGCTCCATGCCTTTGTGGTGATAGGCCTGCAATTGAGCCTGGTGCATTGCGGCGGCGGCGGCGTGCTGGTCCCACTCCAACCCTCTTCCCTGACTCTGAGGCTGGGCGGCATCCCTGTAAACCTCCACAGGTGCCGCCAGCTGGTTTTCCCCGCCGATCTGCAGCCCCACGCCGTCGTGGGCGCCTTTGTGGAAGGGCATCTGACCCCTGACGTTCACGCCGCCGATGTACGGGGCAAAGTTTTGCCCCCAGTTCTGGACGGGAGCCTCCTGGGGCCAAGCGGCCCCCTGCACGGAGTCCTGCATCCACTTGGCCTGTTGATAGTGCGGCAGAGCTCCTTTCTCCGGGTTGAAAACGTTGGAGGTACCGGCGCCGTCGCCATGGCTCGCCTTTAAAGCCGGTTGGCCCATACCATAATGCGCCTCCGCCTTCTTCATGGTTCGATGTTAACTGTTGTCAGTATTAACTTGGGAAGGAAAATTCATAAAAAGTCTGAGCGTGCAAAACTTTCCTCTGTAGTGTTCACCTAACTGAGAATCCAGGGAGGAAATAGAGATTCCAAAGGAAAGTCCATTCTTCTTCTTCTTCTTCTTCTCAGCCTTTTGAGAACAGATGGAGGGAAAAAAAGAAAAAAGTCATTTTTATTTACTTTTTATGCTAGTTTTGAGTCAACTTGCTTGCTAGCAAACCCAAAACTGAGGCCTGCGCCACAAGCCAGCCCCGTCTGTAAAGTTAAACAAAATCAAATGCAGAGGAAACACACTTGCAGAAATGACGATACGAGCTGACGAAGTTGTGAGCAACAAGAAGCAGCAGGCGCCAGCGCTGCAGCTGCCATTTGGCACAACAAGAAATACAGGAAACGAAGGGGCTCGTTCAATCACCCGATAGCCAGTAATGCTGTTACTTATAAGTAATAAGGAAGCGACAGAGTCAAGGTGGCAGATAGAAGACTTCAGATACCTTCTGTTTGTTTGTTTGCTTTCAGTGGTGCACAGACTTCTCCATGACTAGCTTCATGGAGCCACTTTGGTTTCGATCAAAGTCGACTTGGTGCAGCTCCATGATCGGAGAGTGTGCGCAGCAAATGTCATAGCTGACAACTTTCCATCGAGTTTCGCTGCGCACAATATGGCGAACGGACGACTTCACGGTCCCACGAAAACAACACGACAAAGTCCGGCCGCTCGGGAAGGGGCTTTCTACCGCCGTAGCCGCGATGTTGCACACCGTATCCGTAAAACCGTGCACTTCCAGGAAAACATGTCCACAACTTTCACCCCCCCTCCGTCTGCACTCGTCAACGAGGGAGCCGCACATGAGACGAACGCTGCCCCACAGCGGCGGAAGCCGGTAGTTAGGTTGTTGTTGTTGAGTGGCTCCGCCGGGTTGAAGCTGCTGCTCCGGTTTGTCGACTGCGCAAAGAAACTGTGCAAAACTGTGGACAAATTTTTTTCTTTCTATTTTTTACTACAGACACGAACGCACCGGCTCACCCTAAACAAGACGACAAACGGCCGGCCGTCCAATCAGATCGTCTGACCACGCCCAAAATTACATCCGTATACGTTTGTTTTGCTGACGCTGCTGCCCCGTATGCCAAAGTCAAACAGAACCCTCACAGGTTTTTTTAGTACAATTCCAAACAGTATTTTTTTTTTTTAAGTTAAAAATATATATTTTAGGAGTTTCTTATATAAACACATTTTTATATTGGGTTTTGAAGTCAAATAAACACCTTAATTAACTCTCTTTGTTTTATTTTAGTTTTAATTTTGAAAAAGACAACAGGGAAAATTAAGAAAACATAAAAAAGTAGTAATTAAAAAAGTTTGATTAGTAGTGTATATAAAATAATTCAAAAATATTTTATAATATATCTATTTATCTTACTTCATATTTTTTAAATAAAGCAAAATTATTATCCTAAGGTGACCAAATGATTGAAAAAGTACGGCATCATTTCATTAATTCTCAGGTAAATGTGTCATTCAAAAAGAAGACGCCACAGTAGAGTAAAAGCATGCATAATTAATTTAAAAATACTGTGGGACAGTATTTGTCAGTGTATATTGTTACTTAATCTACAATGTTCATAATAGAAAAATAAAATTTCTTTGATTTTTAAAGCATATTTTTGCATAATGGGCAGAAAATAAGAATTAAGATACTAACCATTATGTGTATTACATACTTGTTACGTCTTATTAAAAAAATCTATCTTCCAGCCATTACTTGTTTGAACTGGTCATCTGTTAAAACGTCACGTCCAAATAATCAATAATCATCAATAATCAACTGCAACCTCTCCAATATGAGCTAGTTTAGAGCTGTCAAATGACACCGGTAATCTAAAACGAGTGAATATCTTGAGAGAAGAGAGCATCTATTGTAAATTGTTCAAAGTGATCTTTTAATTATGACATTTTTTTCCTGAATTAAAAAAAAAAACACTGTTGTATCATCAGACATAGTTTCAGCAGAGCAGCAGTAGTTCATCAGAACAAGAAAGCCCTCTATTTCCCATCATCCCTCTGTTTATGTTCTCTCCCTCTAGCTTACAACCCTTTACAACCCCACACAACATTACTGGGGCAGCGAAAATGACGGGCAATATTGGAGCTATCCAGCCGTACAGTTTTGAGGAGAAAACACAAAGACGTACATGGATCTAGGAGTATGTTCTACGTCACAACCACATTTTGCATCAGGATTTTGTTTTTTGCTCCTCATTTAAAATCATTTTAATGAAGAAATACTCACAGACTGAATTTTAATCTAAATTTTCTTTGTATATGTCATCCATCATGAGGAAAAATAACATTAAAAATTAATGTGGGTCTTTAAAACTTGTTCAAAAGAAGAACGGGTTGAGTCTTAAATTGAATGTCCTTACTAGAATTATTTAGTCTGATATAATTCCAGAAATCACATAATATTCAGATTTCCTGATTCTGGCACAATTAGGAATACTTTGGGGCTCCAGATGAGATCACAGACCGCAAACTACACATTTTAGTTTGGTTGTGCTGCCGCTCTGCGCTGCTGTCTGTGGGCGGGGCTCCCTCCGTGTTGCAGGTACTCCGCCACGCCTCCTGGATGCGGGAATCTGAGGACCAATTAGAACGCACGGAGATCGCGGCGTCACGAGCACAGCAGCGCAAGGATATCTCTCCCCATCCATTAGCGGCTAAACGGCTAAGGATCGCTAACGCCAGCTATGATTCACGCTGTATTTGTTTGTGAAATGAAAACTTTTGCTTAATAGAGAAGAAAATGTTTGGATTAAAGCAAAACGGAAGCAAGGAGATTGTTGGTTTATATTGTAGAGGAAGCGAGGTAAGAGCTCGCGGAAGGATTTCCTTCCAAAGAGTTATCCATTTGGAAACATGCTAATTAGCTTTTTAACGGTACCACAAGGAGTCGCCTTACGAAAAACGGCTATGCATATGCTGTTCTTTTAAAAATAAAATATTTATTAATCTATTTAAATAAAAAAGACCAAATGGTTAACAATAGACAGTGTTTACTATTTTGCATTTTTGTTCTCCATCAGACTAGCTAAACGATGCTAACTGTCTAGCAGCTAAATTCTAGATGCATCTTACATGTAATATGTGTTGTTAGGTTGTGATTAATGTAAATAAACATAATTGATGGTCTTTCTTGAGCTACAGCCTCATATTTATCAAGAAATCACACAGATTACTAAATTTAAGGGTCTACTTTATTCCAGGGATGTGTTTGTCAAACTGATGCCAGGTTCAGGCTGTAGGTGACAGCAGTCAGGATGAATGGAGGTGTGGATCACACGGATATCCTGTCCGTGGGAGATGTGGTCAGGGACCGGTGGAAAGTGGTATGTTTTCTTCCAGAGGATTCTGTTTACTGAGGGGGCAAAGCAGAAGTCACAATTGCTCAATTTGATTTCAGATCAGGAAGATTGGTGGAGGTGGCTTCGGGGAGATCTATGAAGTTCTGGACCAGTTGAGTCAGGCCACTGTGGCGCTGAAGGTGGAGTCTGCTCAGCAGCCCAAGCAGGTGCTGAAGATGGAGGTGGCTGTGCTGAAGAAGCTTCAGGGTGAGTGATGATGTTCCTTCCGACTGTGTCCGTTATTGTTCTGTCTGTAGTTTAACCAATAATACGGTCCATAGCAATGCAGTTATGTCTGTTTTGCACCCAAAACGGGCTTTAAAAGCAGCACTTTTTTATGACGTAGACACCAATGATCATTATTTCTGCTCATCTCTTACACTTAAAGATGTTGAAAACAAACAATAAAGAATATAGAAGGTAAAAGAAAAGACCCACTCTAATCATCTTTTGATTTGCTTTAAAAGCCTTCGTAGAGACCTTTTAATTATTATTTTTCTAGGACAGGGGTGTCAAACTCAATCGCACAAGGGGCCAAAATCCAAAACACAACTTAAGTCGCGGGCCGAACAGGATAAAACTTTAAAACCCTAAGTTCTGAGAGTTGAAGATGCTGAAATTGATTGCTGAAAATACTGAAGATGATAGCCAGGTAACATTTTAGCTAAATGCCAAATTAACTCAAAAAAACTAAAAAAAAAAAAAAATAATCTTCACAATAACCTAAAAAAAAAAGAAAAAGGCTAAATAAGCCAAAATATCTAGCGTGTATTTATTATCCAAACTCCAAGACAGCCTAAAAAACTTATATTAAAAAAAAAAAAAAACCTAAATTAGCCAAAACAGCTAGCATGTAACTGAAATATTAGCTAAACTCCAAAATAGCCTAAAAAATCTTAGAAAATAGTCCAAAAAGCTATCAAAATGCCATGCTTTAAAACTTTAAAATCGTAACTTTTTAACATAAGTAATAAAAAGGCAGGAATATTATTCCAGAATAAATCAACTTAAATAACTTTCAATATTTTACTCTCCATAAAAATATATTCTGTCAAAATTATACAAGTTAAAAATAAGCGCAAGATGGTGGGGCATCGGGTCATTAATAACAATGGAATAAAATGATCTGGAGGGCCAGATAGAATTACCTGGAGGGCCTGATCTGGCCCCCGGGCCTTGACTTTGACACATGTGTTCTAGGACGTAGTTTCTGCAAAACAACATTATTTTAATAGAAATTTGCCTCTTGAGTTGTGGGCAGAACTGTTCCCATCACCTATAACTGAGCATTCTGTTTACACGTTTACTAACATTTGCAATGCAACAAAAATGGCTACCAATATTGGAGCTATCCAGTCGTACTGAATTAATCAAATCAACTTTATTTATATAGCACTTTTCCAAAAAGTTCATTTTTTATTAAAGTGCTTAACATAAAAGAAATTAATAAAAAATAATAAAATGTTAAAAACAAACGACAATGCCTCAAACCCCACCCCTCCACACACTCGCACAAACACACACCGACATATTTCCACACCATGATATTAAAAACAATAAAAATAACTAATTACTAAAAAGCTGGAAAAATAGAAATCTAGAAATCCTTCAAAGAATTTCTAGATTTTTTATTGCATGGCTGTACATCGTTTGTTTTCCTTTAAACATTTCCAGGTGTACAGTTAGTTTAGATTTCCTCCACTTCCTCTCTGCTCTCCTGCATTCACGTTTCATGACTCTGATGTCTGCATTTATCCATGGCGCTGGAGCTCTAGCTTTCACTGTTTTAGTTTTAAGTGGAGCTACAGCATCAATTGCTAAGGTTCGTTTTTTATTAAAATACTCAACCATAAAATCACATGGTGCAGGTAAAATCTGAGCAGGAGTTTGATGTAAAATTAAACCAGATGACAGCTCAAAGGAGGAAACCGAAGATTTAGTAGCTTCACATGTGCAAGCTTTTTTCATCAGTATTTTTGTCTACATCTGATTCACAACTAATTGAATAGAGAAATAATCAGAAATGCAACTTAAAGCTTAATTTTCTATTATCATAAAAAAACATGTTAAAACACAATTTTCTTCGGCGCTTGTTTTTAAAAATTACACGTTTCAATGCAAAATGTTGATATATTTAGATTTTTTGACTTTTTACCTGAGGGGAAATTTTCTAAAACTGAATCTTATCTTTTTAGGTAAAAATCACGTGTGTCGCTTTGTGGGCTGCGGCAGGAACGATCGCTTCAACTACGTGGTGATGGAGCTGCAGGTATCATTCTCCTACTAGTCATGTTTATTATTTTCCCTCTACACGTCGCTGCTCCTCTTCACGCCCCTAATTTGCTGCGTTAAGGGGAGGAATCTGGCAGACCTGCGCAGAACAATGAGCCGCGGCACGTTCTCCGCCTCCACAACGCTGAGGCTGGGCAAGCAGATTTTAGAAGCCATCGAAAGCATCCATTCTGTTGGTTTTCTGCACCGCGACATCAAACCGGTAACATGCTGTTCGTCTTCATGGTGTGATGACTACATTACAAACTAAACGGCTTATTTTAACTGCAGTCAAACTTCGCCATGGGACGCCTTGCCAGTACCTGCAGATGCTGCTACATGCTCGACTTTGGTTTGGCTCGCCAGTTCACCAACTCAAATCAAGAAGTCCGGCCAGTAAGTGCTTCTACTTTATCAACTGTGGCATCATTTTAGTTAAATAAATTAAAGACAATTTGTTTATCGTGTTTTTTAGTGAAATGTTTGACAAAACTGTTCATCTTCCTGTTTTGTTCTCTCCTTCAGCCTCGTCCTGTTGCCGGTTTCAGAGGAACTGTGCGATACGCTTCAATCAACGCTCACAAGAACAAGGTGGGATCATTGCAAGATGATATTGAAACATATTTCAGATAGGGCTGCCACGATTAGTCGACTAATCGATGACTAATCGACTATTAAAATAATCGACAACTAATTTAATAGTCAATTAGTCGTTACTTTATATTGTATGAAGTCAGATTGTAGTAAAGTTGAAAGTTATAATAGCCTTCTGCTAGCTTTTTGGAATATTTTGGCATTTATTAAGGTTTTTTAGGCTATTTTGGAGTTTAGCTAATATTTCAGCAGCATGCTAGCTATTTCGGCTAACTTTAGCTTTTTTACATTTTTTAGGCAACTTTTGAGTTTAACTTATATTTCAGCTATATATGCTAGCTGTTTTGGCTAATATAGTATTTTCCATTTTTAAGGCTAATTTGGAGTTTAGCTAATATTTCAGTAGCATGCTAGCTATTTTGGTTAACTTAAGCTTTTTTAAGTTTTTTTAGGCAATTTTTGAGTTTAGCTTATATTTCAGCTATATGCTAGCTGTTTTGGCTAATATAGGATTTTTCCGTTTTTTTAAGGCTAATGTGGAATTTAGCTAATATTTCAGCAGCATGCTAGCTATTTAGGCTAACTTTGGCTCTTTTTATTTTTTGGCTAATTTGGCATTTAACTAATATTTTAGCTGATTATCAACTTCAGCATCTTTACATCCACTTTGGCCATGAACAGATTAGTCGACTAATCGGAAAAAATAATCGGTGATTAGTCGACTATTAAATAATCGTTTGTGGCAGCCCTAATTTCAGATAACACCCCCACTATGTGTGTCTTGTGGCACCACTGTCTTCACCCTTTCCAGCATTTTCTTGTTTATTTATTACATTATAATCTTGCATTAGCACTTTTTAAATACTTTTAATACTCTTCACTTCTGTTCTTATATTTTATTGTTATTGCTTCTGCACCAAGGACAAGTGCAATGACAAAATGTAGACTATTCTATTCTATTCTATTCTATTCTATTCTATTCTATTCTATTCTATTCTATTCTATTCTATTCTATTCTATTCTATTCTATTCTATTCTATTAAGTAGTCAAATATATGTTTTGCAATAATTATTATGGATGTCTTAGGGCTGCAAACACATAGACACGCATGGACTTTTTCACTTTTTTTTAAGCTCTCTCAAAGTTTTCAAAGAACCAAGCTGATGAAAAGCATGTCTTTTCTGTGCTTTTAACACGTTATTGTGGCATTTTTCTGATGATTGAGGACAAATGTAAAGAAAATTAAGATTAAAAGTACATTCTTGAGTATTTCTTTATGCAAATTGTAGTGAATCAGGAGCAGATAAAAAAATGCTGTTTTGGTTATGAGTCGCGCTGGACGATATGGAAAAAATTGATTTTTATGAGAAATGAATATAATAATTATTATATATAAATAATAATAATACACATATACCACAATAAAATATATTTTCAGTTATTCTCTGAAAAAAATTGGGCAAAAATGTAATTACTTAATTTTCTCTAACTATTATTTCAAGTAACATGTAACTGAATAATTACAAATGAGAAATATTTTTCAAAGTGCTCAACAGTTTCAAGTTTCTTAGCAGGAAAACACAGTTTTTGCACAAATGTTCAGCAATAAAAATACACAAATAAAAACAATAGAAGAGAAATGTACTATAGACACTTTTCTTTTTTATTTTATTTATTTATTTCAATTATTTTATTTTTTTATTTATATATTTTATATATATTTTTTGTACTGTATAAACCTTTTTTCGCTTACACGATATGTATCATCATATCGCCTAGCTATAAGTATGAAAATGAGGGTCTTTAAGTTAGCGGGAGAACATGTAAACAGAGAGCTTTCAGCTACGGAGAGGGGAAGAGAGGGCGGGGTCTCTCTGCACTAACGGTCCCGTCCACATCTCATCTGGGCTCTTACTGTATCCAGTCCGGTCCGGCTTTGCCGGCTCTCCGTTTCATTGGAACGAAAAAAAAAAATAAAGCATTTTAAGTCACACGGCTAGCTATCAACGATTTGAACGCATTCTGTACAAGAGGAGATTCATTTAGAATTCCCTAAAGCCAATCAGGATTCAAAATGCCTGGTAAAAAAAAAAAAAAATCAAAGTAGCACAAATTATTTTTTAGCTACACATTTACATCAGCAAAACTCCTTCGTTTGCTGCAATGCAGTTTTGTTTTCTTCACGCCTTTTTCGTGTCTCCAGTTTGTCATAAATCATTGCTCGTATTCTTGTGTCTTGTGTTGCAGGAAATGGGTCGTCATGACGACCTCTGGTCTCTCTTCTACATGCTAGTTGAGTTCATGGTTGGGCAGCTTCCCTGGAGGAAAATAAAGGATAAGGTATGCGCGACTGTCTGTGCATCCACGTATGAACGCTGGTCGCCCGCTCACTTTATCTTGCTGTCGTTTTTAGGAGCAGGTAGGCAATCTAAAGGAAACTTACGACCATCGACTCATGCTGAAGCACCTCCCCTCCGAGTTTAGTACGTTCCTGGATCACATCATGACCTTGGACTATTTCACCAAGCCTGACTATCAGGTTGTCTATCTTTTGTTTGTTTTGCATGTTTCTCTGTGACTGTCAGATGCTGATGCATGTTTTTTTTTTGTTTTTTTTTTTAGCTCCTGACGTCATTATTTGACAGTGCCATGAAGAGCCAGAATGTGCTGGAGAATGACCCCTACGACTGGGAGAAATGTGATTCGGAGGATATGCTGACCATCACTGCCGCAGCAAACACCGCTCAGCAGCTCACTCGCCTCACACCGGCTTACCTCGGGTACTTAAGGCTAAGAATATTCTATTACTATTGACGCTTTCGAGCCGCTGCTGCTGCTGCTGCAGCTGCGCCTCTGCTCTCAAGTCGTCATACTCTTCTGTGCAGGAAACTTCAGCTTTTAATCTGAAAATCTGCACAGTCAGAGATGTTGTGAAAATGAGCTGCAGGGGTCACCTTCCACCCTTCCCTCTCCTCCACAGCATGGCCAACGCCTCAGTGCTGCCAGGAGAGCTGCAGAGGGAGAACACCGAGGATGTCCTTCAAGGGGAACGCCTCAGCGATGCAGACAACTGCCCCCCCATCCCCACACCGACAACCCCTGGTGGAGATGTGTGGGAGGAGATGGACCGCAACCGAAACCATAAACGTGCCCAACCCATGATCAGGAAGGTCGGGAGTGCACTTTACTGTAAAAGCTCGGCCTCATATATTACTGTCATAAATATAACATGAGGAAAATTCCCTTTTAGCTTAACCTCCTAGCTGTGCTGGAAGTGTTATAAGTATAAATCTGTATTATTTTGCTCACTCGCAGGTGGTGAGTGAAGACGAACACAGTCAGAACCAGGGGAACCAGAGTCCGAACACCGGCTCCATGCAGAGTTCGCCCCGACGAGTGCGATCAGAAACCATGTTCTTAGACAGAGCCGCTCCACTGCTGCGGAGGATGAGGCATAGCCAGAGCTTAGCGTTCGAGAAGAGGCTCGCCCCCGAACCCAAACCCACCATCGAGCGCTTCCTCGAGGCCTAGTGAGTGCTTAAAATATCCATGAAACAAAAATGTGAAGGAAAGAAGTGCGTTATTTATTTATTTTTATTTGTTTCAGTCTGGGGAAACAGCGTCCTGTCCTTCCCTGTGTTGGAGAGAAGTCTATCCCCGAGAAGGACCAAGGGATGCACACCCCGTCGTCCAATCAGGAGCATTCCGGTACCGCCACGGTCGATCCAGAGGAGGGTGCGGCCAGCAGCGGCTTTGTCGCCGTGACCGTCAGCCCCATGCCGCAGGAGGGAGACTCTCAAGAGTGGGTGATGCTGGAACTTGAGCAAGGCAGCAAGCCCCCCCCAGACGCGAAGCACGAGGACAAGCGTCGGACCCACATTCCCGCTGACGCTCAAGTCCCGGAGCCGCAGGAGGAGGAGCAGACCAGTCAGGCGGCTCCCAGCAGCCCCGTCCTGTCACAGATGGCCATGCCCGGCACGTGGTTACTGGGTCACCGGAGGCTGCCGGGAATGCTGGGACAAATGCCCTCAGTGGTTATGGGAAGACCCCAGATGGAGCAGGTAGGGGGTGACAAAGTTTGTTGTTTGGAGGTCAGTTTGTGGAGAAAAGTAAAAAAAAAAACACTCAAAATTCAAGGGTAAAAACGACTTTGCAGTAGTTTCTTAGCGAGTTTGATAAAATTATCATTTTTTTGTGACTATTTTGGCTCTTCAAGATAAAAAAAAGATTTTGCTGTAAGGCCACAAAATGAACATCCCATAATAGGCTGTTATTTGAATATCTAGAAAAAAAAAACAAAATAATTCCTCTATTTATCAGCTTTACTGAATCAATTCAATTCAAACTAGAAAACTTGCATTGTCTACGATAATGCTAGTCTAAACGTTTTATGCTGAAAGTTGTCGCTGAAGATGCTAAAGCTTTTTGTTGAAAATGTTGATGGGATTTACTTTAATCGCTGAAGGGATTTGCTGAAAAAGCAAAAGCTATTTGCAAGATGTGCTACAAGACAGGAAATTTTGTTAAAGAATTATGAAAGAGCGCTGAAGTTGACCTAAATTTCTGAAAAATTTGTAGCAAAAGCTTAAAAATTCCTAATACATGCCAATTTTGCTAAAAATATTTAGTGTGTTGCTTAAACTTAAAATTAGCCAAAAAATAACTTTAGTAGATGTCAAAGTAGCCAAAATAAAGCTAACTCGTTGCTTAAATACTAGCTGAACTCCAAAATATCCTAAAATTCCTCGGTGAACTAAATTAGTCAAAAATGTTACTTCTAAAATAGAAACTAAACTCTAAATTAGCTTATAAAAACCTCAGTAGATAACAAATTAGCCAAAAAACATTAACCTGTTGCTAAAATAGAAGCTAAACTTCAGATTTGCTTAAAAAAAACTGTAGAAACTTTAGATGCCAAGTTACCCAAATGAGCTAGCATAATGCTAATGTAACAGCTCAATGCCAATTTTTTTTTGAAAATTACTATAAAAGATGAAAACATATTAAAGGGTCCCTACCATGACTTTCTTCAGCCTTTCAGAGTAAACTGTATCCATATATATGATCATATATTACATTGGGAACTCTTAAAAACAAATTATTTATAAGATATGAGTTATTTTTGTGGCTGTTTTAATACTCGGAAGTAAAACGACTCGATTTCTGAACCTCCGCCTTTCGCTCCTTGTCGGTCCCGCCCATTTTACGACGTCATCCTTGAAACCGCCTCCTCAGCCTGAACAAAATTTGTAAACAAAACCACGTGACTAAAGATGGATGTGCTGCGGTCTGCAGAACCTTGTCAGAACGTTTCCCTTTATCAAACCTTTTATTTTGCTAATGGATTTTGAGCGTCTGTATGAAGGCCAGATTCAATACGGTTTGTTACCACGGAGGAATCCTGCATGACGGTTACTGGAGTTCCTACAGGTACACTCGCTAAAAGACACGTTGCCAGAATCAATGAGGATCATGTTACACGTTGTTTTATTGAGCATGAATTAATCCGACCACATTTTAATGAGTTTCCGTATCTCATCATTGTGGTTTTCTTTAGTTTTTTGGTGGTGTTAAAATAAGAGTTCTAACAAGTAAACGGTTGGAACAATTATTTCCTTTTGGATAACATGACAATCTAATGCTTTACACTTGTGCGTGGCTTACCGGTCTCCTCATTTCTACCGTGTTTACATCACGTGACTGTCGGATAAGGTGGCCGTTTTGGCTCTCAGTCGGTGTCATATTCAGACTGAGGAATCTCAGAGC
Organism: Oryzias javanicus; assembly: GCA_003999625.1. Lineage (NCBI taxonomy): Eukaryota > Metazoa > Chordata > Actinopteri > Beloniformes > Adrianichthyidae > Oryzias > Oryzias javanicus. The sequence continues at coordinate 12,521,329 of CM012460.1, read as the reverse complement.
AAACTGAAGTTTGGTCCGATTGGAAACTAACCGCGACCCCCTTGACACTCAGGTCCTCAAGTCCAGGTCTGCTGGGGGTCCCAAAAGTACAGAACTAAAACCCCACGGCGAGCCCACATTTAAGCACTGTGGACCTCACCTGAGGATGTTACGGCTTCATCCACTGTGGAGGTTTTTAAGAAAAAGCTTAAAACTCATCTTTTTAGTATAGTTTTGCTTAATTCTTACATGCCCACATGTTTTTATATAATTTTATACTTTTTTTGTACTTGTGGGATGCGTATGTTGCTAGATTTTTTATGCGTTTTAATGTGTTTTTATTTAGTTTATTTATTTATTTAGTTTATTATGATTGCTTTTCTTTTTGTCTTACTGTTATTTATTTATGTTACTGTGGAAAGAACTTTGAGATGCTTCAATATATTTGAACTTGAAAGATGGGTCAGAGCGGTTCCTGGTACAGTAAGGTAGTTATTTCCTGCCACAGCTCCGCAATGAAGATGGAGGTGTGTTCATTGTAGTCTGGGGGCGGAGCTTGCAGCACAGACTCTTCCTGGAGAGAGTTGTTGGCATCAATCTTACGTCAGCACGTTTCCAACTCGTTTTTGTGGGTATGGGAGGGGCTGCTGCAGACTGCACAGGATTTTAGAGGATTACTCTTAAATGCATGAACGGATCAAAATACCGTTTTGGGGTTTTTTATAGAGAGGAATGAACAGTAAAATGCATTTAGAACCTCAAAAAGTAGAATTTTTATGGTAGGGCCGCTTTAAATTTAAAGACTTTCTCACTTATTTCCTATGGGGCATATTTTGCTCAATATTTCAAAAACTATAAAGTTCATAAATACCAAAATTACAAGTAGTAATGTCCTGAACGAGTTCAATGTTTTAATACCAAGATTGCTAAAATTGTTGAAAGTGGGATTGCCGAAAAACTTAAAGAAAGGAGCAGGAGAATCACATCGTACAAAATTCAACTGACTGAATTTAAGTCAGACTATTTACTAATTTGACTTATTTTAATCTACTCTGCCCTACAGTCGCCTGTACTGAAGAATGACGCTGTTGCCTTACAAGAAACATCTGGTCAAATGGAGGAACTGGCAGAAGAAAACTTAAAAAATGGGGGGCGTTTGGATTCAGCCCCAGCGTTAAGCCCAGCTAAGGCCGCCGCAGCCCACCTGACTAAAGACCGAGACCCCGAGAGTGACTCCGGTCTACCGGATCGCTCCTCGGAACCGAATCAGCAGCTCCAGGCCGACACGGCGGGAGGCGCCGTGGAGAGCACAGTCACCGTCTCCTCTTCTCCTCCGCCAGCTTTGCTTAGACAAAAAGATTCTCCCTCTTCACCGAGATTCAGTCGGATCCCCGTGAGAGACCCCAGCAACCCCTTGGACTCTCCGAGCAGGGATCTGAACCTGGAGAAGCGACACCGCTGGAGCAGCCCGGTCCCCGGCTCCCCCACGCACTCCCCCTCCCCGTCCCTGTCCTGCGACAACCTGCCCTGCGCCTTGCCGAGAGACAGACTTTCCTCCGAAAGAGGCTCGCGCTCAGATTGCGTGGGAGAAGATCCGCTTTCCCTGTCGTCTTCTTCAGGAAGTAAAAGTAAAATCCCTCGCCCTGTGAGCGCTTCGTTTCTACCGGAGCAGCTAACCAGCAGGTTTCTGCCTCGACCGCCTCCCGGAAAACCACCCATCCGTCCTTGTGTTGATAGCAGGTATAGAGTACCTTGAGGCAATATTATCACCCATGCAACAAACTCCAAAACACACCAAAGGTTGCACACACCTAGTACCTGGTGAAAATGAATTTTGGGCAAAGTGAACGACCCAATGATGACATCCCAGCAGGGAAAACCATGGAAAAAATAATACACATTTCTAAGTCCACTAATGAAACCAAAACAGACATTTTTGGGATTTTTAGATTTTCCCACAATATGTGAAAAGAAAACTTTTGTGTAAGTGATGACATTTCACACAAAGTTAAGTCTACAACCACAACTAAAGTTTTATTGACCTTTGACCTTATGAAGAGGCGACCATCTTGAATTTTCCTAAAGAGCAACACTTATAAATTTAAATTCCTCCTACGGTATTTTCATATTAATAGCTTCCTTGAAGCTATTAAAATGAAAAATGTAGTTAGAAGTTGTAGGTTTTGATTGGCGTTAGGGTGGTAAGCCTGCAAAAGTGCCATCACCTCGTTGATCGCACATTTTATACCAAAAATTTTTGAAGTTTTAATTTATGAATCCCTGGCTCAGGCTGAAGTAAACAATATAACAAACATTAAGACAATAGTACAAATGTGGGCTTGGTTATCAAATAAACCTCTGTTGCTAAGGTTCCAAAAATTTTACTTTGGCCAATTCTTCTAAAAATGACATTGAATTATTCGTCACCCCCAGGTGACTAAAAAATAAAATGGTTGCTATGGAGATAAAACAACAGAAAAGCTGCCATTTAGAAAAAAATAAGTGTTTTTTCATTCCCTTCTAACCACCCCAGTAAGATCAAAGGAAGGCAGTTGGGGCCGGGGCGAGTAGTTTTAATTTTGAAACAAAATAGCTTTAACAGGATGCAAAATAACAAAATTTCCACCTAGGAATTTTAATCTATCGCTTTATAACTCCTCGAAGCTACTTAGATTACAAAAATGTTGTAATTCGAAGTTGTAGGTTCTGAACGGCGTTAGTGTGGTGAGCTCGCAAAAGCCTTGTTATTTGTGTGTTTTTACCAGCATTTTTTAAAATTTTAACTTATGAATCCTTAGCTCAAGCTGAACAAAACAATATAACATACAATAGGACTATAGTGTAAATGGGGGTGTGATTAGCAAAAAAAAACTTTGTTGCTAAGGAAATTGAAAATTGTACATTTGTAGATTCTTCTAAAAATGACATTGAATTATTCGTCACCCCCAGGTGACTAAAAAATAAAATGGTTGCTATGGAGATAAAACAACAGAAAAGCTGTCATTTAGAAAAAAATAAGTGTTTTTTCATTCCCTTCTAACCACCCCAGTAAGATCAAAGGAAGGCAGTTGGGGCCGGGGCGAGTAGTTTTAATTTTGAAACAGAATAGCTTTAACAGGATACAAAATAACAAAATTTCCTCCTAGGAATTTTAATCTATCGCTTTATAACTCCTCGAAGCTACTTAGATTACAAAAATGTTGTAATTCGAAGTTGTAGGTTCTGAACGGCGTTAGTGTGGTGAGCTCGTAAAAGCCTTGTTGTTTGTGCGTTTTTACCAGCATTTTTTAAAATTTTAACTTATGAATCCTTAGCTCAAGCTGAACAAAACAATATAACATACAATAGGAATATAGTGTAAATGGGGGTGTGATTAACAAAAAAGCTTAGTTGCTAAGGAAATTGAAATTTTTCCTTTTGTAGATTCTTCTAAAAAGGACATAGAATTATTTGTCACCTCCAGGCAACAAAAAAATAAAATGGTTGCTATGGAGATAAACGAACACAAAAGTTATCATTTTGAAAAACAGTGTCACATGCAGCTCTGACCAGAGTTGAGTGAGGTCAAAAGGGAGCAGTGAGGGTGGGGGCGAGTAGCTTTAATTTGAATTCTGATTAGAAATCTGTTGTTTGTGTCCTGGCTTTTTAAATGTAAACAAAATTAAAGAAGCATACATTCCTCACCATTTCGTTGTTTTGCAGGCGGCGGCGACTAAGGGTTCGCGCTAGCAGCACCAGCGATGCAGACTTTCTGGCCAGCCTGACCCAGCTCATGCAGGACCGTGGAGGAATACTCCTCAGCCCCCCACATCGCCCTCGAAGCTCCTCCTCCCTTCAGCGCTCGCTGAGCTCCTCTCCGTCCCGGCAGGAGCTCCGTGAAGGCGGGGCGCTGCAGGGACGCAGCCGTTCCCCTTCCAGCCTCTCGGGTTCCCCGCCCCCGAGGCAAGCTGACCCGCAGGACCGGGCAGCAGGACCCGGTCTGTGGGGTCGTAGCTCCAGAGGACGCGGGCCACTTTGCGAGGGTAAAGGCAAAGTGACCCGGTGACTGCATTTACCTCCAACTGACTGATCTGGACAACTGTAGAGACACCGCTTCACTTCCAGTCCCTGGCAGCATGTGTAAATTTATTTACTCAAGGGAATGTACTGTATGTAATTTAAAATGTATCATAAAACGAGTTTATTTATTTATTTTCTTTTTTTTGGTTGGATGTAGAGGGGAAAATCGTAAGAATGCCAACTCCTTTCCCTCTTCTGTTAAAACTCCAGAAAAGCCTGACATGAGACCAAAAGGATTTAATACTTTGTGGGATGTAAAAACCATACTAACTGTAGATATGTAACATCAGAAAAGTCGTAATCACTAATTATAGAAACTCACATTATGAGCAAAGAAACACCACATGCCTGAATTAGCACATAAAATACAACGCAGGAGCTCCTGCGTCAACCTTACTTTTATCAACTATTATAGTATTAGCAATGAGCTGCTCATTTTGACAAATCTGTGTGTTATTGTGCTTTTTTTTGCTAATAAATGTATTGCAGCTAGCATATTAGAATGTACATTGCAAGTGCACTCATTTAGGTATTGTACATTTGCATGAATATTATTGCAAATATTTTTTAAAATTATTTATTGGTACAATCAGCTGAAACATCTGTATTTTTATTGAATTGCTTATCAAAATACATTGCGACATAGACCAGCAAAGACTAAAGTCTGCTTTGTTCCTCATTATTAATGTGGTTTCCTTTGTGTCTTTCTGTGATAAAAGCATCATTTTCTTCTGGCTAATTTTTTGCCTAATTAGTTGAAGGAGACAAAAATGTAAAAAAGAATTGAACTTTACGAGTTCATGAGCTAAAGAAAATGTTAACAAACATTAGTGACAGGAAGAAAAAAGGTAAAATAAAAAAAAAAAATCATTTGGGTTAACTTTATAGATATGTGTCCAAATGAGACACAGTTTCTTGTGGTATTTTAGTAATTAAAAATGACCTTAACTCTTGATTGATAATTAAAAAAAAGTATAGTTGAAGCATTATAAACATGTTGTAAAAATGGCTGCTGGAGGTCTAGAACAGAGGTGCAGACTGTCTGGGGTCATCTGGCAGAACGCTGATGGAGTCCTCTGCTTTTCCACACAGCATGCAGAGCATGGTATACTCCTAGAATGTAGAAAAACATAGTTTTAAGACAGAACTGAGCACATCTAACAGAAATGTTCTGAAGAGACAAATCCATTATTATTACCTGATATTCATCAACAACAGAGAAGGTGTATTCATGTCTGGCGATGACATGGTCACAGTTTTTACAAACATCTGGAACAAAAAGAGGAAGGGGCTTTAAGGTAAAACACAATGAAACTGATCACATGCAATAAACTGTAAAAGTATTTGATGTTTTACCCTTTTCTTGCCTTTAAAAAAAAAAAATCACAAAACTTTTCATGTCAAAGTGAAAACAATTCTACTAACACCAAAGAAACTAAAATATATAAATAAATTTGTTCACATAAACAATTATTTTGAAATAAAGTAAAGTAAAAGAATCCAAGGTCGGATGAGACCAAAACTGAGCTTTTCAGGACACATCAGACAAAAAAAAAAAAAAAATTAAAAAACACCATCACCACTGTGTAGCACGTTGGTGGCAGTATCATGTTTTGTTTTTCAGCAGCAGGCCCTAAAAGGATTGTCAAGATACAAGATATTGAGCGTTTCCATTAGAAAATGGACCCATTGAGCTGGACTGAACCGGACCATTTTCAGGCTTTTCATTTGAGATTAAGACCTATCCACACAGACTTTGTGCTGTCAATTCAGCCAAATTTGACTGCAAAATATTGACTCCACAGGGGTTATAATTTATGCAAACATTTCTATTTATTTATACACTTTTGTTTACTTTGTCTAAATATGTTCCAATAGCTTTGGTGTGAAAAAATACTATTTTTTTTTAAACATGAGTCATTTATGAAAGCAAAAAGTTGGGTAAATATTGTATAAGAAGGAGATTTGTGCAAAAAGTGTGAATTAAAGTCCATTCATTTAAGCTCTTCCAACACAAACTGATGTGATTTTTTTCTAAAAGTAAATCTGACTTCAGTTTACACACATACCTAACCAAATGCCTGTTATTTATATATTTATTTTAATCATGGATGAAGCACAAAAGGAGACACTAACGATCATATGTGACTATCTCCTCCCCATCCTCCTCCTCAGTGGATTTATTGTTGATGAGCACGAAGTCCCTTTTGTGGCAGCTGGCACAGCCTTGATAGTTCATCAGATACGAGCCATTCTCCAAACAAGTGTTACCCTGAAATTAAAAAAGTATGACTAATAATTAGAGCAGAACGCTATTTATGTGTTTAAATGTTACATTACAATCACAGTTGGTGAAGCCTTTAAATAGTTACGACCTACCCGATCTGGGTATTCCTTTTGCACGCAGCCGTTGCACATTGTAACTTAAAATTTGACAAAAGCAACACATAAAATGTAAAAACTCTGTATAAACAGCTAACACTTCTAAGCAAAACTCCTCTTCCGTAAAAACGGGATGCGACTTTGTAGATCTAAAAGAGCACTCGATAGACCGCTCATGTGTCAAGTAGGAGGGCTGTTCAACCGCTATGTTTTGTAAATCTACAGTGAGCAGCCAAACATCCGGAGTCGTGCCAAAAAGTGAAGTGTTGCCAGAAAGTGGTTTGTCCACGCGGATTTGTATCGTTTTGCGACAATGAAAGCATTTGCTTTTATAGGAAAAGCTTTAGATTAGAATAGAATAGAATAGAATAGAATAGAATAGAATAGAATAGAATAGAATAGAATAGAATAGAATAGAATAATGTATTATTACAAACTCAAGGTCCAAATAACAAGACTATAAAAACAAACAGAAATTCATACAGAAAAAGCACAGTGATTATCCATATAAAAAAACGAATGGACGTAAGAATCAACATAAAAGCACATATTAATAAAATTAAAAACTGAACGGCTTAAAAATCTGTCCACAGAAGAACCTCCAGATTGGCGACTGATATCCAAGAGTGCTATACTTTTTTGCTGAGGGCTAAAATAATGTCATCCTCTGAGGCCGACGCTGGATAAAAGCGTAAATAAATATTTTTTATAAGCTCCTGGAGCACCAACAAAAAAACTCACTATAGGACTGCACTACTGTGGCCTATTCAATAAAATCCTCAGGCCATCATTATAAGGATAGAAACATTATTTGCTTTTATAGTTACGTAAAATAATATTTGTTAGAAGGGCAAATATGTTTTATGATATTATTTAGCAAGATGGATTATGAAATCTATTCTTTTTACTTAACATTCAATAACACTATTACTTTCCAAATAAAAGAGTTAATTGTGTTGATTATGACATTAAAGCAGTTGTAATCTGCTGCCCATATTTTAACAACTTTAATGTCAACTGTTATTGTAGTTAAATTTATTTTGTGTTATATATCTTGTTTTGCCCACAGTTTTACTATTTTTACATCACAAAGTGAAAAAAGAACTTTGACTCCCTCCATATCTTTATGCAATTTGAGAGTCAGTGATTTGAGCCATTTAAATGTTTTTAACATTTTTAAAATGTGTTCTATAACTTGAACTCAATTAGTAAAACAAATGTTGTCCTTTTATCTTTTATTTTTTAATTATTATGGACTAATACATAAGTTAATACAGCAATGATTTCGGAACATTATTTCCTCTTTAAAAAAAAAAAAAAAAACAGTAGTTAAATTTTTTTTAAATAAAATTTAATAATGGCTTTAAATAATAAACAGTAGTATTCAGAAATCCAAACAATAAAACACATATTTTCACCGCTATAGAGATAATGTTATATTTTATGTCCACCAACTTTTATGTTTGTGTCTTTTGTTTGGTTTTTTTCTTTTTCAGCTATGTAATTTCAAATTCTTGAATATTTTCTTTTCTTTCATTTTAAATGTTTTATTTTCACAGAGTTGCTGACCGGAAGCCTCTCCTACGTCAACTTCTACTTCCGGTTCAAAATACGGAAGTAATAGATTCGTGTAGCAAACTACTCAAAGCATGTGAATTTACCTCTGATCGCTTTGTGTCTTTTACATAAAATCCATACTGTTCTACCTTTTCGCAGCGTGACCATTTCAAGGTTTAGACTTTATTTATATTATTCGTCACTATTAATTGTTAATCACAACTGTAGGTTAGAAATGGCAGCTGTTCAGAATCCAGGGAAAAACGCGACTGTAAAAAAGCCCCCCAATTCTGTCAAGAATGTTGCAAAAATCTACTGCATTTTGTGTCGCAAGGAATACTTAAAACCTGTAAGTGAGTTTGTGTTATTTGAATCTTGCTGAAAGTTAATTGCATTTGTAAAAAATGATCTTGACATATGTCTGAAACACAGGATGGACATGAGCACATGCATAGCATGCTGCATCATAGAGAACTGGAGGCAGTCCTGGGCAAGTAAGTCACCCTCATGATTGAGGCAAAAACAATAACCAGTACCATCAAGTAATTTTTCACGAACATATATATATATAATCATAGGGACAGCTCCTTAAACATACCATTCAATCAATGTTGTTTACTAAAATCTTCAAACTATGTGAAGCATTTTTTAGATAAGTATTACTGATAAAATGTTATTAATTTAAAACGTATGATTTTGAAAGTTACAATTGTGACGTGAAGGGATAAAAACTCAATGATTAAACTGACTTATTAAAAGTAGAATTTTCCACGTAAACGATAACTGAAAAATAGCTTTAAAGTGAAACTGACATAAAGGGATATGTCTTTTTTAACTATTAAAATTGAATTTAAAAAGTTAACTGTTTTTTTTTTGTTTTTTTTTTTTTTAACTGTAATTGGATTTCTAAAGCTGTAATATTAGGAAGCAGAGATCCATTGATTCATTGCTCGATGTTGTAAGAATAACAAAGAAAATAAACATTTATATTTTCACAAACATACACTTTCTTGATTTTGTTTTAATTAGTTGTTATTCACAATTACTTTGAGTCTCTAAATACATCAAATGTTAGTTACTTCATGTTTTCTTTTTTTTTGGTTGTTAGGAATGCCCTCCATGATTGCCAGGCATGCAAGAAGTCTTCTTTGGGTCTAAACGAGTACGCAGAGCACATCTCAACAGCTCAGCACCAAGCAAGGTTGAAAGACTTGTTGGCCAAAAATATAAAACCCGTTTCTGTGTTCAAAACTTTGAGCAAGGAGACTATCGGAAAAGTTCTGAAGAGAAATAAAGCGCTAAAAAAAAGAAGAGTGAGAATTCCACCTTTTACTCATCCGATTCAGATTTTTGCTGGTATTCTAAATATTTAGTTTCAATGGGTGTTTTTTTTTTTTTTTTCTTTTTCAGACGGAAAGTTTCGAAAAAGGATAAAAAGAAAACTAAGCAGGTGGCTGGTCAAAACCGTGCTGACCTGCAGCAGGGAACCGTTACAAAAAAGACAAATAAAAATGCAAGCAGATGCAGACAAGATGGTCAAATCAGATGCAGCAAAGTACCAACTACCCAGTTGTGCAAAACAAAGAGAACAAGATGTCTGGTGCTCTCTTCTGCAAAGAACCAGCCCTGCAGAATCAAAGCTGGAGGCAGACTTGTCATTTTGACCATGAACCTCAACGTCATCTTGGTCAGGACACGTTCCCTCAATCAGCTCGCCACATCAGATTTGATAACGGTTTTCCTGATAGCCACCAGGATAGATTAGAGAGCTCTCAAATCGATGGAGCGCAGATGAACCAAAACCATAAGACGACGCCGTCTGGCAACCAGAACCAGTATTTCTATGGACATCAACAGAGAGACTTCACGAGTGACATCCCTCCTGAAAATGGCGCTTTAGTGTTCAAACGTAGCCAAGTGGACAGAACGGCTCCAAAACCCGCAGATCGACTGGTATCAGAAAACAAAATGGCTCCCATGCAAGACGTGGAAGTCGGCACCATGCTGAAGCAAATCCGACGGGCTCTGGGTGTGAGGGAGCCGTGCAGAGCCGAGAGAGAAGCTCGGAGGCAGAGCTGCGAGGCCTGCGCCCATGCGACAGGCACTGCAAAACAAGTAGAAGCATCGGGGAACTCCATCAAGAGTCCTCCTGCTGCCCCCTCATCTGCTGGTGTCACTACCAATCAGAAGCCAAAACTGTCTATAACTGTGTCAAACAGTGGAAAGGAAGACTCGAGAAGTACCGGACTCTCTGAGTCCGACACGGGCAGCAGCCGGAAGGTTCGAATTGCCCACAAATCAAATGGGATTAATGGCGAGGAAGAAACTGCATCCAAACCCGATTTGGACAAAAGCTTTACCCCAACTGGAGCCAATAATAAACAGAACTTGAGACAAGTGTATAAAGAGAATAAAAAAAGTGAAAGGACCCCAAGGTAAGGGAGACGAGATTCAGTCTTTCTATTGTTATAGCCAGTTGCAAAATTCAGGAAAGTTTTTTTTTTTTAATTATTTATCAATAATCTATACTGAGTGAACAATTTTGACGGAAAAAACAGTTTTAGAAATTTCTTCAAATTTACACAAAAAAAAAATCATTTTCTTCCAACCCTTTGCCATTCTTCTGATCCTCTTTGAAATGATTCTACTTCAATGGAGTCCAGCTGTGTTGAATTGAAGTGATTGAATTTACTGATTAAGCCTCTCGCCTTTCTATGTATGACCTTATCTAGACGACTTGCAGTGCATGTCCTGAGACTGAAAGACTGTAAGGAGCTCAGAGACTGAATTTGACAGAGATTCCAAACAAATTTCTGCAGCACTCAAGATATTTAAGGGCACATGGCCTCCAGTCATTAAATGGAAAGCATTTGAACTGAACTGACCATCCAACCAAACTGAATATTCGTGGCAAAAGAGGTTTGGTGAGATTGGTAAAGACAAACCAAAAGGTCATGGCATCAAGGATTGATGGCGAAAAGTTTTCCACATTTCATAGAGTTTGCCAAAAAACACTTAAAGGACTTCCAGACCATCAGAAATAAGATTAATTGGTCTGATCAGACCAAAACTGGATTTATTTGGCGTTAATCCTAAACAGGAGAAAATGACCAATACAATCCCAGCAGTGAAGCACAGAGGTGGGAGTATCATGCATTGGGTTTATTTTTAGCAGCAGGTTGCAATGAAAGATTTTAGAAGAAGAACCTTCCAACAAGACAGTTACCCAAAGCACACCGCTAAATTAACAAGAGAATGGTTTCAGAACAACTCTGAAGATTTTTCACCTAAGCCCAATTGAGCATCTCTGGGGAGACCTGAAAATTCTGTGCACCAACGTTCCCCAACCTGACAGAGCTGGAGAGAGTTTGCAAAGATCATCCTCAAATCCAAACTTGTGAAGACTCATGTTTGTTCTAGCTCAAATTGAAGCTTCTCCTCAATACTGAGCTTTACCGATGGGATTTTTTAAGGTTTTCCAGAAATTTCTGTCTTTTTCTGTTAAGATGGGGCCTGATTTTGGCAAAGATTCAAAGAGGAGGACAATGCAAAGTACTTTCAATCCTTTTCAGATCATTTATTATTATTATTTTGTTCTTTTTAGTTGGAATCAACTTGTCAAACCATCAGTCTCCGAGCTTCAAAGCTCCGTAAGGGTTGCTGACCAGCTGCTATCCGAAGGTTTTCACTGGGAGACGTTTCCAAACCGCTCCACCTCACCTCACCTCACTCCCCCGCCTCCACCCCGTTTTACCCCTCCTGGGGCGGCTTCCGATTCTCAGGTGGAGGAGTCTCTGCAGGAACGTGCAGCAGGTCCGACGGCAGTAAAGGTGGAGGAAGAGGTGAACTGGGGGGATTGTCAGATGAATGCCAACAAGAGAAAATCAAATACATTGACAGTAGGTTGACCTTTTTATTAAACATTTTACTTTATGATGCATTTCTTTGATGCCTTTTTCTGCATTATTTTACAGGACAATACCCTAGCTGACAATTCAATCAGAAAAAAGAAAATTAAGTCAAACTTGGGTAATGTATCTATTTTCTTATTGTTTATTACATTTATTTTTATAGTAAAAAGGTTGATATATATTCACTTTTAGACCAGGATCAAATGGATCATCTGCTAGCGGTGTCTCTAAAGGAGGATGAGTTGAGCCGCACGCTGCAGGATCTGGACAAATCTCTGATCCAGGCCAGAAACGCCATGCAGGCTGCTTACGCCGAGGTCCAAAGACTTGTGCTGCTAAAACAGCAGGTGTGGTCACCGAAGCAAAAATCCTATTTTTTTTCTTTTTTAATTTTCGTCTAAATGCTTTTCTTTTAGCTTACAGTTGAAGTGAACAGTTTGAGAACGAAGCGGATTGAGATTCTTCAAGAAATGCAAGGTAAAGGAGAAAAAAGTGCTAAAAAAGTTGTTTATTTTGCAGCAACGTTGACATTTTCTCTTACAGAGGGATACTGTGGAGCATCTAATGCAGCAGAAAGAGCAACCACCTCCTCTGCTGCTGCGCCTCCTCCCTCAACTTCCTCCAATCAGCAGCCGTTTAGCACCTTCCCAAATCCCCTGGCGCTGTCAGCTCCCGCATTAAATCAAGACGTGAGCCATGTAGCCGCAGCTGGACAACCCAGCCGTTTGCCCTGTACCGCCGACGTTCCTCAGGTGACCCCGTCCGCGCCTTTGATCCCGCCCAATCTGCTTACGGGCGCCGCCAGACGAGATCCGACAGAGGGCGGCGCAGGAAAGGGGACACAAGAACCCCAGTCAGTAGAGACAGAGCTGGTAGAAAAGGTTGGGAATGAGGCTGTTCCCGGAAAGCAAGAGGGATCGGATAATCGGGAGGACGACGGGAACGAGAGCGACGTATCGGTTGAAATGGTCGGCTCCTCCAGGGTGGAGGTCATAGAAGTTGACGAATCGGAGTGCGAGGACTCAAACTCAAAGGATGCTGAGGATTCTGTGAATGTGGAAGTCATTTCTACGAGCACGCAGATGCCTCAACCAGACCGAGCTGAAAGGTGAAGCTCAGGAAAAACCAGTTTAGCAAAAAAGAAAATCCAATTTAATGTGACTTTTAACAGCTTTTTTACCTTTAACTCCAGTAAATTCCAGCCGGTAAAAGACAAAGTTGCTCCCGCAGGTGAGTTTTTACCTGTACGCTGATAAGGTGCTCGTATGATTAAACGCCAGACTAATACAAAAAAAAAAAATGTTTTTCAGAATCTATGGAGGATCAGGAACCATCGGTAGGAACCTTTTCAAGTCACGCCGGCCCCGTTCACGGCCTGCAAATCCACAACGGCCTTCTGTACACGTGTTCAGGGGACAACACGGCTCGAGCTTACGACCTGCTGGTGTGTTTTTACTCTCCTCTGCATTATAAGCAAACATTTCAGTAATAATTGGATTGAAAGCATTTGTTTTGTGTCCAGACCAGAGAGTGCCAGGCGGTGTTTCAGGGTCATACGAGTAAAGTCAACTGTCTGCTGGTGTCATTGGTTCCAAACCTGCCAGCACGCCTCTACACGGGCTCCAGTGACCAGACTATCTGCTGTTTCAGCCTGAAGGTACTCAAACTCTTTACCAGACTGTTTACACCAGAGTACAACAGAAGAAGAAATTATTTCTGGTGGATTTGTCTCCATTTGCAGCCCAAACATCAACATCTGAGATATGAAAGTGTGGAGTTTTTCAATAAATTGATGCTTTTACTCTTTTATTAAGAAGCTTTCTTCATCTTTTATTTCTTTTTGTCCAGTCTAAGAAGTGTCTGGAGAAGATCTCCCTTCCAGACAGGGTGCTGTGTTTGCACGTAGCCTGGAATATTCTTTATGCCGGGCTTGCCAGCGGCTCTGTCTTCAGCTATGATCTAAAGGTGAGAGTTTTCAGATCCCGCCTTTTCATTTCTTTAACTTATTTTAGTCAATTCAAATACAAAAAATGAAGAGTCGCTCTTTCAAATCTGCCAGTTCACAGATATGGCAGTGCGTGTTGAATTCTGGGAGGGGTCAAAGGTTAAGGCCTCAAGTCGACAATGTCAGAAGCCTACCTACTTACATACCTGCTAAGTGCTAACTGTTCAGTAACAGTAGCGGCGTTTATGTGTGCAAAATGTCCTTGATCGGATTAGAATATAACTTTGTAAAGAACTTTATCCAATTCTAACAAACGTTTACTTACACCAATCCAACACTTTGGATCGGAGTAAATCATTTTAACATGCACAGAACTGTCTAAAATACCAGAAATGGTCGTAAAAGAAAAAAAACAATAGCAAGTCCTGCTGTAAACAAACAAAGAGGCTGCATAGAGCGAGATGATCTTCTGAGCATGCTTTTACCGTTATTAATAATATTCTAAGATGACTGTTTGCTCATAATTTCTAAATCGGTGTGGTCAGTGCTTTATTATTGGTCGCACAGAGCCAGAGGAAGGGTTAAACTTGCACATTTAGTGCTCAGATGCACTTTAAATCCATGCAGTAATGTGCATCTTGGCTCCAGAAAAATACTGAATTACGGATTGAAAACACAAGTTCACATAATAGTTTTCACAGTTTCAGAGGCCTCTTCAGAACGCGGAGCGGCATTTACACACTCAAAAAAGCCGACACCTCACACCGTCCAGTAGTCGCCCAGAGACACAGTTTTCCAGACGGCGGTCCGAACCGCACACCAAACCGAAATATCCTCCCCTGCTGGCAAACAGAACTAGGAGTCCAGCTGCAGCCGAGCGGTCCTGCTCGCGCTCCGAAGTGTCCTCTGGAGCGTCACGCTGTTTATGCATGACGTAAAATCCAGCGCAGTAATGACACACGATTGGAATAGACAATTGGAAACTACAACCAATCGGAAGGAAATTTTGATCTCAGTCAGTCTTATCGGGTCACTATTTCAAATGGCGTGTTTGCATTCTGATGTTTATTCCGATTACTTGTGTCCACAGCTACTGTCAGCGAACAATATTGACACTCGCCGTCAGTAAAGTTTCAATGACTTTAAAGTTTTTTTTCATATATTTTTTGCAGTCTGGACAAATTTTGGTAGTTTATATTACACTATACTACTTCATATCAAATTAATAAGTCTGTAACCATGATTGGCGACCAAAACTTCCCTAAAGAACCGTTTTTTTTTAAAATCTGCAACCTCATTGTTTTTTCGTCAGTGCAGAAAAGTTCCATTCTGATTTTTGAAAAACTGAAAGAATATTCGGTCTCTGCTGAATATTTTAGGCCCATTTGGCCTATTTTAGCCTTCTATTAGTAGTATAGAACTTTAACATATTAAAATAATGTATCTTGAAGGCCTAATATTGAAACAGACATCCTTTATCTAATAAAATATTATGACTTATTAGTAAAGAAAAAACTCAATCTCAATCATAGATTCATAAATTCTTTGCATCTGTACCTCAATTTCTCGTCGTCTCCCCCTTTCGGGATCAGAAGTGCGCCCTAAATTCATTAACCAACTCCTGTAATTTTGCCTTCAAATATGCATCCTAACGACTATTTGGCATCCGACGACCTTTGACCCCAAGCATGTTCGCTCACATGTATGAACTGTTGCCTTCCTTCGCCCCCCGTTCAGACTCTGAAGGAGCTGGACGTGTTCGAGTGCCACGGCCCCCGCGGGGTGAGCTGCCTGGGCACGGCTCAGGAGGGCGCCCGGCGGCTGCTGCTGGTCGGGTCGTACGACAGCACCATCAGCGTCCGCGACGCCAAGAGCGGCCTCCTGCTGCGCTCGCTGGAGGGCCACACCAAGACCGTCCTCTGCATGAAGGTGATTAGATCTCATCATGGATTTTAGGTCCAGATAATGGATGCAAAGTGACAAGAATTGTGTTAAAAAATTCAGAATAAATTAATAATTGTTCAAATGTCTAAAATACTTCGAATCAGATATAACTTTTAGGATGTTGAGGTAGAAAAAAAAAATGAACAAAGTTTAATAAAAAGCACCTTTAGTCATTCAGATTTCGTCTTTTGTTTCTTTTCCAGGTGGTTAATGACCTCGTCTTCAGCGGCTCCAGTGATACGTCCGTGCACGCCCACAACATCCATGTAGGTTTTGAGGACAATCAAAGTTTTCCAAAGGAATTCCCTATTTTCCCTGATAATCCCTCTGTCCCCCGCAGACCGGGGAGCTGGTCCGGATCTATAAAGGTCACGGTCACGCCGTCACCTCCATTGTCATCCTGGGAAAGGTGATGGTGACGGCCTCTCTGGACAAACTGGTTCGAGTTTACGAGCTGCAGGTATTTAAACTCCTTCATTGATTGTAAATAGTTTTTTCCTGTTAGGGCTGCCACTAATCGACTATTATAATATTCGACGACTAATTTAATGGTCGATTAGTTGTTACCTTATATTTATGGAGTCGGAGTTAATGCCATTATAATGGCTTTATGCTAGCTTTTTGGACTATTTTGGCATTTATTAAGGTTTTTTCTGGGTATTTTGGAGTTTAGCTAATATTTCAGATACATGCTAGCTATTTTGGCTAATTTAGGATTTTTCTTTTTTTTTTTTTTTTTTTTTGGCTAATTTGATGTTTAGCTAATATCTTAGCTGCATGCTAGCTATTTTGGCTTATTTCATTTCTTTTTTATATTCAGGCTATTTTGGAGTCTAGCTAGTACTTAAGCAGCATGCTAGCTATTTTGGCTAATCTATGCTATTTTTCTTTTTACCCTATTTTGGAGTTTAGCTAATATTTAAGCTACACGCTAGCTGTTTTGGCTAAATTAATAGTTTTTTTTAGGTTGTTTTGGAATTTAGCTAATATTCCAGCTACATGCTAGCTGTTTGGCTAATTTGGGCTTTTTCAGTTTTTTAAGCTAATTTGGCTTTTAACTAATATTTTAACCGGCTATCATCTTCAGCGTTTTCACCTAGTAGCTTCAGCGTTTTTAGCTATCAATTTAAGCATCTTCAGCTATCGTCACTAGCATCTTCAGTGGCCAAATTCAGCTCACAGCATCCACACCAGGATTATCGCAGGTAATGCTATATATCTAGTTTTTAGTTAGTTTAAAGCTAATGTTGGTTAAGATGTGTGTTTTACATCGAGTTTGCGCATGACCCGATTAGTCGACTAATCGGAAGAAATAATAGTCGACTATTAAAATAAACGTTTGTGTTAGCCCTATTTTCTATAAATGTCTGATATTCTGTATGTTTTTTCTGCAGTCTCACGACCGCCTGCAGGTGTATGGCGGTCACAGTGACATGGTGATGTGCATGGCTGTACACAAGAGTTTGGTGAGTGTATTTACTCAAAGACATCCACATTTTTCCAGTAATATAGTTCACTAAAATATTTAAAAAAATAAATGTGTGCAGATTTACACAGGATGTTACGACGGCACCATCCAAGCTGTGAAACTCAACTTGATGAAGAACTATCGCTGCTGGGTTGGAACTTCTACTTTGTGTTATATCCTCTTAACCCTAACTGCTTTTACTGAGTTTGATTATCATGTTTTCAGTGGCAAAGTTGCTCCCTGATCTTCGGTATGGCGGAGCATCTCCTGCACCACCTCGTCGGCGATCACAGCCACCCAAACCTGCAGACGGTCAAATGCCGCTGGAGAGGCTGCAACGCGTTTTTCTCCACACAGCAATCGATTAGAAAAGTGCGTGATTTCCAATTCGTCTGCACTTGTGCTCAAACTGGAAGTTTTTCTGAAGTTGTTTGCTTTTTTCCTCTCCGGTAGGAGCTGCCGGAACACATGCAGAGCCACATAGACAATGACAGCATGCAGCAGCCTTGATGAGAAGATCGACTCCAGACGTTTCTACAGACGTTTCAGGATTAAATTTATTTTTTTTGCTGGTTGTTCTTACTGTAAAAAATCCAAAAAGTTGAAGTTAACCATGAATCTGATTACTTATAGTCAATAATGTAGACAACATTAGGTCATATTTCCATAACGTGTGCATACATTCGATTATATTCACTAATTCCTGTTTTAAGGAGGAATATTTGCAGTTTTCTATTGTTTAAACTACTGCCTACATTACCCATAATGCCAGGATTATTTTTTGCAAACCTCAACAGTGTTGCTTTTAATTCAGATTACATATTATAAAATAAATATATGAAACCATATTTCAATTAAACTGCTTCTCCAGATTATTTTTTTGATATTGTGTCACTTCTGCTTATATCTTTATAAACTCTTATTTCAAACTAAATTCTCCAGATAGTAAATTTTGCCTAATGCTCTGAGTCCAGAAGAATTATGGGTATTGAAACAATAAAGACAGATTGAAAAATCTTTATTTAAAATACTGTGATGTCATATTTTTAAGCAGAATCACACAAGGGAATTTTAAAAATTAATTTCAATCCAAAATTGGAACAATACTTGGCTCAAAAGTAGAAGTTGAGTCACAACAAAAAAACAAGTTTCCATTTTCTTCACAAGTTGGTGACTTAAGAGTACATGGTCAGCTGAAGCCACTGAAAATGAGGGAAAAAAAGTATAATTACTGCATTGATATAGTTCTTATAAAACATGTATACAATTGAAGAGGGTTCCATCTGTTAAGTTTTTATTTTTGGCTACTGTTGATTTCTGATACCCAAAATAATAATAAAAAAAGTCAAATTAACTTTAAAAACCTTTAAGAAAATTATTATTTTTTTGTTTATTGCTGGTGCTGCAGAGTTCCAAAACCTTTAAAATGTTTATAGTGGTTAAATAATATTATAAAATGTGGCAGGAGGCACAAAAACAGTGAACCTTACTGACCTCAAGCACATTGAGTTTGATTACTCCATCGCCGTCTTTATCAAAGGCATTGAACGCTCCTGCGAAGGCAGAAAATATGATTATTTGAAGGGTTAGAATCTATATTACCAGTGTAAAATATTTTCTTTTAATTTCAGGAAGATAGATGGCAACAATGTAAAATGTTTGCATTGCGTTTGCACTTTCAGTTTTAGATGAATAAAGTTTATGAATAAAACAATTCCCCAAACTAGATAAACACAATCTGAAATAATTCCTGGATTCTTTGAAAATCCACCATCAACCTCCCACCTCCGTGCTTTACAGTTATTTAGCATTGACGGTTCATTTCCTACGTTTTTATTCATTTTCATATTTTTTTTATATTTCCAAACCAGCTGAATCCCTTTCGAGGTCACAGCGTTGCTGGAGCCTATCCCAGCCTTGGACAGGCCACCAGTCTGTCACATCAGGACGCATTCTATTATTTAAAAGCTTTGACCGTTCTTTAGCTGTGATGTGGACTCACTGAACATTCCCTCCAGTCTCACGAAACAGCAGATGTAGCTGTCAAAGTCGACGTTGAGTTGCTTGTCTGCGTAGCGCATGGCGATGATGTCATACAACTGCTTGTTCAGATGAAACCCTGTTGAAACACATCCAGACATGTTTATGTGGACATAATTTGTAACTTTTATTCAATAGTGTCTCTGCCATGTTTCCCACCTGCATCATTTACAGCATTCCTCATCTCAAAACTGCTGATGGAGCATTTTCCGTCTTTGGCGTAGCTTTTAAAGATGAGCTGCAAATGTGAAAACAACAATCAGCTTTTCTTTTTTTTTTTTTTTTAATTATTAAAAGGCCCTAAATCGTCCAACCTGCCACATTTTGATCTTTTTCCACAAATGTTTGAACTCCTGCAGATTCAACTTTCCAGACCCATCAGTCTGAGGAGCATCAGTTACAGAAACAGCGACTAAAATAACTCTGAGTATGATAAAGATGTGCTTACAACCACATCAAAGGTGACAAAAAAGACAAAACTAACTGTATTTTGTTATATGATTTAATGTAATTTTAAATTATTTAAAATTTGAGTCTATAATGTCATTGTTTAGTACTTGAAATGTCAATTTTTTTAACTTTTACTGGCCACAAACAAACTCCTTGGCATAATAAAACAAAAAAATAAAAGCATAAGGAAGTAGATACTGTTCTGTGTTTGTATCTGGAGCTGTACAATCTTTAAACATCTGAAAGGATACATCCATTAAGGCGATCATACTGCGGCACGTCTCGACTGAAACCTTCTGACTTTATTTCACCGTCTGTGAACAGGAACAGAATTCCGTCAGTGCAGGAAGCTGCAACATCGATCTTCATATTTTGGTCACGCTCACGCTTGGAGAGTACATTCTTCATGATCGCCACCAGCTCGCCGGCACAGATCTCCATGTCCTGTGGAGATGGGAGCAGTGATTATCCCCCCACCACCAACATCCATGCGTCAGGACAGGGGTCTGCAACCTTTTACAGTAAAAGAGCCGTTTGCTCTAGTTTCTTACAGACCAGATCCACAAAGTCACGTTATTGTTTAAAAATGTGCAATATTTATGCTTTATTTAAAACAAATAATCATTTATTTATACATTTTAGTTTTTAAATATTGGAATAATTAAATAACACCAGTATCTATATGTTTCTATATATAACAGTTGTAACTTCTTTTACTTTTGACAGCAGCACACACTAGTTCCTTTCAAAATAAAACCCACTCTGTGTCAAAAAAGGTCCTCCTGCTGCAGCAGTTTTACTTATGTTCAAAATGCAAGACAGTCAAACGTGATATTTTTTATAATTAGGATTTTGGTGTGCTTTTTTTCTTTTAAATCTCAAAAATAAACATTTCAGTAGAATATAATTATAAAAAAATACTCTAAACATTTAGAATAACCTGAGGTTTTTATTGAAAATGCATTACTCTAAATAATTTTCAATCATTTAAAACCACATTTGGTCAAAACTTAAGCCATTTTGGTGTAGAGACTTTTTTGACTTCCAATGAAATAAAAATGGAAATTTAAAGAAAAAAATCTACAAAATTTCTCACAATAAATGAAACAGTTTTCGCTTAGTTGTTTGATATCTAAACATAAATGACAAAACTTGGATAACTAATCTCTTTATTTATTCAATCGTTAGGATTTTTCCTTAAAGCTAAAGAGCCACAATAAAGAGATAAAAGAGTCACATGTGGCTCCGGAGATACAGGTTGCAGACCCCATACGTTAGGACATCTTTCCTGATCGACCTACTTCACCAGCAATCTTTTCGTAAATGGCTCGGAACTGCTTTTCCTCCTCCGTCTCTTCCACAGGTTGTAGCAGTTTACGCTAAAAAAAAAAGAGAAATTATATGTTGAGAAATTCTCAAAATCAATTAAACAAAAAAGATGCAACCTTAACCCTTCTGAGTGATTTTCACCCGAGTGATAGTATTTTACATGATGTTCAATATGTTGTATTTTTCCGAATATCATGAGTAAAGTCTCATAAATCCCAGGAATGGGTGAACCAAAGGCCAAGACTGCAAAAAGTGAAATCTAAGTGAGATGAACTATCTTAAAACAAGAGTATACATGCTTATTTTTTAAAAGTCTTCTCTCTTAGTAGACTTTATGCCAGATAATTTCTCTTATTTTCAGACTTTTGCTACTTATTTATCTCAATAAGATACAAAGGGTTTGTTACCAAGTGAAAAAAACACTTGAAACTAGAATCTCAGTAGATAACAGTAAACTTTATTCAAGCCTGTGACATTTGTATGACCAAGATCACTGCAGGAGTTTTTCAAGAATTTCAAGTAAATTATAATGCACAGTAAGAAAGATACGATTGTTTTTAGTATATTTGGTTTGTTTAACAAATATATACCCCTAGTAGTTAGCATAATGTAAAGATAACATTGCTAGCAAAATCTAAATAAATAATCATGTTTGTGGTTCCTATTTCTTGTTCTGTTGGCAGATAGTTTTTCTTATTTTAAGCAATTTATATACTGTTTTCTTGTTTTTTTTAAAGCACATTTTTTGCATTAAGTTTCATTATTATTATTTTTATATTGCAGTTTTTTTTTATTTTTCTTCTCAAATCCCTAATTTTTCTGTAATTTTCCAGCATGTTTTTAGGATCTTCTATGTTTTTATTTTCCAATTTTTTTTTACATATATCACAGTTAAAAATACCCTAATTTATCATGTGTTGTCAAATTTTCATCTATTTTTTTTTTTACAAGAAATAATTTCTAATGGGTTGGTTATAACTTTTCATAGCAAAAGTGTTCTCGAGTTAAAAGTGTTCAGGTTCCGTTTAAAAAAAAGCCAAAACCTTCATAGTTCCACCACCCTGCAAAGCAATACAGTCACAATTTTAACACGTTTATAAAAAACAATTTCATTTTCAGCTTTCTCTTGTCAAAGTGATCAGTAAACTTACTGTGGCGATGGGGGGATGCAGTAACGTCTTTTGTTTTGAGTTTGATTTATGATTTGTGTATTGCAAAACAACAACAGAAAGATTATTTTCTTAAAATTGTAAAGAAGACAGTAACAATGAAGAAGACCTGTTTAGTACTCATCTTAAGGATGGTGTAATGGAATAAAATAATAAATACTTGATCTTTCTTACACTTTGTACAATTGTTTGACACTTTGAACTTAAGTGGGGATGCATTTATGATTGGGTTTAATCATGTAGTTTGGTTTCAAAAACATATTTCTTGACATTAAAAATGCTATAGTATACGAAATAAACTGCATATTTACTTAAAATTACAAACTAAATTAAAAAAATATATATATATAGATATACATGTTTTCATGTGTTTCCAGACGGGGTCAGCACTGAGGCACAGAGGCCTGACAGGGCAACAGGTGGGCCTGAGCCGCTGGAGTTCAGCTTAAGGTTCTTGATTTTATTCCCAGGAGTGTCACTCGATCCGTGCAGGAGGAATGACGTCGAAGTCAAGGTGTCAGTTTGTGGCATGTGTGGCCACAGCTCTAAGAGAGTGTGAGAGTCAGCTGAGAGCCCCTCTATGCAAACCCCCGGGACATTACCTTTGGTTTCTTTTTCTTTTCCCCCCGAATGCCCTCGTGCTCGATTTCTTTATTGGCGCGTGCTCTGTCGGACACAAACACGATTGGCTGGAATGTGGGAAGCAGAAGACAAATTAGTGTATTTATAGATATTTATAATCATAATTTTCCATTAGTTTATTAAAAAATGTTATTGAAGTCTATGCTTACCTTTCCTTTCTTATTAGGTTAATAGAAGGAGGTTTAAAGGAAAAGAAAATATAGTTTATTATTGAGTCAAATAAAAAAACATGTCTTTTATTGCAATAAACTGCATTAATTTAACTTTATAGAATTATAGTAACATTTTGCCATCAATTGGTCATATTTTGGGTACCTGGATTTTGTCAATTGTGGTCTCTGCTTCCCTGTGAAGCAACAAAACAAGCTAAATATGCTTCATTCTTAGAGTAGTTTTTCTTTCTTTTAAAGGGGTTTCTTACTCTGATGTGCTTTTATTCTCAGAGAAAACCCGGAGGAGGAACTCTCCTTCTTCGTGAGCCTTAAAGGTTGTCGGCAGGATGACGTACTCCCCCGGGGGGAGGCGGAAGCGCTCCGTCACCTCGCGCAGGTTGATGTAGTTCTTGCACTTTGCTTTGGAGGCGTTGTAGAGGAAAAAGTCCTTCTGCAGATGCTGATTCTGACCCTGCAACTGATGATGGAGGAGTGGAGAAACACTAAACAAATAGTTTTAATATCTATGAGTTTTTTTTCAAATTAAATATTAGGAAATATATGTTAAAATACGATTTTCATTGACAAAATGACTGCTTAAAATAGGGGTCCAAACTACGGCCCGCGCGCCGGATCCGGCCCTCCTATACATTTGGCCCGGCCCCTCTAGTAAAACTATTTTTGCTAAACTAAACATTTTTTCCAGTTTTTTAGATTCATTTTTAGTTTAGCTAATATTTCACCCACACGCTAGCTTTTTGGCCAAATTAGAATTTTTTCAGTTTTTTTTTTTAGGCTATTTGGCAGTTAGCTAATATTTCAGCTACATGCTAGCTGTTTTGGCAAAATTAGACAGTTTTTCATTTTTTCTAGGCCAATTTAGCATTTAGCTAGCATTTCAGCTTTATGCTAGCTTTTTAGCTGAATTGAATTTTTTTTTTCAGTTCTGATTTAACATTTAGCTAATATTTCAGCTACATGCTAGCTGTTTTGGTTAATTTAGTCTTTTAGAAGTTTAGCTAGTATTTCACCTAAATGATAACTGTTTTTCTAATTCTGATTTTTTTTTTAGATTCTTCGGCTAATTTGGCATTTAGCTTAAATTTTAGCTAGCAATCAGCTTCAGCGTTTTCAGCTAACAATTCAAGCATCTTCAGCTATCAATCTATCACAGGTAATGCTATATATTTAGTTTTTTAAATGTTTTAGATTCATTTTTTATATTGCAGAAATAAAGTATTTAAAATTTTAAAAGTATTTTAAATTTTTTACATTTAGGCTGTGATTGTTACACTTTTTCTGTTAGCCTACAACCCGACCCCAACCCCCCATCAGAGAAGAAAACAGTATGTGGCCCTCACAAGAAAAAAATTTGGGGACCCCTGGTTTAGAATGCAGAATTTTGTAGCTTTCCTCCCCTTCAGTACTTTTTTTTCATACATGCATGTCTCTGTTAGACTCTAAATACTGCAGTTGGTTCATAAAAATGTGGTTCAGCAACTGAATACTGTCTGGGTACTGTTACAGTCCCCCTCTGGAGAGACAAGTCATGAGATCATTAGGAACCCATCCTCCTTCGAGATGCTCCTACCTCTTTTGGCACCTGCAGAGAAAACGAGGGAGAAAAATGTCAAACTGACAGCTGACAGCAGGAGTGCGTTTGGAGGTAAATCACTACCTCATAAACTGAAAATCCAATGGTGAGGAATTTGGCTCCGGTGTGGCGCTGCATCCTCCGACCTTTCTGCATCAGAGCCACCACAACAGTGCAGAGCACCTGCTCCTCCTCGGGGTCGTCCTCTTCATACAGCTGCAGCCGGTACTGAG
Source organism: Oryzias javanicus (assembly GCA_003999625.1). Classification (NCBI taxonomy): domain Eukaryota; kingdom Metazoa; phylum Chordata; class Actinopteri; order Beloniformes; family Adrianichthyidae; genus Oryzias; species Oryzias javanicus. The sequence continues at coordinate 12,496,475 of CM012460.1, read as the reverse complement.
GGTTGGTCCAAAACGTGTCTGGAGAACTTTTTCTTGTCAAAAAGTTGTTCAGTTTTGAATCATTTCAACACACAGAAGAGAAAAATAGTAAAAAAAAAATCCTGCCTGGGGAGTTTCTGCAGCCGCCAGCAGAGCTGCCTCTCACCCAGCGGCCCTCGTTGATCGACACCGTCCAGCTTTGTCTCTCTTCACCCTCCAGCGCGTCAGGAGTTAAGTTGCACATTTCTAATTTAGTGAAGCTTTTCTTGAAATCATCAAAAGACATCCTGGAAATAAGAATGTAAAAAAATTACACCTTTTATTTTTGCAGCAGACTATAAATGTATTCATGCATTGAATGTGTTATAAAATCCTGCACCCCGTCCAAACTTTGGTTTAAAAAAACTGCAATTAAATCTCAAACCTTTAAAAAAATGACCTTAGGAGCAAACATAATACAGCAGAGAGAGAATATCTATATGTTGTAGGAAAGTGACTTATTTATAGGGTTTTATCTGCAGTGGGCCAAACAATGTGAAGTGGGGGCTAGAAGAAAGGCTGTCTGTTTAAGAGCTATAGAAAGAGTTCTGGTGAGGCACCTCTAAATGGAAGGCTACATTCCATTCCATAAACATTTACATAATGCGTGTGTGCAAATCAACAAAATTTTAACTTTGCTTTCCTTCAACTTTTTTCCGTCAGGGTTCACTTCTATTAAATTTAACCATCAATAAAGTCACCGACTGCAAGAGTTCTGCAATTTTTCTTTCTTGCCACACCTATGGGTGAGATTTACCCTTTCCCCACATGCTCAAAAAACAAAATTGCAAAAATGCACATACTAAGTACAAGGTAAGAATCAATTTTGGGTATGGTGTAAACCCCCTTTAAAAAATGATGACATCATAGCAAAACTATCAAAAATGTAAAAAAGAATGGAGCCAAAATCTCTCATGGGCCTCAAAATAATGGTTCAAAATCTACTTACAGAACCACAACACATTTTGCATTTTAAAAAAAGTTTGATTTGATTTGATTTGATTTGATTTGATTTGATTTGATTTGATTTGATTTGATTTGATTTGATTTGATTTGATTTGATTTGATTTGATTTGATTTGATTTGATTTGATTTTTCAGGGGTTTGGGAATATCCCTCTACAGCTTGGGAGCCATTTTAGAAAAAAGGTTTAAATTTGGGGATTTTCACATTTTCGTACAGAACACAACATGGGATCTGTTTTAACCGGACACTGTTGTATTTATCTTTATCCTCCTTTTTTTTTCAAATGTATATATATTTATATATTCATATTTATTTTATTGTTTTATCTTATTATATTATTTTTATCTTTTTGCATAGGAGCACAGGTCAGTGGAACTAAATTCCTTGTTTAAATCCTGTACTTGGCCAACAGAGCTGATTCCGATTCTCAATATGAGAAAATAAATGTTATTTTCGAACGATTGTCATAGACTTTCACACAACCTGCAACCAAAGTTTTGTTGACCTTTGACCTCAGGAACACTTTCACTACTTGCAATAAATAAAACTTCTCTTTGGGATTTCAATCTTTCGCCTCCTAACACTTTTAGCACCAATAGGAAGCTAGTCGGATAAAAATGTCAGAATTAAAAAGCTGCAAAAAATTTTAATGGCGTTAGCATCATGAGCTAGCCAAAGTGTGAGTTGCTCACACATTTTTTACTGGAATATTGTAAAAGTTGAGCACACGATTCTCTGGATCAAGCTGAGCAAAACAATATGACATATTATATGACTTAATTGGGAATATGGACATGGTTTTACATAAAACTTCCGTTGCTAAGGAAATCCCCAAAATTTACTTTGGACGATTCTTGTAAAAATTACATAAACGTGTTTGTCATTCCCAGGTGACAAAAACTTAAAATGGTTGCTATGGAGATAAACCCATCAGAAAAGTTGCCATTTTGATTTTATGTGCAGCTCTGATGAAGGGGTTAGGGACAGTGTAGCACCCAGTAAAGCTGGCTCTGGAGGAGGCACGAGGGTCCGGATGAATTGTTTTATTTTTGCATTTAGAATACAAGTCTTACTTTTCTAGGAATGAAGAACAAACAGATTTCACTCACCAGAACTCACTCATCTCCAACGTCTGTTTTTTCAGATTCTCTCGGTCTGCAGTGGAGATGGTCGACCACTCCTTTGAACTTTAGCCAGATTGTAGTAAAGAAAAGAACTAAATCCTCTCAACATTAATAGATGTAAATAATAAACACATTTTTTATTTATTTGGCTCACTTGACACTCCAGGGACCCTTCCAGAGCACCCAACCCCAGGGATTACGCAAACGAATCAGGCGAATTCTGGCATCTCCTGAAACCTGGTCACACTATAAAAATTTTTTTAATTAATCATAACTATTACTTAACAGCATTTACATATGTGTTATGGTTTACCTCTTCCAGGGCTATGATGGAGTAGGCGTGACCTCTGACCAGCCCTTGTTCCGTCCGGCTCTCTATTTCATTGGCTGATGTGACCTAATGTACAATGCAAAGTTTTAAAACAAGTTTGGAACAAACACTCTATTCCCCTTTTATGTGATGTGAAAACCGCTTTCCTGGACATTTTTCTCATCAGCTTACGTCAATGGAGCAGCCCATCAGCGAGCCTCTCTCCAGTGCTTTCTTCATGATGATGAACAGGCCTTTGGGCGCCTCGGACAACTCAAAGAGCTCTGTGACTCCTCCTGTGAAGTCCTCCATGGCGTCCAACGTGTTCCCCCCTTTCAGCGCTTCGTAGGACCCGTGCAGCCTGAGGAATAGAGTTTAGGTTCCTGTTACCATTGCGCTGACGCACCTGTCCTGATTTTTTTGTGTGAAAAAACAACAATTTGGATAATCATATACAAAACAAATGTAACTCCTCACTTGGCATAAGCTTTCTCCAGAAGGGCACTCCAGAATTCATTTTCTCTGAACGATTTAGTGAAAACTAGGAGATTGTTGCTGGTGGGGAGCCGGTCGTCCACAACTATATCGATCCATTCACCGTAACGCCAAAACTGGAGAGCGAAGATGGAAAATAAATAAACCTGAGTGGAAAAACTTAACAGCCTTTTGATGATTCCCAGAAAACAGAGTGGATTTTATATACCTATTTATAAAAATAACTCATTGTTCGGTATTGCTAAAATGATTTTCCATCATGTTTATTATTAATATGTAGTTTATTTTTGAAAATAATGGATGGAGTTTGTATAATTTGGATGCAGATGATGATTTAATCCATGATTTAATTGCTATTTAATGTGATGGAATATTAAAAAACATTTTTATGCAAATCTGTATCAAACCAATTTGACTCCAAAAGTACCATAAATTACAATCTTTATGAAGAAAATAACCTATTTTTTTAATTGCACAAAATAAATTCAGCCATCAAAAGGGTTAAAAGGCATTTTGAAATATAGATTATTGGGGTTTAAGTTAAAAAAATAAATATACGTACAATCTCAAAATGCTGAATTGCTTTGATACTTTTCTAGAAGATTTAAAAAAAATTATCATAAGTGTTTTGAACAAATTGGTTATTGTTAACATTTTTATCATCCATGAAAACAAAATTGTATGGAGGAGTGGCTTCATGATGGGAATAAAAACGGTAGGTTTTAAAATTTATTAAAGTACTGATGTAAAACTTTTTTTTAAGTTAAAACAATTTAAAAAAAACGAAATGTTTGGCATTCTATTTTTTGTGCACAACTTCCGATTATTTTTGTATTAAATATTAAACAGCAACCAATTCAGAAATGTTGCTGTTTTCTGTAAAACTCTCCACATTTTCTTTGGGAACAGAGTGAAAATGACATTTCTGAATACCTGGAAGTGAAAGATGCCAGCATAGTTCTCTGTGAAACTTTGCTCTGGTGGGATCACTCTGTACAGCAGCTTTTCACTCAGGGTCAGACTGGCGATGGCGGCAAGCAGCCAACAGTCACCTGAAAGCGATAGATGCATCAGCTTGAATAAATGTTTCATTCTTAGAGTATCTTTGCAAAAAAAAAAAAAACACAGGAAAAGCAACATTACTGCAGTTTGAAAGCCCACGAACCGAAATACTCCATGTCTGTTTTTAGGCATTGATCACAAACTGTGGTGCTGGTCATGATCAACTATAGCTGCAAATAATTATAATTTTGGCAAATTATTATAATTTTTGCTGTGGATTTGCTTAAAACTTTGCGTCAACAAATAACTTTGCAATTCAGAATATTGTTGGGACTGAAATGTACCTGTTTTATTTTAGAAAATGTTCAAGCTCTGTCATAATGCATTTTTTAATTGAAGATTGCAGCTCTTTATTATTATTAACTGATGATAGTAACTCTTTTAAAACAAAAAGAATTGTTTAATATTGCGATCTTCATTGAAGGTCTGACATAAATTGAAATATAGATAAGATAATCTGCAAATAATTCATTTGATTTATGATTTTGGAGATTTTAAGAAAAGTCTTCACTTTTAGGGCTTTATTTTACTTATAATAAAAACCTCAAATATTCACTATTCTTTGTTTATTTTTCTACAAAAGAATACAAAAACATATATTAATGAAGTTAAAACTTTCGTAAATTCATTTCCAAGAAAATTCATTTGATTAAATTAAGGTAAGTTGGAGCATATATCTATATCTATATTATATATATAGATATAGATATATGCATCAATAGGCACTGATTGGTTAAATATTGGTCATATGATCAGATCATCTTTATGTCATAAATTGAAACAACCAATAAATGGTAATTCTTTTTTTTAACAAATTTACTAATTATATATTTTAAAAAAAAAAACATGACATTAAATGACAGAGCTGCTTCACTGACATTCTGTTCATTTTTAAAGTTAAATAACACTTTAAACATTTAGAAATACAAACAATTTTGACCAGAAATGCTTGACAAATACTTTTTACTGATTTTTCCTTACTCATTCTTTGTTTTTTTTTCATGTATTTGTTTTGAAGCACACAGAACGATGCAATGTTATACCTGAAAGCAGAAACAGTGAAATTGTTACCCAGTTCTCCTTGACAGATATCGGTTCTGTTGGCTCCATCTATGATGAACTCAGGGTTTTCACAGATCTCCTGTAAGAGACCAATAAGGAGAAAAGCTGCATTAATTCAATGAAAAAGTTAAGCGTTTGTTTTAATTCTGTGTTAACAATGGTTTGGCTTTCAGGTTTCTGTAAATAAAAGGCAGTAAAGTATGTTTTTTCTGAATTTTAGACAAATTAACTTTAATTGTATTAAATAAAGACACACATGAAGTTGGTTGTTGTTAAGAATGACTTTTCTGTCTACTAAAAATTACTCAAAATGTTCTTAAGAAAAATCCAAGGACCAGGTCTCATCGATCACAGTTGTTTATTACACTTTTGCAAAAGGGAAAAATCTCACAGACAGAACCGAACCGAACCGAGTCACGTCAGTGAGAGTTCTCAGCAAACTCCTCCCAGGCCAACGCCTTTATACTTTTCCTGACAGGAAGGACTCCTGTGTCAGAGTGGGACTTCCTGTGTCCGAGATCACAATCCTCAGCCCATGTGGGCCAGCACAAAGACATTCCAGCAGCTTCAGTCTTTAGGGGAGGGTTGCTTCAAGACACACACAAGATCCACACAATTCTGCCAATTAATATTCTAACAGTTCGGCCCTTTTGGTCTTTGAAGCACACGAGCTCACAACAGCAATCCTGAAAACATCAGTCTCAAGTCTCCTGCATGAACAGTTTTAACCTAACAACATCATTAACAGATTTTTCTTTCCAACCCGTGGAGGGCGAAACCCAGTGGGGAAAATTCCCCCTCGTCCCACTTAAGGTGCGACACTTCGAAAGCCACGGGTAGCTAAGAAAAGCAGGACTATAAAAATGTACTTCAAAAACATACTTTAAAAAACATATCATCGTCATCATCAGAATCATCATCGTCATCAGCCTGCAAAAGATGTACCATAACTTGATTGTAAGTGAAATCAAAATAGAAGAAATAAGGTCTTGTACGCCCCAAACATATTTAACCAACCGTCCCACATGGATGTATCAACACCTGAATGTTCCCTCATTTTATTGCTCAGACTACGCAGTCCTCCTACTGCACGAGTCAGGCTTCCATCGGTGGCGGTTGCCACTAATTCTTTTGACAGCTTCGAACCCAGGTTGGGTCCAGTTACTGAGGCTTTGTGAATTGTCCTGTGTGTTTCCCCTGTCGCCTGAGGGACAACCCATGAATCTTGAGTTGGTTCTGGTAATTGTCACAGAAAGAAATCGTCATTGCTCTCGGTTTTGTGACCTGCTGTAAGGACTAGAGCTGGGGTAGGCGAGATCAGTTGGCTTCTTCGCACCCAAAAGGTTTGGTGACCGGGCGTCTTCCACTCCTACCATCCTTCAGAGGTACCAGCTTCTTGCAATGGCTCTGGTGGATCCAAGTGGCTCTCTCAGCAATCTTCACAGCAGTGGAGGTGGTCAGCTGGACAGTGAAAGGATCTCCCACAGCGGGGTGCAGCCCAGGTTTTTCTTTTGATCACCTTGATCAGGATCTGGTCACCTGGCTGCAACAGCTCCACCTGTGGGGAACAAGGAACATCTGGCAGATTATTTGTTCTCGACACTTCTTCACTTTGCAACAATTCTCTCATCCATTCTGCTGTTTCTGTGGTTGGTTATCTGTGGTTGGCTATCAGCTCGGGGCTCTATGCTCCTGGTCTCTTTTTTTTTTTTTTTTTCCTCTCTTCCTTTTGTCAGTCAGGATTTGATCATGCAGAACTGTGCAGGCAAGGACTGATAGGCAGCCTTTGAAATAATAGGGCTTCTTGTTCCATTTCGCAATATACTTTGCACTTCCAGGGACTCTCTGATCCATAAATTTAGAATCCCCTTTTAATTCTAATTTACTCTGATTTTTACCCATGTTGAGTTACTTTTATCCACTATTTTATGAAAATATTTATTTTATGAAACTGAAAATATTTGTCTATGCGACGTACGTCCCTAGTTTTTTATGTATTTACGTATTTATTTATTTATATATATTTGTTTCTTTTATTCAGTTAATTATTCCTTCAAATCTCTATGCTATTTCGATTTAAATGCTTAAAAGCCTTAAGGGGACAAAATTAAAAAAAAGGATCTTATAAAAATTGAAATGGAATATTTAAGTGAAAACGTAAGGGGAAATAAAAGTATAATAAAATGAATTTCAGAGGAATATTCAAGAGAGAATGTAAAAATAAGATTTTTTATTTTTATGTATTTAATTAAAAAATTTAAAGAAAAGGGTTTTAATTTTTATGCATTTATATTCATGTAGCCTTAATTGAAAAATATTCAAATGAAAAATTTAAAAGGAGATAAAAAGAGAATAAAATGTAATTAAAGGAAATAAGGAATAATAAAGTGAAATTACAGGAACAATAAAATGATATTAAGGACCAAGAAACTGAAATTAAGTGGAAATAAAATAATAATAAATGAATTAAGGGAATGAATTAAAAGAAAATAAGGGAATAATAAGATGAAATTAAAAGCAATATTTAAGAGAAAAACGTTAATAAAAAGAGTTTTATTTATTTATATATATACTTATTTAGTTATCTTATTTTATTTATTTGTTTATTTATCTTTAATTAAAAAGGGAGAATTAAATGCTAGGAATAACAGTTCAGGACATACACATAGACATTAAAAGACGCACACACACACACTGAGACAAGTTCCATGCACATACAGCCACACCCTTAGACAAAGACAATGCTGCATGCACTCACACTATTTATGGCCAAACACATTCAATTTTTCGTACGAAATTATTTTACTTTATTTACCCAATATCCAGTTTTCTTCTATGCAATTTTATGAGCTCAGTTATCCACAAACCTTAAATTTCACAGCTAAAAACAATAAGTCTCCACCGTCAAAGTCCCCTTTAAGCCCCCCTTCTGAACGTCCCTGCAAGCAACCTCCCTCCTGTCCTGCGGCCACTACAATTAGCTTAGCTAGCTCAACCACGTGAATTCCTTTGTCTAGTAGCTTAGCTTAGCTGAACCACATGGTCTTTTGTCTGTTAGCTAGCGTTTTTCCACGTGTCTATTCAGTTAGCTTAGCAGCTCCACGAGGCCTTCTATTAGCGTCTCCACGTGGATCCCTCTTTGTTCATGCCAGTTAGCTTAGCATCTGCACATGGCCTACTAGCGTAGCTCGGCCCAGTTCTTTGTTCGTTCTTCCACAGTCAGCTCCCCCCACGGTGTTTTTCCCTTTTAAATGAAAATAAAACCTCTTTAACGAGCGCTTTACCATATTTCACTATTTCACTCTTAAATCACTTCTTATTTTCCCGACAAAGACCTTTTTTTTCTCCACAAAACCTTTTATTCCGTCTAACCAACCTATTGTCGACAAACACGTACAACTTTTCATTGGTGCCTGCTGGCGATAGAGTTGATTTAAAATTACTTCTGCCAATGAATGCTTTTTCCCACGCGCATTCCTGCGGACCTGATCGATTTCTAATCGACGATTACGTACAATGTACCTTAGCGACCGCTAAAAATATTACCATGTACATTGGCAACCGCTGAAAATATTACCAACCAAAATGCTCCTGTGCCGCGAGCGGAGAACGGACCCGCGATTGTATTCGACAACCCCCTAGGATTTAAACTTTTCCTTATTCACGTTTACCTTATGCCTTTTAAAACCTTTAATTAGACTGAATCAATGACTGACCTGGTCCGATGGCCCTCAGGAGACGTCACCGCCTCGGAGGGCTGCTGAGAGAAGACCCTATCGACCGGCCCCGGAGTCAAACGTCGTGTCCGAGGTCTTCTGTTCACGGGTCCGGTAACGGACCCGCCCTGTACAGGATTTCAGTCGTCTTCCCTCGCGTCCTCCTTGACGGCTGTTGTCTCCGGGTTTCGGCACCAACTGTTAAGAATGACTTTTCTGTCTACTAAAAATTACTCAAAATGTTCTTAAGAAAAATCCAAGGACCAGGTCTCATCGATCACAGTTGTTTATTACACTTTTGCAAAAGGGAAAAATCTCACAGACAGAACCGAACCGAACCGAGTCACGTCAGTGAGAGTTCTCAGCAAACTCCTCCCAGGCCAACGCCTTTATACTTTTCCTGGGACAGGAAGGACTTCCTGTGTCAGAGGTGGGACTTCCTGTGTCCGAGATCACAAATCCTCAGCCCATGTGGGCCAGCACAAAGACATTCCAGCAGCTTCAGTCTTTAGGGGGAGGGGTTGCTTCAAGACACACACAGATCCACACAATTCTGCCAATTAATATTCTTAACAGTTGTGCAGTAAAAAATATTCTCAAAATCCATAAAAGTCTCAAGAAGTATCTAATAGGGTCTCAGTTTGCATTTTTCTCTTTTAAAAAATTGAAATTTTCTTGTTGATTAACAGTGAAATCCAAAACTTTTAACTTGTGGCTGAGAAAATTAAACAAATACGAAAGTTAAACTGTAAAAAAATAAAATAAAATTTCAATTACAGTTACAATTTCAGATTATTTTACTGACTCCATCAGAAAAATTGACTTTTGGCACATTTAAAGAAAGGATTTTTAAGAAGTAGCACTTCTGTCTACATCTCCAAGCGTTTTACCGTAACTAAGGCTGTAAAACTTCAGTTTTACTTAATGGCGCCGCCTGTTCTGAATTTAGAGCTGGCTTCACTGCTGACCTCGGGATGAGTTTCACATGTCACTAATCTGAGGAGTGTTTCCACCTACCGAACTAATCTGCAATCAAGAATCAATTATGACACAAAGCAGTGCAGTTTATAATATAGTTATTTTGATCTTAAAAACTCTTTTGAAATTTAAATGTAAAAAGTTTTATGTTATGTTTGTAAGCAGTTCAGTTGATTTGTTTTATTTCAGTTTTTTAAGAATTCTTTAAAAAAATTTACTGATAGGAATTTAATTGTAGATATTTTGATTGAATTTTGAGAAAATGAAAAGTTAGCTTGAGATCGGAGTTACGGTATTGAGACCTGTGCAAAATTAATGTGCAAAATTCCAAATTAAAGTGAAAAGTGTTAAAAAAAACACACACAAAAAAAAGCAAATAGATCGTAATTATTATGAAGCAGGTTTGTTTAAGATATCCAAATTGCAGCTAATCTAAAAAACTTTAAAATAAATAAATAATTTAAATTATATTCAAGTGTATACTTGTATTTACTGCTGTGAACAACAATAATGCATTTTTTATGGTAAAAAAAATGCTCCCCCCCCCCCCCCCCCCCCCCCAATTATGCTTGCAAGGGTTTCAAAATAAAAGCATATTTTGTTAAATTCACCCGACCTTTCAAATTAAAATCAGTGTTCTGCAGCCAGCATTATGCTTTTCTGTGAGAGTCAGCTGTGTATGATGGGAGAAGGTGATAACCTAGAGATATGCACCCCATGCTCTGGCAAACACATGACACCCCACCCATCTGCCACGGAGGAAGTGTTGAAACACAGAGGCTTTTAGATGAGAGCTTTCATAAACTTGTCAGGGACTCTTCTACATTAAGTGCAACTTGACCTTAAGGATATAATAACAAAAAAAAAACGTTGCACTCACTGTGGGACGCTTCCACTCAATCTTCATCGAAGGCTTGCGGCTGTAGAAAAGACTTGAGTCGTTTGCAGGAAACAGAGGATCCTCAAACAAAACCTTCTTCGACACATATTTGTCTCGCAGTTCCAAAAAAGTCTTCAGTCGCTTGGCATCTTTGACGGCTTCGTTTCTGCTGAGAATCGCTGAGTAGATGGAATTTGCTCCAGTGAGGCCGTAATCAGTGACGCCATCGACATCAAGGGTGGCCTCAGTTTCATGAAGCACCTTCACCTGTATTTTTTCTTCTACTAGAGGAGCTTTTTCTTCGTTTTTCTTGTCCCCCATCACCTCGGCCTTTAGGGTCACTCTGAAGGAAGAAGAAGAAGAAAACGCTGCTTTCTTTGCAAAAGCAAGTTGCAAAACAGAACTATGAAACTTCCTGAATCCTGTTGATTTTTTAATCTGTATTAGTTCCTTTACTGGTTAGCTATACTGTCACTGCTCATGAACAGTCAGCAGACTGTCCCATCATTGATGTCCCTGGAGCAGGCTGTTCCTAAATATAGGTCTTTAGAAAAAGGGGAGGAGGATCGCAAGCAAACCTTTTCAGCCTGCAGTATCTGTAGGAGGTCAGGTGTCCAAGATCTGTGAAATAAATTTAAAAGGTTCTCACTAATTTACCCTTTATTTGACAATTTAGGGGGGTTTTGAATTCAATTGCTTAACATTTTATGTAATGTATGCACTTTTGCTAAACAGATTTAAACAACAAACAGTCACGTTTGTGTTTCCATCAACTTCGATTGCATTATTTGAGGTTAATTGGTGTCCTTTTATATTATAAATGTAAACTTGGGCTAATATATGGCAACTAAAAAAATTGACTATTATTATAAATCAGATTTCTACAGGTTTATTTCTGGATTTTGCAGCTTTCCAAGTCAAAAAAAGAGGTTGCCAGGTTTTATATGTTTTTATTAATTTTGCATACAATACTTTTATGATCCCACAAGTAAAATTGGTATTTCTAGTAAATGAAAGTAAGTAGTAATAGTAAGTGGAAAATGAAATAAAGAAACCACATTTCAAAAAGCATATTAGCACATAACTATACTTTTGCAAGTATACCACATACAAGTAGGAAGTACTCAGACTAAATTTGAACATTTTACAAGTTTAAAATACATAGATAGTATGTAAAAAGTACACATCAAGTATGTTTCACTTTTAGCCTTTTACCATTGACTAAGTAAACTACACAAAATTGACTATTTATTCCTAAAAGCATAAGCCCAATTGTTGAGATGTTTATGCAAAAACATGCAATAATAACATCTCCTGACTCAGTTACAGTAATCTAACAGAATTTTTTTTTCAATTATTATGTTGAATAATATAATTATTTTTTAGGAAATAACACAAATATAAATAGAATTGGGGCTTCTAAGCAAATTAACATTTATTTAAGTACCACAAGTTCATGTAGTCTTTACCAAAAGTGGGGCTTGAAGCTTATTTTTGATAAACCATCTATATATTTTGAACTTAAATTGTCTGAAAATGTATTCAGTTATTATATTCTACTACTATGACATACTTGCTAAAAATTATACTCAAGTTTACTTGACAAAATAAACCTCAATGTATTTTTTTGACAAAGAATTGAATGTATTTATTGTTCTTCTTGTGTTTTTTTTTTTTTTTTTACCCTTATTTTTCCAACAATTAAACTGCATTATATAAGACAAAATGGTTCTTAAAAGCTTTTATATTCCTTTTTCTGTTGTGGAACTGTCCAAGAAGAAGAATAAATGAGAGTATTAAAATGTTAAACACCTCAAATGAGGGATTACCGAGCCTTACCTGGCAACCAGCCTGGCTCGTGACGTGCAGATCAGGAGCAGCATTCATCTGGAAGTTGTCGCCATCAGCGGTAGCTAAATATTGAGCTAGCTCTTAAGTCAGTCAGCTGTTGTGTTTGACGATATTCAATTCACATATATTTGTTTTTGTTGTCATCTTTTTTTGGATCAATTTCTGTGATATTCACCAGTAAACGCGTTTTGTGTTGTTTTATCACAGTGCCAGCAGCAGAATCTGCGAGTCTTGGGAAGTAGCAGCGATTTCGCTAGTTAGCTAGCTAGCTACCTAGCTAGCAGCATCGTGAGATACTTTGATTTAATAAACTAAATCCACGTTTTTAGTATTGTTACACGGTTTTTTGGATTTATTTCGCTGTTGTCAATCGATAAATTGATTGTTACGGAAGCAGCGACACGCAGTTCCGCCGAGAACCCGGTGAGATTTGAGGCTAACGAAGCTTAGCAGCCTTCTGGGGTTGGTCTGTCACGGTGGAAGTCTGATAAGCTGGAGCTGGCATCGACACATTCCCCATCTTTAGCAGGTTGGTACATGCTTGTATTTGGGATTAATTTTACTTGTTTATTTGGTCTTTCTGCCTGCCGACCTACTGCTGTGGCTAGTGACATGCAGGTGGGAAACCAGCCCCACAGCGCGATCGGTTTTGTTATTGTTGTTATTGTGTCCCGGACTGATTTATTGGGTCATTTTTATTGGTGAAAATGAACATTTCCGTGTCATGAAACAGGCTGCAGGGCCCGACAGCGAATATGTCCGAGGGTGAGAGCAAACAGGGCCCGGACAGCGGCCAGGAAGTGAAGCCGGAGTCCACGGCCGCTGCGCCTGCAGGCCAAGGCGTGTCATCCGTGTCCCCCCCGGTGTCCATGGTGACCCAGCCTCCGGCTTCTGCCACCACGGAGGATGAAGAGGAGGAGAGCGAGGATGAGTCAGAGATTTTGGAGGAAAGCCCTTGTGGACGCTGGCAGAAACGCAGAGAAGAGGTAGGAGAATGAGACACTCTTAAATCTGCAAAAAAAGTGGTATATTTTTTATTAAAATGACATCACTCTCTTGTTTTTCCTACTTAAAGGTGAATCAGCGCAACGTCCCGGGTATTGATAACGCATATTTGGCCATGGACACAGAAGAAGGAGTGGAGGTGGTGTGGAATGAGGTCATGTTCTCAGAGAGGAAAAACTTTAAGCTGCAGGAGGTGGGTGGAAATCATCACATAAACGTATTCCAGCTTTAATACACTACACTCAGAATGAGCTGGAGATAACATAAACACAAAATCATGGCTACATTTAACTGGAATTGATGCTTGCATGTGTCTATGTGGGTGAAAATGTGAAATATTGGTGCTTAAATTATCTAATTGTTTGCCATTTTGGGGTCAATACTGACTATTGTAAATAAATGTGCTGTTTAGTGTTAACATATGTGCTGCAGGTTGTGCATTATCGCCAAATTAATATATTTTAATCACATATTGCCTCATTTTACACCATAATCATTTTTTAAATTTATTTTCAAAGCTCTCTCATTGTTTTTTTTTAAATTGTGATTATGCCATTTTTAGTCAAAATAAAAAAAGTGTAGTTTTCTAGAATATTGTTTCTGCAGATTGGCAAGAGTACGCTTGAAATTTGCCTCTTTTATTTTTTTAAATATTTATTTATGTATTTTTTTATTTTTTTTTTTAATTGAAAAAATATATAGAACGAAATGAAAGAACAAATAGAAGAAATTTGCCTCTTAAATTGTGGGTGGAGGAACCTCGATTTTTTTTTTTTTTTTTTTTTTGCCAGCCTAGCATATTTTCTAAGTCACAAATATGCCCTTTTTTTTAACTTTTTTTTTTTTTAATCTGCTGCTGAATAATAATGATTTGAATAAAGATATACTCAGAAATTCTATTTTAGACTTAATTTACTCAAAATATTATGAGAAAAACGCCACATTAACATCTCAACAACACTATAAAAATGTTTATCAGAGCAGGTGTTTAAATGTTTTAAGTATTTTTATGTGTTTTGATTCAAAAAAACATTTTAGCTTTTTAGGAGCTATTTTTTGGAGGTTGAGAAGTCATGAGCCCTTTTTAAAAAAATGTTTCTGTTTTTTTTTTATCAACAGGAAAAAGTCAAAGCTGTTTTCGACAACTTGATCCAACTGGAACATTTGAACATCGTGAAGTTCCACAAATACTGGGCAGACGTCAAGGAAAACAGAGCCAGGGTAGGACGTTAAAACAAAAAAGAATAAAGCATGAACAATTCTTTCCTTTTTGCATGAATTATAGTTTTATTCCCCTTTAATGTTTGTTTTCTAGGTCATTTTCATCACTGAGTACATGTCATCAGGAAGCCTCAAACAGTTTCTGAAGAAGACAAAGAAAAATCACAAAACCATGAATGAAAAGGTGAGAAATTCTGCAAACGGGCATTTAGAAAAACTCATCAGAGATCCCATTTTCTTTAATATGACTTCTTCCTCTTTCTGACAGGCCTGGAAGCGTTGGTGCACTCAAATACTTTCTGCTCTCAGGTGAGCCGAACATCCCGGTTTAATGACAAAGCAATAAAAACCTCTCAAGCTGTCTTTCAGGAACCTAAATGTTTGTTTTCTTCTCAGTTACCTTCACTCCTGTGATCCTCCCATCATCCATGGCAACCTCACCTGTGACACCATCTTCATCCAGCACAATGGCCTCATCAAGATCGGTTCTGGTGGGTTCGAGCGATCTCTTCTGCAGCTCATTCCTCGATTGAGGATGCTAATACATCTTTCTTCTTTCAGTTGCTCCTGACACCATCAACAACCACGTGAAAACCTGTCGGGAAGAGCAGAAGAGCCTTCACTTCTTTGCTCCAGAATACGGAGGTAACATGAAAATTCATTTGTTGCTAAGTAGCGCTCCCATGATTAGTCGACGACTAATTTAATAGTCAATTAGTGGTTACTTTATATGATATGGAGTACGACTGCCACAAACGATTATTTTAATAGTCGACTAATCACCGATAATTTTCCGATTAGTCGACTAATCGGGTCATGCGCAAACTGGATGTAAAGACGCTGAAGTTGATAACCAGCTGAAATATTAATTAAATGCCAAATTAGCCTAAAAAATAAAAAGAGCCAAAGTTAACCAAAATAGCTAGCATACTGCTGAAATATTAGCTAAACTCAAAATTAGCCTAAAAAAACCCAGAAAAATCCTAAATTAACCAAAATAGCTATGTCGCTGAAATATTAGTTAAACTTAAAAATAGCTTAAAAAACTAAAAAAAGAAACCTTAAGTTAGCCAAAACAGCTAGCATGTAGATTAAATATTAGCTAAACTCCATAAAAGGCCAAAGAAACTTATTAAATGCCAAAATAGTCCAAAAAGCTAGCAGAATGCTATTATAACTTTTAACTTTACTACACTCTGACTTCATACAATATAAAGTAACGATTAATCGACTATTAAATTAGTTGTCGACTATTTTGATAGTCGATTAGTCATTGATTAGTCGACTAATCGTGGCAGCCCTAATATGGAGTCAGAGTGTAAAATAGTTGAAAGTTATAATGGCATTCTGCTAGATTTTTGGACTATTTTGACCTTTTAATAATTTTTTTTAGGCTAATTATGAGTTTAGCTAATATTTCAGCTGCATGGCAGCTATTTTAGCTAATTTAGGCTTTTTTTTTGTTTTTAGGCCATTTTGGTGTTTAGCTAATATTTCAGCATCATGCTAGCTGTTTTGGCTACTTTAGGCTTTTTTAGGCTATCTTGGAGTTCAGCTAATATTTCAGGTGTATGCTAGCTGTATTGGCTAACTTAGGTTTTTCCAGATTTTTTGGCTAATTGGTCATTTAACTAATGTTATAGCTTGCTATCAACTTTAGCGTTTTTCAGCCATTAGCTTCAGCATTTTCAGCTATCAACACTAGCATCTAGAGCAACCAAATTCATCTTACAGCATTCACATTAGCATTATACCAGGTAATGCTGTATATCTAGTTTTTAGTTAGTTTAAAGCTAATGATGGTTAAGATGTGTGCTTTACATCCCGTTTGCACATGACCCGATTAGTCAAATAATCGGAAAAATAATTGATGATTAGTCGACTAATAAAATAATCGTTTGTGAAAGCACTAACTAGAAAGGAAAGAGTTTCTTTGATGCTGATGGGGGTTTGTGTGTTTGCAGCTGTTGCCAACGTAACCACAGCGGTGGATATTTATTCCTTTGGAATGTGCGCCTTAGAGGTGGGAATTCTTTGATTTTTTTTTTTTTTTTTTTTTTTTTGTGTTTTAGAAGTTCTTAGCTTTATTTTTCCTTCTACATCCTCCTCAGATGGCTGTGTTGGAAATCCAGAGTAACGGCGATTCATCCTACGTGTCCCAAGAAGCCATAAACAGTGCCATTCAGTCACTAGAGGACCCATTGCAGCGAGTCAGTGATGGAAAATCCAGGTTACGTCAGGAACTTGAGTGTACTTATTCATTTTTTTTCTTGCACGTTCAGGAATTCATCCAGAAATGTCTGGAAGTCGATCCCAGCAAACGACCCACAGCCAAGGAGTTGCTGTTCCACCAGGCCTTGTTCGAGGTGCCCTTACTGAAGCTGCTGGCTGCACACTGCATCGTCAGCCACCAGCGTGAGTTCTGCTCTTCAAACATCTCGATAGAATGTTACTAGGTCGTCCCTTATAAGCAAAAAAATGATGTGTTTTTGTCCTCAAATGTGCAGACATGATTCCAGAAAACGCTTTAGAGGAGATGACAAAGAACATGGACCCAAACCTGGTTATTGTTGAAGCTAAGAATGGAGTCCAGATGAAGTGAGATGACATTTTAGTCACCAGGACAGCTGACTGTCTCTTCTGTACATCTAAACAATGTTTTTGAAAATGACTCCTCAGGCTCTCTCAGTTTCCTGCCCTCGAGTTGGACAAATTTTTGGAAGACGTGAGGTAAAAAACAAAACTTTCTGACTTGAATGCTTATTTAGCACCTTGAATTAAGATTTGCAATTTGACGATTCCACTTTTTCAGCATTTTTCAGGTTTTAAATAACTTTAAAATCAAGTTTCTAGGGATACGAAAATCTTTTTTAAAGTAACATTTAACTGATAAAATATTGAATTCTGATGATAAAAGCTAATAGTTTTTTGTAATAACATAAATAAACAGTTTTAAGGGAAATCTAGGTGTTATTTTCACAAGTTATTTTTTTTTTATTTTAGCCATAGAAGTTGAATTTAATCACTTGTATTTTCAAACTGCTTATTTTTTAATTTTTAAGAGTTTTTGTTGGAAGTCTTCACCTTTTCTTTGCTCTCTCTGGTTCCTCAGGAATGGGATTTATCCTCTGACCGCGTTCGGGATTCCGTGTCCGCAGCAGCCTCAGCAGGAGGCCGTCAAGTCGCCCATCGTCCCGCCCTCAGTAAAGTCCCCGACCCCTGAACCTGCAGAGGTGGAGACGAGAAAGGTGAGACCGATATTCAGTAGTCTCTAAAAGCAGATGTTTTATTGTTGTTGTTGCACATTAATCACTTTCAGTTAATAAATTTCAGAATCTGTGATTTTTATCGCTATAAATAAGATATCAGAAGATATTTAGCCACATGAGATGCTCTGTAGAGGTTTCTACATGACGTAGACATGATTCTGTTTGGATTTGATCAACTTTTGAAACAGTTTCCTGAACAGTGCTTGAATCAGTGCAATAAGTACAGCAATTTTCTTCTAAAAACATGAAGAAGAGGAGGAATTGGTTGTCATGAGAACTTGAGATCTTGTTTCTGTTTTAGTGGTGATGTAGAGATGCTTAAAGAGGCTCAGAGTGCTGCCAACTAAATGGAAAACCAAAGTATTTATGAAGGACGCTCATTAATAATTAATTAAATATCGCCTTGTCAGCATTTTAAATCGATACAAGTATTGCCAAACGAAATATTGCGATATATTGCTGAATCGATTTTTTTTTTTTTTATCCCTACACCGCTAAAGGTTATTCTGTTTACATCCAAAATTTTAGACATAGTTTCTGTAGAGAGGCTTTAGTTCATTAGAAATTTGAGTTTTGGGTGGGACTGTTGACATGGAGCAACCCCGCCCCCCTTCCCTTTACTGCTGCAAAGCTGTGTGGAACAGGGAGCTTGTGGCCCGTCCAGATGATTTTCTAACATTATTTTTTCATCTTCTCCTGATTCACAAGGATTTTAATTTTCTTCACATATGTTCTCCATCCTCAGCAAAACACCATTTTTTTAGTTGTTTTTTGAATAAATGTTAAAAAGTTTCAGTTGGATCTAGTTTTTCATGTTTTAATGAGTTCCTCTGTTGTTTCCTCAGGTCCTTCAGATGCAGTGTAACATTGAGCCTGTTGATGAGGGCACAAAACATCACGTAAGCCAGTTTTCTTTATGAACATTTGTGGTTTTATCCATTTTTGTAAATCTTTCTTTTTCTTTTTCAGCTCACCTTGTTGTTGAAGCTTGAGGATAAACTGAACAGGCACTTGAGCTGTGATTTGTTACCAAGTAAGGGTCTCTATTCCTCATCTACATTTGTTGTTTTGTTGCGTGATCCTATTTTAAAGGCTGTGTTCTGTGCAGATGAGAATGTGCAGGAGCTGGCCGTGGAGCTCTTTCAGCTGGGATTCATCAGCGAGGTAGGTGGAGTTCATCCCGCCTCTTTAATCCGTTTCCCCCCGGACGCCGTCTCACATCTCCATTTCACGGTTCCAGGGCGACCAGCCGCGACTGGCGTCCGTTCTCGAAGAGGCCTTCTCCAAGTTTTACAGCCGAAACGGCTCTCTCAACCCGGTGACGGTCTCGTCGTAGCCCAGGACTCAGGCCTTTGCCTCCGCGCCTCCTCGGCCTCCTCAACAGCTTCTGCTCCATGAGCTGCAGGCAAAAAAAAAAAAAAAAGCTTTGCATGGACCGGGGAGGAAGCCTTGATCTGACTGCAGACCCCTGCAGCCTGTCCTTGTATCTTCTAGCGGGAAAAGCTGCCACTAAGTGGTTTTCGCTTTCTATATATATTTTTTTTCACTCAATACAGCCATCTGCTTCTCTTTGAAAAGAGGAAATTCTAGTTACAACTTAACGGAAAATACGCTTACTTCTTTACATGATGTAGAAATAAGCAAAATATTTTCCTTTAAGTCAGTGTTATAATTGTATTTTAAAAGTTTTTACCTGAAATTGTTTGCTAGTTGTTTGTCTTCTGCATACCGGCGTGTGTTATGGTGTTTGTGAGGTAAAGTCTGACTCTGTCTCGAGGCGTCTGCTGACTCGGGGCGTTTGTGTCACTCAAAAAGAATTCAATCGGAAAACAATTTGGACCGCCGTGAGTGCGAGGCCGGCGGTTGAATGTAAACTGAATCATACTGTAATTAGTGGAGTGAGTAGAATGTTGCACCAATCAGAGCTTTCTCACTGACGCAATATCTCGGATCGTCTAAATGCAAAGGAATAAACTCGCTTCTCCGATTTATCTTACAGTGAAGGTTTTCATTTTTTTCGGGCACTTTTAGGTTCTTGGCTGACATCACCTTTGCCTCTTCAGTTACAGGCTCAGACCACTCGTATCTGTCGACCGTCTAGGGATCTCTGCTAGTTTGCACATCTGTAACACTTCTGTTGGAAATGTCCCGCGGCCTCCGGCTCATGCACACCAACAGGAGGGAACTTTCAATTGAAACCGGTGATACAATCTCGTCGTCAATGCTGTGACCAGTTGCTGATGGGGTTTGTAAATAGAGCGTGGGACCGCCCCGGCATGCTCGTAACCATCCCGAACACTGTATGCTGGACACTTGTGTCTCCACACGGCTTTTACTCCCCTTTTTTCCAACTTCCTTCAATAAAAAAAAAAAAACACAAAAATGTATGTTGTGGTGTTTTCTTTTTTTTTTTTTTTTTTGCAAAATCAAATAATTATAGGTATTTGTAGGAAGCAAATTTTATCTTTCAAAATTTTACATCATAGACTGAAGACACAAACTGGACAAAATTCAGTCGTTTAAATAATTCATACAAAATCTGCTGGAATTAGCGTTTAGAAATGATAGCCCTTGTACATCGTCAGAATGTGCTCAAATAAGTCTTCAAAACATGCTGACAAACACCTTAAAAAAGAAATACAGCAGTAAAATAGAAGTACAGCAAGACTAAAAAATAGATTTTATATAAAACACATTAGAAACACAATCTAAATAAAAAGCTACCAAATGGTCACATCCCATTTATGATTTTTTTTTTCTTTTCTGTTTTCTACAGTGTGATAAAAGAAAAAAACAGTACATAGCACTTCAAACACGTTACCTTTTCACATTAAATTTTACTTCCAACTTTGAAAGTAATGTATATAGGCACAGTTTTTAAATCCACGAACCGTGTTTTAGTTCCAAGGATGAAGCAGCAGCTGCTTAGTTTGCCTCCTCGCGCAGCATCACTGCTTAAATGTCTGTGGAACACCTTTTTAATTGGGGGTTACCATGGCAACAAATCATCCGCTCCGCATCCTGGACCAGTCAGCAGCCAACTTTTTTCTTTACACGAATATTCCAGGTTTGAAAATCAAAAAATCACTTTTTCTTTCGTCTGAATTTCAGCACAATTCAAATAAATTCCTATTTACAAAACGAGCAAGTTGCTCTTGTTCTCATCGTTTAGACCTATATTTAATATTTTTCAAATTAATATAGACGTTTCGTGGCAGAAATTTACACGTTTTCACAATTAACTATAAAATTTCCACCTTAAATCATCGAAACAAAATTTGCAAATTCATTTGGGATTTGTGCGTTTGCACCATCAAAGCAGAGCATTCGTTATGGCTGAATTCCATTTTAGCTTCTTCAACCTGATGCAGAGCAGGAGCCGCGATTTAAAAACGTGAAGTAAAAACCCGCATGAAAATTTGCCATTTGAAATTCTTCACACAGTTCAAATACTCAATAATGAAATTTTCTAAATACTTTTTTTTTTAAATGTACACAGTTTAACGTACGTGTCAGGATGCTCACTTTACAAAGTGATTATTAAATATCAACTAGCTGCAGCAGGATTCTTTTGGTTAGAAATAATGTGTTTACAATTTACCAGAAGTGAAATACAGTTTTGGTTTCCCAGAATCCGAACAGTTCACTCTTTTATTAACCAGTCGAGTGGATTCATGGAGGTCCAGCGCCACGCCTTCAATTTAATGATAAAAGTAGTTCCACGTGTGTCGTTAGAGGAGCTTTTAAATGGATCAGCTCAGCACCAAGCGTGCAGCAGAAGGCATTTGACATTTGGAGGCTGGAACGTTCTCCTCTGGTGTCGTGTAGCTCTGTGATGCCCTCCTCTGGTCCCGGAGAGAGCGAGCGAGGTGACGTCGAAGCGGCGCAGCGTCCTCTTCATTTCTTCAGGCACTGATACATCAGCGCTCGGGGATTCAGCATGTAGCGTTCGGAGTTGAGGAGCTTGGTGAGGTATTGAGGGACCTGCGGCCGAGGAGCCACGTACGACACGTCGGGGCTGACCGCCATCACCTCCGCGATCTTCCGCTTCATCTCCCGGATCTCCCTGTCCTGCTTTTTAACTTTATCTGTTAAACAAGCAGAGATTTGTGTTGAAAGAGAGATTCTAGAAGATGAAAAACTCCCAGAAAAGTTAAATATCAAGACTCAAAAAGCAAAATAATTAGATAAAGGGCTATTAAAAAAATGTTAGATCATCTTCCTTCTTTACCATAATAGTATATAAAAAAAAAATCAAAATTCTACCATTTATTTTTAAATGCTACCAGCAGGGGGCAGGCTTTCTCACCATAAATTGAAAAGGAGTCTCAGTATTTACATATAAAAGGAAAAAAATATGTCAAAATTATCAGAAAATATACAATTATGCAACTATAATAAAATAGGAGTGTATGTCAATAACCTCTTTGTGCAAATCAATAATAAAGATTAATAGTTTTGCAACTCTGATTCAAATATTGAGCATTTAGTAACAACCTGTCAAAGAATATGCTTTTTTTATATTGATTTACATTAAACTTAACGGCGATCATTGAAACACAGTTATGAAATAAACAAACTGCCTTAAGAATAGCAAAATAAAATTGGATTTTAGCAAGTCTAAGAAATTCAGTTCATTTTTGTTCCTGATTATGAACTTTAAATGAGTTCCCCCAATTTTTAGTATAAATCAGGAACTGCAATTTCATTTTTATCACATGTGGCTTAAAATGCTTCTGCTTAATGTTTATTCTTATGTTATTGAGCTTTTTTACTCAAACTAAATGTGCTTCTGTGTCCTTGCACACTTAAAATCCCACCCAGATCATCTTTTGATCTACTTTCAGAGTTCCCAGTTTTTGTTTGTTTTGTTTTAATTATGATCATAAGTTTTGGCCAAATAAAAGAAAAAGTTGTTTTCTATGAAATAATTTCTGCAGAAATTTGCTTCTGAATTGTTGGAGCAAAGTAAGCCCCTCCCCCATTTCCCTTTGATTATGCACTTCTGCTAGCTTATACCCTCTCAAAACCCCAACCTAACATCACCGGTGCAACAAAAATGGTGAGCGAAGATGCCAGCTCAGATGAGAAAAACAAACATGGATCTGCTTGTTTGCAAGTGGATAAATCAGAATGGAGCAGGGCAAGGACCTTGCAGTTAAAATTGCAGGTTCTACATCACAACTGCAAGTTATTTTCAGCAGCATTTTTTCATATGCTCTGAATTCATTCTGATTTAATCAAAGAAAATATTATAAATGTAATCTTTAGCTGAATTTTCCTAATATATGTCCTCAATCAGCTGAAAAATGCTACAGGAAAAGATAAAATTTTTTTTTCTAAATTTTAAGTTAAAAGCTGCAGCTTTTATTAACCTTTTCTGACATTAAAAAACATTAAAATGGATTTAGCTTTAAGTGAACCCTATTATTTTTTTAAAAGACAAAACCCCAAATTAAACCATTTTAATGCAATCAGGGTAGCTTGAAATAGGGGTCCCCAAACTTTCTCGTGAAAGCCACAAAGCTGTTTTCTTTTCTGATATGTGGTCGGGGTCGGTTTGTAGGCCAACAGAATAAGTGTCACAGTAACAGCCTAAATGTTAAGATTTATGGTTTTCCATAAAAGCCACACATAGCCAAATTTTAAATGGTTCATTTCTGTAATCTCCACAGAAAAAATAATACTAAAACATTTTAAAAACTATATATCGATACTTGTGCTAGATTAATTGCTGAAAAGTTTTAAATTAAACACTAAAAACACTAAAGGAAACAGCTGAAAACGCTAAAGCTGATAGCTTGCTAAAACATTAGTGAAGTGCCAAATGAGTCGAAAAAGCTCAAAGAAAATTCCTAAATTAGCCAAAAAAGATAGCATGTACCTGAAATATTAGCTAAACTTCAAAACAGCTTAAAACACTAAAAAAAGCCTAAATTAGCCAAAAAAGTTAGCATGTAGCTGAAATATTACTTTAACGTCAAATTAGCCTAAAAAAGCGGGAAAAATGTCTAATTTTGCCAAGACAGCTAGAATAAAGCTAAAATATTAGCTAAACTCCAAATTAGCCAACTGAAAAAAGCCTAAATTAGCCAAAACAGCTAGCATGTAGCTGAACTATTACTTTAACGCCAAGTTAGCCTAAAAAAAACTTGAAAAATTTAGAATTTTGCCAAAACAGCTAGAATAAAGCTAAAATATTAGCTAAACTCCAAATTAGCCAACTGAAAAAAGCCTAAATTAGCCAAAACAGCTAGCATGTAGCTGAACTATTACTTTAACGCCAAGTTAGCCTAAAAAAAACTTGAAAAATTTAGAATTTTGCCAAAACAGCTAATAAAGCTAAAATATTTGCTAAACTCCAAATTAGCCTAAACAACTGAAAAAAAGCCTAAATTAGCCAAAACAGCTAGCATGTTGCTGAAATATTAACTAAATGTCAAATTAGCCTAAAAAACTGGAAAATAAGTTTAATTTAACCAAAACAGTTTGGGGTGCCGGTCCAAATATGGAGGGGGGCCGGATTTGGCCCGCGGGCCGTAGTTTGGGGAAGTCTGGGTTAAAGCACCACCCAGTGCAATAGTTAGATATAATGAAACCATCAGTCATTTATAGAATAGCTTATTTAGTTAATTAGCTTTGCAGAAATCGGTTTGGTGAAGATTGGCCTAAAAAGTATCCAAAAATGTTAGATCATTTTATAACAGTTTTCCTTCTTTATTTTATTTTATTGCATTTTTAGTTCAAGTTATCTTCTTATTTTGCTTATTTATATATTTAAGATTTTGTAACAAAAATTGCACATCTATGTAAGGCAACTATTTATATGTACTTAACTATGCTAATGCACTGACTATAAATGTTTTTGATTTGATCTCCTTTAAACACATTTTTGACTTGAAGGCATCTTTTAGAGCAAGATGTGAAAGTAGCTCTCATTTAATTGTACAGTAAAGTGAAAGATAACAGAATCTAGAATGAGGAGAACAGACCTTGAGCGATTTCCAGCTGTCTGCGAGCGTCTCCCAGTGCAGAGAACAGGTCCAGCTTGATGCGAGTTTCAGCGCTCAGATTGTACTCCAGGTGTTGAGCTTTCTCCTGCATGGCTGTCAGAGTAGAGAGCAGCATGTCTGTCTCTTTCTCCACGCAGCGATACTTCCCCAGAGCCTGCATGCAAAACAGAAATCCAGTAAGTTTCACCCTCATAAAGAAAGGAGTTGATTTGCTCGGGAAACCAACGCACTAAAGTTGATGAGTGACTCAACACTATTTTTGAATCAACATAAAAATGTCTTTTTTTTTTTTAATTTAAATTAGGCTTTTATTTTGGCATGCATCACGGACGACATCACAAACAAACAATCAAACAGCAAACAGATGTGATGACAGAGTGCAAATGTGTGAACCGCAGGCCAAAATAAACAAACACAAAGAAACCGCCGATGATCACAAAAGAATTTCATGAGCAAACTTAGAAACGACAAAGAACTGGACCACTGGAGACTCACAGACAACACTTCATTCCCAAGTAGAGTAAAAATATACCTCAACATCTCTCTCTAGATCTAGCACTCGACTCTCTTTCACTTGACACTCCAGCTGCAGTTGTTTGTACTCTGTCTCTAGATCTTTAACTCTTTTCCTTAACATTTGGGTTTCACAGTGTTCCTGTCTGATGTGGGAGACGGAGAAAGCATCAGTTTTGAACACAGTGGCAGAGCTAGAACAATTTATATGGAGGGGGGGTCAGGGGGTATGAAAACAGCAGAATGGAAGATCAATACAAATGATCAAAAATACATCAAACTTTTTATTTTTATAATGCTTAAAGAAGCTTGTTTTGATTATTTTTTTTAATCTTTGACTCAAAAATGGGGGACAAGTGGGATGGAAAAGCTTTTTTCTCTGGGCGTGGCTGTCCCTCTTGTCCCCCTGTAGCTCCGCCCCTGTCAACACATATTCCTTTTCTAAAAAAACACATCTGATGTATGAAATAAAACAAATTATGAACAAAAAAAGTGCACATATGCTGCATCTTCTGAGCTATTTTTCCCCGGTGTATGGGCTCAAAATAAGGACATAAAGATTAATCGGTAACCAACTTTACTTTTGGTATAAATGGGACTTTAAAACTGCTGTCTGTTGGTCCT
Source organism: Oryzias javanicus (assembly GCA_003999625.1). Taxonomy (NCBI): domain Eukaryota; kingdom Metazoa; phylum Chordata; class Actinopteri; order Beloniformes; family Adrianichthyidae; genus Oryzias; species Oryzias javanicus. The sequence continues at coordinate 12,470,368 of CM012460.1, read as the reverse complement.
TGTCAAATTTTTGAATATTTAAAGTAAACTTGTTCAATTCCTGAAATGATGGTATAAATTACGGTTTATGTGCTGCCCCCTACAGGTTGAAACAAAGTATTGCAGTTGATTTTTTTTGTGATTGGTCATTTCAGAGGTCCCACGTCATTTCAGGAGTTTCACGTCATCGTGTTCTGCAGCTCCAGTACGAAAGCCCCGCCCATCTTTGAACACTCGACGCCGAGAGTCAAAGCTCACCCTGCGACGCCGAGACTTTTTAAAATTTATTTTCATTGAGACAATAATTTAAAAATCCTTTAGATACCTCAAGCTACACTCTGTCAATCACAGATCCAGACCACACCTCCCCCGCTCAGCCCGCCTTTCTTAGGCCCGCCCCCTTTATTTTTGCATTTTTCAAATCTGGACTGAATCTCCAACTTCTCCTTTAAAGTAGGGGTTCCCAAACGTTTTTTAATGAGGGCCACATAATGGTTTTCTTCTCTAATGTGGGGCCAGGGTCGGTTTGTAGGCTAACAGAAAAGGTTTAATGATTACAGCCGAAACATAAACATTTACGGTTTTCCTGAGTGCAAAACATAGCCAAATTTTAAACAATTTATTTATCTTCACAAAAAAAAAATGAAAGCTAAAACATTTTAACTATTAAACCAATACCTAGTCTATCCTGTCCTGTCACAGTTCAGACTGTAGAAGGGTGGAATAAAAAGTCACGATCTCAAAAAAAACAATGCGTCTCCGATAGTATTTGGGGGGCCGGGCCAAATGTGGAGATGGGCCAGATCCGGCCCAGGGGCCGTAGTTTGAGGATGATGGTTTAAAGCATGTGTCAAAGTCAAGGCCAGAGGTAATTATATCCAGCCCTCCAGATCATTTTATTTTATTATCAATGGCCTGATGTCATTTCTAACTTGTATAATTTAAAAAATATATTTTTTTATGTAGCGTAAACTATTAAAAGTTTAAATTAAATGATTGAATTACTGAGTAATATTTATGCCTTATTTTTTTCGTAATTATATGAAAAAGTTACAGTTTTAAAGTTTCAAAAATTGGCGTTCTGCTAGCTTTTTGAACTATTTTGGCATTTATTAAGATTTTTTTTAGGCTATTTTGGAGTTTAGCTAATATTTCAGCTACATGCTAGCAGTTTTGGTTAATTCACACTAGCATCATCACAGGTAATGCTATATAATTAGTTTATAATCATGTTAAAAAGTTATGGTTTAAAAGTTTTAAAATTTTAGTTTCAGAGTATTCCATAAATGTTTAGCCCACGTTTGACCCGCGAGCTAAGGTGCCCCCTCCTGTGCTGCTGAGTTTGACACCACTGGTTTAAAGTCTGTGGCGGGCCGGGATGGCGGGAAGTCATCTGCTCTTTGATTGGACGGTTTGATTTCATAAAGAAGCATAAAGACAGGGACATAATTCACAGACGCAACTTCAGGAGATCGCATGCTGTTTTTTTGCTTAAAAAACTGCTAAAAAAAGGAAAATAATTCACAACTTTTTTACGGGTATGCAGATCCCTTTTTTCCACATTTTTTGGGCACATTTATTTTGCGGTTTGATGAAACTTGATATATGAAGCGGTTTCAGATCTTTTTGTCCTTATTTTGAGCCCATACAAGTATAGTCTTTTAATTATAATGCCACTTTTAGCCAACATAATTTAAAATGTGACCTTTTTTAGGACATAGTTACTGCAGAGTGGCAGTAGTTCATTAGAAATTTGCATCTGTGTTTTGGCTGTGAGTAAGCCCGCCCCCACTTCCAACCATCCATCTGTTTACAACCCTGTGTTTCCGGTGCAAAAAAAAAATGGCGAGCATAAGCGGATCTATCCAGTTTTGAGCCAAAATTAAACGACAAAGAAGAAGTACATGATCCAGTCGTCTCCAAGTGCATGTAACAGCAATAAGCTTTTTTTTTTTTTTTTTTTTTTTTTTCAAAGTCTGCTCCAAAATTTGAATAAATACATACTCAGAAATGCTATTTTAGACTTAATTTTCTTTAAAAATATCCTCAATTGTAAGAAAAATGCCACACAAAATTGCAAAAAACGATTTTCACCAGAGTGGGTCCTTTCATGGTGGAGATTTAAATGATCAGGAAGAGAAACTGCTACAGATTTACACTAGATTGCATTGGTATGACACGGTTTGCATGCGTCAAACAGGATGCAACGCTAGTGCTGATCTAGAGTTTATCGTCGTTTGCACTAAACCACAAGGATTGTCGCCTGAACAGCTAAGCCACAGTTGGCTGCATTTGCTGTTTGCACATATTTAAGTGGATCTTTCCTTCTTTTGTACAAAAAATGCAGACAATTTAAGTTAGATAACATTTGGATACAGTTTTTCTGGAGATTATAGGCCGAATTAGTTCAAGAAAGTACCTGTTTGTTAGACTCCGTGCCGCGTTCGCCGCCTCCTCCAGTTTCTGCGAGTGAAGCTCGGCCAACTGTTTCTCAGCGGAGAGTCTGGCCTCAGCTTCTGCTCTGCTCTTTCTCTCCAGCATGGCGCTGGTCTGCTTGTCCTTCTGCTTGGCTTTAGTCAAGCACAGAATCCTGCAGGGAAGACATTTAACAGGAAAACATGCAGCCGTGTTTGCCGTGAACGCTACAGCCACAGGAGAGTCGACTCCTGTAGAAAAAAAAAAAAAAAAAAAAAACTGGAGCATGTCCTATCAGAGCTGGTGGCGCTGCGTGACACGCTCATCTCATAGATGATTCGACGCCGCTGGCTGATGGGGGCGCTTTGATGTGCTAAATGTATCAGCACAAACTCATTTTTTAGCTGATAAAATTGATGACTAGCTCAGTTTTTGGTGGAAAAACATCCTTGGAATTTCAAATCATGTCAATAACATATGAAGATGCGCAAATTTGATGCTAATTTCGAATCCTCTTATGCATCCCTGTTTGATGTCTATATACATAGTGTGTAAAATTGGGTCTTACTTGCTCTGGAGCAGCATGTTGGACTGTCTAAGCAGAGAAACTTCTGGTCTCAGGCTCCTCTCGCTGTTGGTCAGGTTGCAGACGTGACTTCGCAGCTCCTGCTCACTCTGTCGACTGGCCTGCAGGTCCCCCTTTAGCCTCCGCAGCTCTGCTTCCAGCCTGTTTTTTGGAAAAAAAGGCAATATAAGCGATGGATTTATTCGTATTAATGAACAAAAACAATGAACTGACTTGTTTATCTGCTCTGCGTGGAAATTCTGTGCAACGCTCTTATCCGCTGCCTCCCTGCTGGGACTTTTGAAGCTGGACCTCTGCTTCTTCTCCGACTTTCCTCCAGGCGGTGAAGGAGTGTTTGTGCTGCCTCTGCGGGCTTTCGGTGAGGAGCTCTTAGCCAATCTCGTGGCTTTGCCTCCCTGCTCCTCTTGAGGTAGATTTTCTGGGTTCGCAGGAGACTCCGGTGCTCCCGCCCCACTGTGAAGCCGCTCTCTGGGCTCGGGCGCAGCGGGTTTGGACGGCGGCGGCCGTCGGTTTGATTCAGCCGGCTTGGCCTCCTGTGGAGCCTTCTCTGCTGGCTTCTCCTCGCTGAATATTTGAAGGCAGTCCACAGTGTGTGCGTCATCGTGGGCCACCACGGCACCATTCTGACACTGATACTGACCCGACTCAGGCCTGATTTTCCATTTAGAGGCTGCAAAAACAGCAGGAAGAATGGAGGTCAATATTTCTACTTGAGCCTGAGGAGTTAAAAAAAATATTATGTTTTCTAGAAAAGTATTTTACTGATGATTAGAAGGTTTCCTCTGATTGTTTTGGTGGTTATTAGTCCAATACTATAACATTATGACTCATACAACATATTAACTTACATTGGAGCACTAAAAATGTTTATTTTTCAATTGAAATCATTCTAAATCAGTATTGTTTTTTAAAAAGAACTAAAAATCTAGACTCATTTCCACCTTCAGGAGCAGAAATATATATATTATCTTTTGCAGCGAATGTTTACAGTTTTCTGTTGAGTAAGTGATAAAAAAAAAAATGTAAAAAAGCTGCTGGTTTGAGGAAAATTCTCTGAAAGTTTTGGTGCAGGTGCTCTGACTTACTGCTGCTGCCATCTGTGCCAGTTTTGGAGTAAAACTGCAAACCTGGCGGGAGTGAGTGCTGAAGGAGGTGCATGTGAAAGTCGTTCTCGCTCTGCACGGCCTTCTGAATGCGCAGCTTGAAAACGTTGGTGAAGTAGCAGGTGGCATCGAACCCCAGATAAACTACGGGGTACCCGATGCTGAAAGTAGAATAATTATGTTTAAAATCCAGCACTCACACCACAGAAAGCTGACAAGCGATCTGCGTAGTTGTCATTTTCAAATGCATGCAATTCTGCAAACAAAACGTCAAATTACCAGTGTGCAGCAAAAAGATGAGACAGATTGGGATATGAAGAATTAAGATCTTTGAGTCGAAGGGAAGCCTCTGTGTACACGAGAAGGATCCACAGGGACACTGTCGAGATGCAGATGCCCTTTTCTGAAGAGGAGGAGGAAAATATTACACAATCTGAGCAACAAATATCTAATTTTTCCATCGTAGAGTGAACTTCTTATTCAAATAAAGACGTAAAAATGTGGATTGTGTAGTAAAAATCCCCCTCTAGGGTTCTGAAAATTGTTAAAATAAAGAAAACTATCCTAACAATACATTCAAACTGCTTTTAATAATCTATAACAATGCTCAACTCAAAAATTGAATCCATAAATATTGCAATTTTACAAATAGTTCCCCTTTTTCGGGGTACTGTTACAACATGAAGGCAAAAATGTGTAGCAAAAAGTAAAAATCCTCACCTGTGTGCCATATATAATTGAATAACACGTAGGTGCTGGCCACAAAAAACAGCCAGTGCAAAGGAACAAAATTAAACAAAAGATGTCCAGAGTGAAGGCGGCACAAACAAAAACAACACAAATGACCTGGAAAAAAACACGCTGATATTAGTTTAAATGCAAACCAGCATGTTTTCATTTTCAATGCCTCTGCACAGAATTGAAAATCCCACAGCGGGGGGGTCCTTACCAGCCCGTGGCAGTGGAAAGTCGTGTACACGCTCCCGAAAAAGAGCCAGCACGGCCACAAGTACTCCAGTCTGAACTCGAGGATGAAATCTGCCAGCAGCACCAGCGTCCACATCACCATGAACTTCACGAAGGTGTACGCGCTGAAAAGACACGTGCAGTAAGTGAAATTAAATGGGAAACAAATTCTTGATTTTTAGTAAAAGAATACATCTTTAAGCAAGCAAAACCTTAACAAAAGACCAGAAAAAATCCAGTCCAAGCCTCAAAGCAGAACAAAGAACAGTAAGAAACTGTCCCCTTGATCATTTTATTAGACAAACAGAAAGCTGTGGCTTCCTCCTTTGTTCTGCTCATCCTGAGACTGCCATCACATCACCCCTTCTTTGTTTGGTAACCATGGCAATATTTCATCTGGAGAAGGGGAGGGGGGGCACAGCATCCCCCCGTATCACGCTCACAGCTGCCTTGTTCATTGTTGCTTCCAGATTCTGATTTACAAAAATGTATCCAAAAATATGAGACGTTTCATTTTCATATAAATATTTAGATTTAAAATGTTTATTTAAATTAGAAAAAATCTTCAAATTCCAATTAATAATGATGTTTATAGGAAATATTAATGAGTTGTGTTGAAATTATAATAGAAACTGCATCTCAAAAGGTTTTTTTGTGTTTGAAAATCATCTTTTCATTAAAAATACAAATAATTAGGTTAAATCCAATCAGGCGGCTTCAGGGAAACCACATGAACACACAAGGTGTTTGTAAACAGACGCACAATAAAACATTTTCTTTAAAAGAAAAAAAAATAGCACTTTTTCCTTTCAAAATTAGCTTTTATGCAGACAAAAAACAAGATATTTGATTAAAAATCAATGATCCAGATAGAGAGGAGATGATGCAAAAGGGGGGAAAAAAGCAGGCCGACGTTAACTTGCTGCTTTCTGTCTGTAAACACTGATGTCTCAATATGAAATTGCATGGAGAGGCGCTGATGAAGAGGAGGGACAGGTGAACGACGGATAAACGCACACAAAGACGGGCACCACAACAAAAGCAGGCGCCTGCCGACGCGGCGCCGCGCGGCGCGTCATGGCGCGGCACGGCGCGGCGCGGCGCCCAGCGCGGCGCGCGGCTCTACCTCTCAGACAGCTTCTCCGTGATTTTCAGTTTTTTCATCTTCCGGAGCCTGTTCGCGTCCACATAGCGTTTCTTCATCTTATGGCTTCTGCTCCCGCCCTGCTGGTGTCCGAGCTCGCAGCAGCAGGCGGCGGCGGCGGCGGCGGAGGAGGAGGAAGAGGAAGAGGAGGAAGAAGAGGCGCCGAAACAAAAGCAAACAAACCGGATTCCTCCTGGTGGACGAGGATGCTCCTTTCAACCTGAGAGGATGGTGATGTCTGCGAAGGCTGGCGCCGGAGGCTGTGCGCATGCGCACAGATGCCTGCACCTACAAGTGTTTATCGCAGGAGGGGAGCATCAACACAAACAATACAAGTGTTTTAAAGCAACCTGATCAGAGCAATCAACCAAACATTTAATATACAGCTACTTTCATTATAATATAATAGAAATATAATGATAAAAATGTTCCTGTAATTTTGGTTACTGATTTATATTATAAGGATCAATAACCCTAAACAAATAAAATAAAAATTCCTTTAAATCTTGTCTAAAGTGGTATAAAATGTTGAAAGTTGACAATAATTATGCATTTTTATTTATTTTACTTATCTGATTGGGACAATGCTCATCAATAACACATCTATTCACTGAGTTATAATTGCAAATATTAGCATTATAAGGAGAATTACAATTCTAAACAAATGAAATTAAGAACAAATCATTTATAATTCTTTCATTTTGCCTGTAAGAACTTCAAATTCTTTAAAGTTGTTTAAAATTTAGAAAATTATTGAAATTTATTAATTAAAAAAAAAACTAAACTTTTCTGTTCATTCGATGGAGACAGCGCTTATCAATAAACATCTATCCACACATTGATAATTGTAAAAATGACCAATTATAAGGTGAATTAGAAACTAAAACATCCTAAAAATCCTTAAAAATATGTAGCTTTGCCTTCGAAATTCTTTAAGTTTGCTCTGAACAGGTTTAAAACTTTGAAAGTTGACACACAATTTATGTATTTTTGTTTATTTTATTTATCTATTTATTTGATAAGGACAGTGCACATTAATAAACATATATACACTCAGTGATAATTTTAATATTACAGATTATGACGAGAATTACAATGCTAAACAATAAAAAAATCATAAATAATTCTGTAATTTTGACTGTAACAACCTCCAAAATTCTTTAAGATGGTCTAAAATTATGAAAATCGATACAATTTATGCAATTTAATTTAATTTACTTATAAATATGGATACTGCTCATCAACAAACATCTATCCATTCAGTAATGATTGTAAATATTAAGGATTTTAAGGAGAATCAAAAAGCTAAACAAAAAAAATTAATGAATTTTGTAATTTTGACGGTAAGAAACTCCGAAATTATTTAAAGTGGTCTAAAATTTTGAAAACTGATACAATTTATGCATTTTTTTAAAGTACATTTGGCTTAACTGTTCATTTGATTGGGACAGTTTACATTAATACAGATACAACACAGTGATAATCGTAAATATAACGGATTATAATCCTAATATGAATCTGTAGAAGTCCTGATAAAACAAAAACTAACAATAAATCATAATAAAGCACATTAAGTTAAAAGCAATAAGACAAATATATGCAACTGAAAAATAATAAATTTAAAATACATAATAAAAAAACTAAAATGTGATAAACAAACACCAAAAACCTTGACTATGTCTACACATATCTGAATGCATTGAATTGCTGCCATGTGATTGGCTGATAATAAATTTGCACTGAAGAGAGGTGTTTATAAGTGGCTTTTAAGGGCCAAAATTTTTTGGCTGTTATAAAATTCCATTGACATCATACGATTCCATTAATTCATCATCACTGATATTCCTGTACCATAATATTATGTAAATCACTTTGACTGCAATTATCTATAAACATGGTCTGTTTTATATGGAAATAATTTTGGAAATTTCCTTTTGACAAATAAAGCATGTTTGTAAGCAAACATTGACATTTCAAAACTATTTTTACCTAATTTCACGAGTGTTTGTTTTGCCTGTCCAGGTTATCACATCATATGGTCGTTTCACATGTGCCGCGTTATCTCAGTCCCCTGGAAACTTGGCTGTCCTTGGGTTTATGTGTTATTTTTCACAGGCCTGCATGTATAAAGTCTGTGTGGGTAAACATGACGGCGGACAGTCCTGGATCCGACCTCAACAATGTTCGCTCCGCTTTTCGTGTGTGCCCTGGGCCTGATTGCGGCCCCTCAGGTGTTTGGGGAAGAGTTTCAACTCAAAGATGTAAGAAAAGTTTGTTTTAATGCAAAAGTTTAACAGTATTTTTTTCTAAAACAAATCTCTTTGTTGCTTCTTGTCTCTGGAAATCAAACCTGCAGGAGGGTAAGTGCTGCTCTAATCATTCCATAAATTCTTATTTCATAAATTGATGCTCACTGTTTGGTTTGGTTTGATTCGTTCAGCTGTTACTCCTTACTCTCCGAGTGAGATTGTGAACAAGCACAATGACCTGAGGAGGAGCGTTCAGCCCACAGCCAGCAACATGATGAAAATGGTAGTTTTTTTTTTTTTTCAAACAAATTAATTCATTTTTAGATCACAACTAAGTGTCTGTCTTGACCTCCCACAGAAATGGAACACTGAAGCTGAAGCCAATGCTAAGAAGTGGGCCAATACCTGCTCCATGACCCACAGCCCCGCCAGCTCCAGAGAAATCAGCAGTAAGTTCCTCATGACACCAAATCCTCTTTTACGCATGAAATATGTATGTCCTAAATAAATAATTTCTTTGTTTGACAAAATATGTCTAACAATGGACAATTGTGCTTTTTATAAAAACCTGGAGTCAAATATATTTAAATTTGTGCTATTAAGTTTTGTGATTCATTTCTTTAGTTAATTGTAGTTACATTTGTAATTCAAACTTCCTTATTTTCATCAAAATGAGGTTTGTAGAATTGATTTACATAGTTTTTTTTTCCCAAAAAGTGTTGCACAAGCTCAAATTTTAAAAACAAATTTGAATTCTGTAAACATTCCATGAGTAAAATTTGGACTGATTTCTCAAAGGCATCCTTTAAAAAAAGATTTTAATTCAAGTAAGTTAAATATTTTATAGATATTACCGGTACTTGCATTGTTGTGTCAATAAATTGAAGCTCAGCAAGAGCAGGCAAAAAATGTAAAAAACGTTTTCCATTAAAGATTTACAATTAAAATCTTCTTTTGTAGCTAAGCTAAAATAAAAAAAAAATGTTACAAATAATACATAATTTTAAGTAAACAAAGACAAAAAGAGTAAATAATGTTTTTTTTTTTTGGCAAAAAAAGGTATTTTAATTTAATATTTTTTTACTTTTATCATGCTTTTGTATGTTTAACCTCTTAAGAACTAAGATTTTGTTTGATATGCCTTTTATTTTGTACTCACAGCGCTCCAGTTAAGCAGAATGTACTAATGTAGTAACTCACAGCATGATGTCCATGCATGTGAACACTAGGTCTTAAGAGGTTAGAGTTACTTTAAGAGTATATAGTGATAGCTCTGATCAACAAAAATTGACCTTATTTAGATTGAAAATTGAAAATGATGACTATTAAAAGAAGGATAAATGTATGTTTTTCCTCTTTTCCTTGCATGCAGCCAGTGGTTGTGGAGAGAACCTTTACATGTCCAGTTTCCAGAACTCGTGGAGCAACGCGATCCAGGCCTGGTACAACGAGGTGAAGGATTTCCAGTATGGAGTGGGATCCATCAACGGAGGCGTAGTCGGACATTACACCCAGGTGCAACAGAATCCACCACAGCTCAGACATTAAATCAGAAAAAAGCAGGAATGAATCATTTGATGCTGTCTACGCAGGTCGTTTGGCACAACTCTAACCAGATCGGCTGTGCCATGGCTTACTGTCCCAACTCCACCTACAAATACTTCTATGTCTGCCACTACTGCCCACCGTGAGCTCTACGCCTTTGTCTCATTTCTCTTTCTGCTTTTACAGCTCATTTATAGGCTTTCAAAAGAAATTTCCGTGGTGATATCCCTGCATCTTAAATCTTTGATGCTCTGTCCTACATTGCAGAGGAAACTACCAGCTGTCTCGGCCTTACAAGTCGGGACCCTCCTGCGCCGACTGCCCCTCCGCCTGCGAGAACAAATTGTGCTGTAAGTCGAGAATTAAAAATGAATTACGGCAAAGTGCTGCGGTGACCTGAAGGAAAATGTCACGGATGGAGGGCACTAAAACATGTTTCGTCTCTTGCAGTGAGGTAGCTCTGAGGGAGCGGGGGGACCGCACAGTCACCAGGATGGGGGCGTTTTTGCGTCCAATCAGATCGTCTGACTCCAATTCAATAAAGACATCAATCCTTGAAACATGTGCTTCCAAAATCTTTATTTGCTTGCTGAAAATAGAAGCTGCCACTCAATTCTAAAAGCAATCAGTCTTTATTATTTTAACATATTGACTTTTGTACTTATATATATATACAAATATATATATATATATATATATATATATATATATATATATATATATATATGAATGAATGAATGAAATGGTTTATTTCAAGCAATCAGGTTATAATACATGGAATAACTTCACATAGTAAATCACAAGTAGATCGCTTGAAAGGGGGTTGAAGGAAGCGAACTTATATAATCCCACCCCGACTCGACCAATACCATTTTCTCTACATGAATAATCAATTTCCGGTTCAGGACTTAAAATTAAATATCAACATAGTTTCAGGTAATAAAAGATCAATAATATCAGTGATGTAATAGAATTTCAAAAACATCCTTAGACAAATCATTTATATTAATCATCAACAGTAATCTAAACATTCTCATAAAATAAAAAAAAAAAAATATCAAGTAGTAATCAACTTATATATAATATATATATATATATATGTATATATATATATATATATATATATATATATAATACAACAAATATAGACATAAATTTACATATATATGTAAATATTATTAATATATATTTTATATTTATAAATAAATATTATATTTATGTGTGTGTATATATATATATATATACATATATGTATCATACAATAAATATAGACATACATTTACATATATATTTAAATATTATTAATATATTTTATATTTATAAATAAATATTATATTTATGTGTGTGTGTATCTATCTATCTATCTATCTATCTCTCTCTCTCTCTCTATATATATATATATATATATATAAAATATTACATACATACACACACACACACATATATATATATACACAGTCTATATATGTGATATATGTGTGTATGTAAATAGTTGTATTTTTAAACAGGGCTTATAAACTTAATTCTTTTTGCTCATACTATCTATATTATTGAATCTATTAAAAAAACAATATTTACTTGATATTTAACTAAATTGGACATTGGAATGAATATTTATGCAGCAATTATCTTTTCAATCACCAAAAAAGAATGAAAAGGAAAAATATCCTTCTTTCTTTTTAATTTGTTTCCATTTCACTTCTTAAAATAATTCAGTCCAAACTCAACAGGAGATTTCCTATTGCTGCCTTGCCGCGCACAATTCCATTGTGTTGAAATTAGCCCTCTTTCCACGTGATAACAGACCTCTTCAGTTTAAAAATAAACACCAAACTTCAATTTCTGTAACATCTTGCCAAAGAAAATCTCTCCGCACGTCTGGAATGTCACACCGCGGCAGGGAACTGTTGTTTCTGTGTGGCCCCCTTCGTTTGGGACGAGATGGGAGAAGCACCTGCAGAGGGAGCAAAAGCAAGATAGAGGACACCAGTTTGTCTTCTGCCAGCGATATCAGACGTCCCCTGGTTTGGCTGAGCTCGATAAGGCCCTTCTGCCATCCCGCCGGGCTTATCGTTCGTAGCAGCGAGCCTCAACAGTTACTCGCAAAGCAGAAAATGTTTATGGTACAAAGAAATTCACTGACACCTTCAACAGACTGCTTTAGGGTGGTGTAAAAGCTCGACCACTCAAGATGCTTTTGCTCCGCCTTTTTCTTCTAATCAAACAGAGAAAATGAAGAAAGGAAACAGAAAGAGAGAAAGGAAATTCACTTATATTTTCAAAGACAGGAAAGCGCGCAGGAATCAGTTACATCAGTGTGTCTAGACTAAAGATAGTGCATTTAGTCTGAGCGGTTATCTCCACACATCAACGTCCCTTTGGGTTGGAAACAGGATGGGTAAAAAAAGTTTAGAAATCAGCTAAAGAGCTCATAAGATGCCACAATTCTGTTGAATCGAGTGGTGGAGCAAGTTAATTGTTGAATCAGTCCTGCATGTTCACATATGTTTAAATGAAGAATTTATTATTTGTTGTTTATTACACCACATGGCCAAAATAGGAGTCTAGAACTCTGAAATTTGAACCAACTCCAATAAAAATTATGCTTTTAGGATGATGTATATAAAGAAAATAAACCTTAAAATGACATTTCTCTGTACTTTATATATTCAAATTGCCGTCAATGAGGATCGGACAAAAAAATGTTGCTTAAAAAGAGATATTTGTGACATGGGATGTACACTAGGCGGGTCACAAGCTCCCTGCTCTGCTCTACTGTCCAAGAGTCCCGCCCACAACTCAGATAGATACAAAAATCATCTGTTAAAATTTAAACAATTTAAAAAAGAAAACTGGTGTTTTGGAGCACTTTCCTTTTTAACTGTCTTAATATTCTATTTTTGCGGTGCAGGCTTAGTTAGGTTTATTTTTATTATTGTTACAAACTTTTTTTAGCAAAATAAAAAAGAATTTTTCAAATTTTTAGTTTTTTGGTGTTTTTTTTGTATTAAACAAATTGAACCCAAAAAATGTAGGTTTAGAATGAATCGTAGGGAGAGTGAATGATTGTTCCACGTTCATCCATCCATCCATCCATCCATCCATCCATCCAAGTCCAGACTTCCCTCTCCCCGGCCATTTCCTTCAGCTCCTCTAGGGGGACCCTGAGATGTTCCCAGGCCAGCCCAGAGATGTACTCTCGTCAGTGTGTCCTGGGTCTTCCCTGGGACCTCCACCTAGTGGGACATGCCTGGAACACCTCTCCAGGGAGGCGTCCAGAGGCATCCGGACCAGATGGCCGACCCACCTCAACGTTGTACTTCTAATCTGATTGAAGTCCAAAGTTGTCTTGCAGATATGTACATTTTTTGAATCAAAAGTTGGGAAGCGGTTACGTATCTGGGAGTTGGGAGTATAGATCAATTTAAAATCTAATCATCATTAAAACATTTTTTTCAGGTTTTTGACTGAAGCTCAGTCCAAAAAATGAAAAAGTTCATGTGAAGTTTCTCTAAAAAAACAGAAAATTTCTCATCCACACCAGCAGCTAAAAAACCTTTCCTCACCTGGAAAACGTGAGCAAAGAGGCTCCTGAGTTCTCCAGTCTTCAGCTTCCTTCCTCTCATTGAGAGTTCTTCGATACAGTACAACAAAGCTCACCAACGGGCCTCACCTCTTAAGCTTTCAACACAAACAAAAACACGCCTAAAAAAACTGATCTGCTCTGTCACTCGCGCTGATAGACGTGAGGAAAGGCTCACCGCCGCATTTCAGACGCTCCATTTCTAATCTGAATCTGGTAGCTGGCACTAGACAAACCTCATGCTTCCATTTATTGTCCTGAGAAGTGTACGATGTATGGAATGAATGCAGCGCTCCTTCCCATGTTCGCTTGTGTTGTTTTATGGGCGAGCGTGATGTATTTGAGTTCAAAGGCCACAGCTCCCCAGAGCGGCACACCAGAGGCCTGGCTCACATCAGCAATCAGCCGAGGGGTGTCGGCTTCTCCGAGCTGCATGTCCGTGATAGATTGTCTCAGAAGAGCTCAAACAAATGTATATTAAACAAACATTAGGAGAAGCAGCAAAGGAAATGGTTGTAGGATGTTGACTCCAGACACAACATATGGCAAGAGAATCCACGTGAGGAAAGAGGCAAGAACTCCAGATTACATCTGCTTTTCAGATCAGACTTTGATCTGATTTTTAGGGATTTGCAGTTTGGTTTTAATCCTGATTTAAACTGTGTCTGCACCTTTCTATGAGCAAAACTGACCCTTCTTTTGTTTTCTAATAATAAAAAGAAAACCCTTAATAAAAACAGCTTTTGAGCATGTTTGGCAAAGTCATAAAGGCATCACCGTCCCTACTTACAATAACTATTTTTATTTGCTTTTTTTTTCAAAATCATTTTTTTTGATTAAATATTCACAATATCAATTATGATACGTTGGATGATTTTCACAAGGATGTTAGTTAGAAATGCAAAAATGTGGGGAAAAAGTACATTATTTATCTACTGTCTCCAACTTGATACACAAAGATTTTTATCAATATAAAACTATATTATATAAAAATAGATAAATCCTTTTTGACATTTTGACAATCCATTCAGTTTTATCCAAATATGTCAGGAAAAATATCTTCAAAATAATGCTTAAAAAGTGAGTTTAAGCTCAATTTCCTAGCAAAAAAGGGACAATTTAGTCCATAAATGCTGTTCTTCACAGCTAAAAATATTTAAATAATGAGCAAGAATGTCAAAATTGATCTTAAATGGTCACAAACATTCATAAACATATATATGCAATGGGGGAACCCAAGAGCTGGGAAGCAACTTCTCTACTTTTAACAACTTAAAATAATAATAACTTTTTTTTGCTACTAAAAAGGGAAAAATATATTGTATTAATAAAAACTGCAATGTTCATTTTGCACTGGTTGACATTTTTGTTCTTTCTTTCCCAATCTTCTTTTATTATATCCTAAATTGACAGATTTTTTTTTGTTTTTCTTTCTTACTGATTTGTTTATTGATTTGTTTAAAGGGGCAGACAATACACATTTTTTTTCTTTAAATCCCTTTTCATTTTTTTCACATCATGCTTGAGGTTACAACTCAAGGTTTTTTCCTTTTTTGAATAAAAATGAAAATGAAAACAAAACTTAATGTGATTTTTAACATTTTTGTTTCATATTTAATGCTTTTTTTTGCGACTACTCAATGTAAAAATCATTATAAAAGGATGAAATTTCAAGGCAGCAAAATGTTCCTAAAAGCTGTCAATAAACTGCTTTAAAGTAAAGGCTACACTTAAAACAAATCGGATTACCACACTTATATCCATCTGATGAGCAAGTCAAAAATGTGTGAAACTGAAACCTCAATTAGCTACAACACTTCTTGTGTCTCCGGCACAAGAATTTTCATTCCTTTGATTGAATTTTAAGAACAGAAGAGCTCTTTGATATCAGGGTAATTGGATGCTTAAGGGAAGGAATTTATGCTTCACAGTACAGTCTTAAAGGGTAGAAAATCATAAATTCTATATGTGCCGGAAAATAATTAGTACTGGACCTCTGTGACTGAGGAGAGTCATGAGACTAGCATGTTCATAAGTATATTCTCACACATTCTTCCTGTTGACTTCCACGTCAACTTTTACTTATCTTGAAACACTTTGACACGACGTACTTGTAATTATGACATTTTACCTGTCACTTGCAGAAGAGGCCTGACATGTAATTCTACAGTTTTCAGACTTAAAAAAAAGAAATAAAACAAACTCTGGGGGTTCTCACATCTTATCGCTGTTACCCTTTCAATCTGACAGACATTACCAGCCCAACACTCACACCCAAGACTGGGAAGACATTCCTGTTCTCCTCCTTGTAAATGTGTTTGTCATTAATGTGATGCATGAAGCAAATCTTCAGCTTCAGTGTGATTATGCAAGGGTCAACAGCTTCAGAGCCAGCTGCAGAAGCATTCCTGGTGCAGGTATAAAATCATCTTATTCCGCTTGAACATAAAATGTGATTTTTGTTCCAAACAACTCACTTTTTATGTAAGATGGTTTGGAAGCTGGTAGTGCATTTTGTGCACAAACACCCAACAGAATATGTCAGATCAAAACATCTGGAAACTGTACTGGAAGTCAAGCATCTGGACAATTTGTCCATGAGAACTGAAGTTTAAATTTGTGTTTGTTTGCTAAACCAACATTTCTTAGCTTCCAGTTCTGGTTTGTAATTGTGTTTCCTAAACTTAATTATCCACAAAAGGTTTGTTTCTCAGTTATTTATAGCTATGGATCACCCTCCAGACATTTCTTACATGCTTTAGGGCATTTTCTAAACATTACACCTGTTTTAGGAGCTGAAATGTATAACAGAAAAACAAACTAATATGCAGAATTTATGGCAGATAACTACTTTTGTAGTTGCCCAATCACAGGCGTAAACATCAGGGAGGAATGTGTTGCTACCCAAGCTGCAATAAAGTATCATCATGATCCTGTATTTTATAACTCTGTCACAACAGCACTTATGTCATGAGTCACCACAGGCACGCAAAGCATTCTAAGTGTATGAATGCTATTCTATATATGCGTTTTTTCCTTCTTTTTGTTGCCTCTGCTCTTTTCAAGTGCATGGATCTGTTTCAGAAAAACTCTGAAATAGAAAAAGGTAAATTTAAAGGTCAATTTTTAGTCACCATGTGGTATTATTGACTAAAAGTGCATTCAGTTGAAGTATGTTTGAAAAGTAATTGGTAAAATACAACTTTATACATGTTGTCTGTATTTAAAATTTTCAAAAAAGTTAAGTCTGCTGATTATCAGATTTAGAAATTAACAAATTGAAGGGGCTTAAAAAAAAATTGATTTCTTCCAATTAACTCCATGGCAAGAAACAAACTTTATTTTAGAGAAAGTAACGCCAGACTATGTTTATATCAAGAAATCTGACTTCTAGGAAAACTTTTGCATATCCCACTGCTCCTCATTGACATAAACGTACCTGATGTTAGCCTTAATCCAGCTGCTTCTCTCTGCCAAAAGTGTTGGGTTTCTGCAGCATTTTTCAGGCAAATGTTCTTTTAATTAAACCCAAAGAAAGACCTGTGTGGCTTTAGGCTGTACTTTGAGAAAACCAGCTTTTTCAAACCTCCTGGTTTCCAAAACCAACATGACAATTAGAATTTGGAAACTAATTAATAAAATAGCTTTGTGAGGTAAAAGTTAAGACTAAATTCAGCGTCAACTGTGGACATACCACCATAGAAATATCTCTAACATATGAACAAAATATATATATATAGCCTGAAGTTTTGCAACTCTACAACCTGACAAATACATGGACAAATAAATTTAGCAATTAAAATCAAAAAGACATTGACTTGGTGATCCATAGATTTTATATGGATTTACTTTGGTGCCATTTTCGACTTTTTTAAATGGAAGTTTGTGGTAAAATGCTCCCTTGTAAAACCAGCCTCCAGTGGTCATTTGTGGAACAGCAACTATTGTAAACTCCTCGTTAAAAGCAGACTTTAGAGGTCAGTTCAATTTGGGTTATTTAGGTGCCCTGACTTTCTGATCTTCCTCCCAGTGTCTCCCAAAGCTTGAACAGGATTATTGGATCGATAAAGTTTTTCAAAGTGCGATTGGAGTCGGGAAACAAACCTGATGCCGTAGGATAGGGATTTGAAGAACAAGCAACAAGCTTATAGAAAATAATAAAAACCCTCTCTTTTGATCTATTTTAATTATGGTTTTGATGTTTTAGGCAAAAAAAAAAAAAAAACCTGTAATTTCTAAGACATCGTTTTTGCAGTCCCGGCCCTTCCCATCAACCAACTGTTTACACTCTCTCCCTCTAGCTTACAGCCCCTTCACAACCCAATCTAACATTACGGTGCAACAAAGAATTGTTAGCTATATTGGTGCGTACGTTTCTGTGCCAGCTCGGATGAGGAAAATAAAGACGTTAATGGGTCGCCATGAGTTAATGAGTCGTCTGCAAGTGGATGCATTGGAAAGCTTTTAGCTTGCTGTTGTAGCTTCTCGTTTGTTTTTTAAAAGTAATTTTTAATCTGGTCCTTAATCACAACGATTTGTGGAGAAATACTCAGAAATACAGTTTTAAGCTTCATTTTCTTTATGTGTGTCCTCATCATGTTAAAAACACCATAAACACATTTTTTAATTTTCAATACTTAATTTATTTCATCACTGGAGGGCTGCCTCAATTATTTGAAAATTTTTGCATGCCAAATTATAATATGACAAACATGTGTTAGACCCCACATAAGATGTTTTAAATGAGAATAATTGAATACATTTGCAGGTATCCAGAAATGAATAAGTTTGATAGACTGCGCTAAAATATTTAGCTGATTTCTGCAAACAATTTAAAAAATCTGGCAACCTTAGGGGAGACATATTTCTGCATGAAAAGACTGTAATTAAGCGCAGTTACCAGTACAATTAATCGCCTGTCAGTCAGTTTTGTAATTCTAAGTGAGCCAAATGCTTACAATTTTAATTTGTGTCACATTAGTTGTTTGTATTTGGCTTGAAATATCTAATAAAAAGCTTAAATTTGAAGCATCTTCTCAACAGCCAGCAAGTGATTTCCCATCAGGCCGTGCATGCAAAACCTCAAACTGACTTCACTGAAAGAACAAACGTGAGTTCCCACATGTATGAACGCTTCATGTGAGGGGCCCTATGCAATTAACATGCCTCCTTTAATAACTCGCATGTGAGCTAATATTTAAACAGTTGAATAATTATGTGGTCAACTTATTTCCTGTTTCTTCTGACCACTTAGTGGTTATTTATTTTTTTAAATTAAATGCTCCACTTTTGCAAATATTTCTTTAGGCTTTATTTCAGGTAACGCCGGCCTGTCGTTGCATGTCTCCTTTTAGTTGTGCTCCTTTAAAAACACAATGTTCCAACATCCTGTGCTGCAGCGACCATGCCAGTTAAAGTCAGGATGTTTTTCGTGGTTACTCCCCCCACCCCCACCGCACCCCTACGTCTCTTTTTCCTATTTCTAGCGGAAGTCCTGGGTTGTGGTCCAATCATTTTGAGTTTTTATTAAGATGCTGATAGCGCTGCAGGTTGATTACTGTGAGGAGCCGCGCGAGGAAAGGGTGCGGCGAAGGCCTTCAATTAGGCCGTCATTTAAAGAAGTCCTCACTAGATAAAGCAATTACTACATCACTGCAGGGAGGCCTGGAACGCCATCCGGATTTGGCCGGCTGTTACAGACTTTGTAAAATATCAAAGGGGATTTCTTTCAAGGATCCAAACATTAGGAAAAGTGAAAACACACCGCCACTTGTCTGTGCTGCATGATGTTGAAACACAATAATATGAAAGCGTCGTGATGAATTCAGAAGTTTTATGATATGGATTTGGAACCATGTTCATGTTATCTTTTTAATTGAGGAAACTACAAAGTAAAGCAAAGAGTTATCTGTGTATGTCCACAAACAGAAAAAGTCCCACGGCTCCTCAAAGCAACAAACCCAACCCCTCCTTCATCACTTTTCTCTGCAGCTGATGGCATATTTCCTCAAATAGTAGCTGTCATTGATCTTTAAACACAAAAATTCCACAAAAAATAGAATTTCAACTACAAACACACTTTCAGTTTGTATGCAGTTCCCCTTTAGATGCAGGATGGCATTTACAAAGTGGCTTTGAGATAGGGTTACATGTCCGGTTTTTTTCCCAACGCCATTCATTTTCTGCAGCTGCTTTGTCCTGACAGTCACACAGGTTGCAGGAACTCATCCCAGCTGTCTTTGGCTCTATCAAAAGACCAAACATGCCTGCAAAAACCTCCAGCATGCACACACAGAACATACACACAGATCTTTTCAAGATAAAACATTTAGAAAAATTGTTTTACTATAGAAAATGCAACCCAATAAGCATTTAAGATGAAAAAAATACATGCAATACTCTTAATAAAGCAACAAACTATATATAATGTTGGCCACTTAAATCCATCCAAGATGTCCGACTATTTGCTAATGACTTTTGTCAATTTTTTTGTTTTTTTAAGTGGAAAAAAAACTCCTCTTATCATAGTTGCTGAGCCAACTTTCACGAAGTGCTTTTCAAATCTTGCATTTCCCCTGAGAACGAACTGACTTGAATGAATTATACATCACCCACGTAGCTTGAATTCCTTTGTATCCTGTTTTGCACATGTGGTTTTACAGTGAATATACTTCATGTGTGCTCTTCTGTCAACAAAATGCTTTATGTGATGCTCCGTGCTCATCCTATGGTAACACTATAGCCTCACGCAGCAGTAAATCCTCCTGTCAGCATTCCTGCGTTATCCCCCCATCAGCTTTAAGCAAGTCCTGCAGAGGAATTTTCATTCCTTTTCTACCCAAATGTCACATTTATGTTCCTTTAAATTTAAAGGGATGTGCAGTTTAGATAAATAACTGCAAACAAGATGGGAGCTTGTGATTGTTTTGGATTTTTAGAGGCTAACATGCTGATTACAGCCCTGTGGAGGCTTCCCCCTGAGCAGAGCTTATCAGGGCGCACAACCATTCCCTTTAGCTTCTGCCACAGGAAACGAGGGGTGGGGTACGTTTTGGGCTGGTGCAGTGAAAGTGTCTTCAGCTGTCTATTTTGCATCCTAAGAGTTGCAAAAGTAAAATGACTTTTTTGCCGCATCAGGAGGATTTCAAAGCTGCTTCATCTAATTCTTGCCTGCCCCCCTGAAACGAAATAAAGTGGATATTTTTGTTTTTAAGTTTTAACAAATGGCATTAATTATATTCTCCTCAGAGTTTCTCATATGTATTGTTACAGCACTTGTGGAAAGGCGTTTTTTGTGAAACTTGGCACAGCTTCTGCAACTACAGAGATCAAATCTTATACTTGAAGATCCACTTCGATTACATTTCTTTTGTGTTTTTAACATGTTCTTGTGGCATTTTTCCAATGATGGAGGATACATTTAAAGAAAAATATATTAAAACTGTCATTTATTAGTATTTCTTTATTAAAATTGTTGTGAATCAGGAGCGGACAAGAAAAAAATAGAAGCTGCATTCTCTTGTGGACAACTAGATCCATAAACGTCTTTATTTTCCTCGTCTGAGCTGACATCTGTCTCAAAGTTTTACAGCTCCAATATTGCTCGCCACTTTTGGTTGCACCAATAATGTTAGGTTGAGGGTGTGAGGGGCTGTAAGCTACCAGGAGAGCATGAAAATATATGGATGACGGGAAGTGGGTGTGGGCTCAGAGATTGATTGATTGATTGTTTTATTTCAAGCATAGATTGAAAAATACAGGACAAAACACACAATTATTTCAAACTAATTGTAGAAACAATAAGATGCATTGATTAGAAAATAGAAAACAAACAAAAATAAAATACACTTATGTCACATTTGGTTCATTCATTTTTTTGTGATTATTAACTAAAGCCAGTAGAGTTTGAATAATTGCTTGAAAAGGAGTGGGAAGAAGCGAATTTATATAATCCCACCCCTACTTGATTACTTCATTTAACTGTTTTGCATAATTATGTTTTTTTTTTTATATTCCCAATAGCAAAGTAAAGTGCTTGAGATGAATTTCTAATAAACTTGTGCCGCTCTGCAGAAACTTTATGTCCTAGAAAATGAAGGTTCTTTGTTTAATTGGCTGAAAACCACACAATCATAATTTAAAAAAATACCAGGAAAATAGATCAAAAGATGATTGAAGTGAGTTGTTAAGAAGATCTGGCATAGAAGAAAGATGACGCCACAAATACTCAATAAAAACCACCAAATATTTAAATGCATTTTTAAAAAAATTGGGTAAAATCAAGTTGTGTCATTGAGTGTGGATCAAGTTTAGAAACCAAGAATTAAAGCGACGCTGAACTTTTTCCTATGTGTAAACTGGCGGAGCATTGCCAAGTGTTTACGTAAAAGTCTCCAGAGCTGCAGCTCGTCTGTTGGGAGAGCCGAACGTGACTTCACAGAGCAACCCCACCAAGCCCAAAGATGGATGGCTTTACAGTTTCGAAACAGGAGGAAGAAAAACTCCTGCATTTTGTCTTTCACTAGCTTGTCTCTGCT
The DNA here is from genome assembly GCA_003999625.1 of Oryzias javanicus. Classification (NCBI taxonomy): domain Eukaryota; kingdom Metazoa; phylum Chordata; class Actinopteri; order Beloniformes; family Adrianichthyidae; genus Oryzias; species Oryzias javanicus. The sequence continues at coordinate 12,448,261 of CM012460.1, read as the reverse complement.
TCTAATCAGCCACGTATACGTCCATATACAGAAGAAGCCCTCGTTCTATAGGGAACGTCCTCCCCTCGAGTGTGCAGCGAGAGGAGAGTACGAACCTTCGCACGAGTGCTGAGGTCATTGTAGAGCCTCCTCAAGGGGCCCCCAATCAACAGCGATAAGCAGCTCGTAGTGTGGAGTGTGGAGCATGTGGAGATGACCTTTGCGTGAGAACAATCTGGAGATATTTTGTTGAAAATGGATGATAGAGAAAACGTCGACTGATTAATTCAGTGGGTTTTAGCTTGTTGAAAACACATTTGGTGCTTAAAAAAATGAAATATTTTCCTTTTACTGTGAAATTCAGGACCTCGTTTTCATTTCATTAAGATGTTTCCATTGGGCTTCACTTCATGCTGGGAAGTGAAGCTCTTTTTGTTTACCAGAATAAATAAGGTGAAGAAAAAACCCCATCTGGACGGCAGTTATGCTTCTTTGAAAGCTAATTGCTCTTCTTCCAGATGTGCAGGTTCCATGCATTTCTCAAACAAATTTCTCACTCTTCTGCAGAAAAAAATCTGTTTGCGTTCTTCAAAGGTTAAAGCTTTATTGCATGTTCGTTTTTGTGCAAAGTCATTACACTGTGTTACGAGGTTCCAAGATAATCTTTTTCACTCAAAATGTTCCTTTCAAGTGAAAGCCTTTCTTCTCTCACCAATCAGATAAAAGTAATTGTTTTTCCTAATGTGGGAAGCTCGATCAAAAGTTCCCGATAACATGTAAAACGCTCATTTGCTGCATGCTCACCTGAAGAAATGACCCTTCAAACCTCAATTTGACCTCGGAAAATTAAAGAATTTTCATGGATAGAGGAAACGAACGATCCCCTTACTCTGACCGAGACGTCTCATCGTTACAGGAAGACTTACGTCTGACAGACTGAGTGAGTGACTCTTGAAGAGTGGCATCCACGTTGCATAACTCTTCATGGGGATCTGAGACAAAAGGAGCACATTTAAGCCTGATGACTTGTTTATTTTCCACAAATGTGTGCTTTACGGTGGGGTTGTGAGTGCGGAGAGATAAATGGCCTAATGGCTTTCCTGGAATGTTAAGTTCACAGGGAGGACAGATAAAAACAGATTTCGGCTGATAAACGAGTTCCTTTGACATTTTGTCCCAACTAAAATCTTTTATTTGTGCTCAAAAATGTTTTTGTTACAAGTAGTTGATCAGTGGCTCTGTTTTCTCTTTCAAAAAGAGCTGTTGGATGGAATCCACGCAGAACTTGCAGAACGTTTTAGAGAATAGGGAGGAAGCCGAGGTGGATGCAGTGCATCCTCGGGGAGTCGCTGATATAATCAGCTGAACCGTAGCTGCAGAATATGAAACCATCACTTCCTCAGAAGGTTTATTGAGCTTCTTAACTGCTTTATTTGATACCCCAGCAGTCAAACTTTGAATTTATTCAACTTGAAGTGAAGTATGGCTCTAACCCAGGGGTCTGCAACCTTTCACAGGAAAAGAGCCATTTGGGCTTGTTTTCTACTGACCAAAACTTAGTGGGAGCCGCAAATTCTTGTTTTGATACTTAATAAAATTTATTTTTTAATAATAAATAGGAATTTTGCTTCTATTGTGGCATAAATAAAAACAGAAATGTAAAAGAACTATAATTTTCTCAATTATTTGACAGAAGTTCATATGATTTCCTTTCAAAATAAAAGATGCCTGGTGCCAGTTTATACATTTCTGCGCCAGAAATGTATAAATTGAACTAATCTAAATTAAATAATGTTAATTTAGTAACCCTTACTTAAAAAATTTAGCGTTATTTCATTTTTCCTTAGCCAGAGAGCCACTATGGAGAGGTAAAAGAGCCACAAGTGGCTCCAGAGCCGCAGGTTGCAGACCTCTGCTCTAACCAATAAGCAAGAATCTTTGGAAAGGGCCATAAAATTATTTTGAGATGAAATTTGACATAAAAACGTATCCAAACCCACCTCGACCCAGGGATTCCTGTGGCCAAACACTACCAATTATTGAGCCACCAATCATATAACGCATGTTTTCTGGACTGTGAGAGGAAGTCTGGAGAAAATCCAAGCAAACTTCACACAGCTGGGATCAGAACCACAAGAATATGGCTACGTCTGAATCCCCACCCTAATCACTAACTCTATAGTGCGGGACTATCTAGATTTGTTGACAACTAGGGCTGCCACAACCAATTATTTTAATAGTTGAATAATAAACAATTCATTTTTTTTGATTAGTCGACTGATCGTAATATATGTAAACTGGATGTAAAACACACAAACATAAATTTGCTTTCTGTTTGCACTCTTGTTAGCTCAGCTTACCTAGACGATGATCCCTCTTCAACGTTATCATACTTCCTCTTCAGGTGTTCATGCATCGCCGTCGTGCTGCCATAGAACACAAGTTCAGCCTTCCTGATATCGAATTGGACTCTTCTGTCTTTTATTTATTTTTATGTATGACATCACTACCGACCCGGATAAGCACGACTGCACGTGTGACAAAGACACAGGCAGACGTTGACTGACATTGACTGATAAATTAGTCGTCGACTATTTTAACAGTTGATATAGTTGCTACTAATCGTGGGTGCCCTACTCACTACATTTCTTTTGATTTTTTAATTGGGAAAAAGTGAAAATCGAATAAAAACAAACATTTCACGATTTTTACTAAAAACTTACATTTAAACACGTTTTTTTTTTTTCGCAAAAATTGTTCGATCGCAATGCATTGTGGTCTATATTCCCTAATGTAGTGAGCATTGATGCAAGCTACTTTTTTGCAAAGACTTCTGGGAAATTTCTAGTGCCCTTCAAATTTGGAATTGTAGATTTGGACAGGACTACAAAATGGCAAACACACTATATAGTGAGTTGTTAACATCGGACATAGATTCACCCTAACATGTCAAAAAGGGGAAACAAATGTTATTTCTGATTTGTATGTTTCTAGTGTCTATTTTAACAAAGAAAACAATCTAATTTCGAATATTGATTTTTTCACAGTTTCTAATTGTCATGAATCGGTACCCTGTCTCCCCCTCTTTGCCATCACCTGAGTAATACCACTACACTTCCCATCAGCCCCTGCAATCACTCCCAGCAGCATTTAGTAGAGTGCAAAGTATTGTTTGTGCCACTCTTCCTACCTCACTGAGCATTCAAATCCTAACATGATCTCCTGTTTCATCTGATTCTGCTTCGTCTTCGACTCTGATCATTTGCCGCCTGCCCCGACCCTCGCCTGGACTCTGACCATTCTGCTTGTTCTCTGATTCCCTCATGTTAATGTCTGATCTATGCAATCTTTTTTTTTATTATTAAATATAAGGATGTTATTTGTAGCCAAAATCAGAACCAACTGTTTCCTTAGAGATGCAGTAGTTCATTAGAAATTTGCCTCTAAGTTGTGGGTGGGACCCTTGGTGTGGAGTAAGTCATTTTCTATCATCCATTTTTTTAAACACTCTCTTCCATTTGCCCCTCACACCCTCCAATCTAACATTACCAACAAAACTGGCAAGCACTACTGGCGTTAAGCAGTCGTACAGCTTGGAAAAGGTAAACGAAGACAAGTGGATGCATCAGAATGGAGTGGATTGCTGTTTTTGATTCTCTATCACTACTACAAGCTTCTGCTCCCGACTCACAACAATTTGAATAAATAAATAAATATACAAATATGCAATATTGATCTTCATTTTCTTAATCATGAGAAAAACTACCAAAAAAAAATGTTAAAAATCACCATTTTCATGAATGAGAATTTAACCTCTTCTCTTTTTTCTCATTGGCGCCAACCTATAACCACCAGGAGAAATCTGGAGTTCAGCGTCATCAAGTACATTGGAACCAGACTCGCAATCTTCCAATCAGAGCTCTGCCCCACAAACGGTTCACAAAAACATCCTTAAGGAATTGTACATTCATTCTTTGTACTAGCCACTGTATTTGTATCTGAGCAGAGGAAACCAAATAAAAGGTCAAATAGAAAAAGCTGTCAGTCAAAAAGTATTCATGAAAAGCTCCTAAACAAAGTAAGGAAACATGAAAGACAGCCGTGTTTTCCCACCATCCATTTCTCACAGTTTTTTTTTTGCTCTTAAATGATTTGTAAAAGTTTATCTGCGATTTTCATCAAGCCACACCTCCAATCAGAAGCTGCTGTTGGATTAGTCTCTCGGCCCCAGAAATCTATTCCGATCAAGATTTTCAAAAGCTAATTGCCTGTTTCCCTGCATTTTCTTTTTTATGCCTGCGCAGAACATTAAAAAGCTATAAAAGTCATAATGGGTTCTCCAGAACCATAACGTGTTTTCTCATGCATTCCACATCACAGAATTTCTCTCACCTGTCCCATCAGATTATTTCTGTTTCCGTCTCCTGGAAAGAGCATCCTTCAGATGCTAAAAAGAGGAAACATGGAGCTGCTAACTTTGATGGAGTGATGTGTAAGCACTAGTGGAACACAATGCTGCAGGGGGCTGCCTCTCAACATTTAAAAGTTTCTGGGAAAACTCTCTCCAAGACAAACAGAAATGTGCCCCTGGCAGTGATTAGCCTCTCTGCTCGCTCGTAAAGCTCTTGGACCTCATGGCGGACCTGTGGCCTAATGCAGTTTGGTGAGAAGCTGTTAGATTGTCAGCACACTTGAAGTAGAGCCCAATTACTGGAGCAAAAGCTGCATAACTGACTCTGACGTGAGCTTGGACGGTTTCCAGGGGGCCGCACTCCAAACGATGACAAACAGCCCATACAGGAAAAAGCCTTTAGATCGCTGATTTTTGTAAAACTACCGAGATATTTCTAAGAAAATATTTAAAGAACAAGATAAAATCTGTAAGGTCATCAGTCTTTGAGGCTTTTTCTAAGTGACATGTTGTGAAAAATAAGCTGAATAACATGGAGCAACACCAGGAAATTTACAGCAGCATCATTAGCGTTCCATCTAGTGACATTAAATCACATTTTATGTTGAATATTGTGCTTTGACAAAGATTCAACAGCAAGAAAGTTCAGTTTTTATACTTTCAGGAGTTCCCAAATCCTTATATTTTATTATTATTGGATAATAAAGGATTTTAATTGGAGATTAAATTGATAGGAACCAGCAGGAAGAGCTTAGTGTTATTTAGTTTTGAAGTCTTCTCTAGAAGTCAATATTAAGACAACGTCACCTGTGACAATTCAAATTTATTTTAATTTTTTATGGTTTGGTAACATGCCCAGGGGATATGCACTTTTGTCTTTTTCCCTTTTCTTTATGTATAAATGTAAGTACGCAGCAAAAAATAAAAAATGTTTAAAAAATTTCTCTTTTGCAATGATTTGACCTCTTTAAACATGTAATACCCACAAACATTAAATACAAAAAGGATTTAATGACGGAACAAGACTTTCCATGATTTCATGTTTTGTTTGCTTTTGTTATTGTTGAATTGAAACTGTTACATAATGCCTGGAAATGTCTGGAAAAATAAATAAATCTGAAATCTGAAATCTAAAAAGCATTCTAAAATGAGACATTTCCAATCTATTTTCTATGGAGCTCCGAAAGCGACATTGAAGTAACCAAATTTTTCAATTTCAATTTTTAGAAAAAAACCCCAATCATTTTGCTTTAACATTTACAAAAAAATGTAACTTTATTTTTAGTTTTAAAAAAATCCTTCAATTTTTAGAAAAAAAATAACTCAAATTTTCAGAAAACAACTTTACTGAAGTTTTTAGAAAAAATGCTTTTTTACTTTAACTTTATATATATATATATATAATATATATACATAAATACATATATAAATTTCTAGTAGTGACTTAGTAAAATTGCTTAATGCAAATAAAAGGCGTATTTTAAAACTCTGCACTATTTTATTGTGTTTACGTCAAATGTGCTGATTATAGGGGAATATTTCAAAGCTATCTACTTTGTAAGTCAAATCGCAGGTATAACAGCATTTCAAAATCCCTCTCCGATCATCTTATGATCTATTTCAAAAGTGTTCCTGTTATTAATTTATTTTTTTATTATGATGATCATGCCATTTTAGCTAAAATTAAAGAAACAGTTGTTCTCCAGGACATAGTTTCGGAAGCTCATTAGAAATTCCTTCTATGAGTTGTGGGAGGGGCTGTTTGTGTGGATCGCCCCTCTTCTCCTTCCTGTTGCTGAGAGCGCTTTGATTACATGCTCTGCCTGCTAGCTTACAACCCCAAAATTACCGGTGCAACAAAAATAGCGAGTAAGTTTTGAGTCATGATGCCAGCTCGGATGAGCAAAACAAAGACGCACAGGGATCGGCACGCAGATGCATCAGAATGAGCAGAATATTTTAAAAAAGCATGAAAAAAAGCTACTAACTTACATCAATTTGAATAAAGAAATGCTCAGAAATACAAATTTTAGCTTAATTTTTCGGTTATATGTCTTCCATCATCAGAAGAATGCTATAAGAACATGTCAAAAACACCATTTTCATCGAGTGGGTCTTTAAAGATTTAAATTCTTACATTTATTTGCATTAATTTAGCACTTTTCTACATTTTGCAAAGTAAAAAGCAAAGCGAGGCCCTTCAGTGTCTTCTCGCGTCTGCCCCCTGACAGGGCGTTTAGTCCTGCCTCGTCCCCTCCTCGGTCCACAGAGGAAACCCATCCCTCGTGAGCAAAGTGCATGAGGAGGGTGTCCAGGCCCCGATCCTCTGCTCTCTCATTGGTCACCACAAAACCCGCAGCAGTTTAAAACCAGACGCTGCTCTCTTTCCGCCCTCCACACGGCACAACTTTTCAAAATAAAAAAAAAAAAAGTCAGATAGAGAGGGACAGACACACGGAGCGGCCGACAGATAACGAGAGCCAGGATGCCTGCGTACGCCACCAACATGAGGCTGAAGTTCCCCATCTTGGCTTTAATTTTGGAGATTATCACCATCATTTTGTATGCTGTGTTTGTGACCTACGATGATGGGAAAGGTCACGGACATGACCACAACGCCACTCATACCGCCAATCCCATGGAACTCTACCCTAGTAAGTTTATCTGAGGACTTCACTTTCATGATCTTTCAAATTTACAGCACTGAGAAAACATGTTTTTCAAAAGGTTACAATTTAAAAATAAATGTTTTTCAAGTAAAAAGCTGTGCAGCTTGGTGTTATTTTCTACAAAAAGAGCACCAAATTAATTTCCCAATTACTGTCAAACAGATCTTTGAGGGTATTTCCAGAACAAGTCTTCTAAATGCAATAAAAGAGAGTCATGTGGCTGCATTTACTAACACGCTGCTGCAAGTGTCGGTGGTGACATGGAGAAGCCTGCATGTGATCTATGTTACAGGATAATAGAGTAAAGTTAAACCGAGGCGCAGAAAAAGGAACTTTTTTTTGCGGTGGCGTCTTCTTATCTGCATTTGGATAGTTGGGAGCTTTAACGGCTGGTTGGGTTCTCAAATGTCTGCTGGTGGTTGGGTGGGGCTGGCGTGAGCGCTGGAGATTAGCTGAGCCTCAAATTTGGGAACAAATTTCTGTTCAAGTTGAATATTTTGACGAAAAACAATTTGCAAAAATGTCCTTTTCTTACATTTATGTCGCTTTTGGTTCAAGTTTGTTTTTGATAAAGGTTGCATTCTTAATTTACAGGAAAACGTTTATTAAATATGTAAATATTTTTAAAAGTGCACAAAAATCAAACCTGCAAATTTTTAAATATGATATTTCACATTAAAAGGAGCTCATTTTAAATGTGTAATGTCTAATTTAGAGCTACCATGACATATGGAGGCAGCAAAGGCAAACAAATTTGTAGCTGTTGCATTTCAATTTTTCTTAGATTAATTCATCTCTTTGCGCTGGTTACATAACTCCTCCAAGGAGCGCTCCTGAGGAGCTTCTCTCATTTCTGCAGAAGATAAAGTGCATTACCTAACATCTGGGCGCGGTGCCAGTCCCAGCGGCTGCTTTCCAGCTTTTTGGTTTCATCAAACAAACGTTCACCTGGACTCCACTTCTTCTCCCAGAAAAGAGTTTTTGAGTCCGCCTGCTAAAGAGGAGTCGTGAAGAGCTACAGGAAAAAACAGAGTTTCCTTTAAAACAATGCTCTGCTGATTGCTTTTTAATTCACTTTACTAGTTGTGTGTGCATCTGCAAATCACACCAAACAACGTCACACACTGTTGTCACAAATAGTTATAAAAAGCTGACTTAAAACACTACAATTGAAAAAAAAAATTGTATTTAGTTTAAGGCAGCAAATCAAATAGAAATAGACTTTTTAAAACATTTTTTAATGCTCAAACAGAACTAATTTCTGAAATATAGTTTTTTTTTTTTTATTTCTTTGAGCCAAAAGGCAAACAGGAACATCTAAACATGTTAAATGATGTGTTGACTCTGAAAAAAGGCAAATCTGCTCCAAAAAATGTAAATGAAATCACTATTTGTTGATCAAAAGTGGAAAAAAATATAAAATAAATCATCTCAATTCACCTTTTTACCTATGTATTGTTGGTAAATTGACATTTAGGGTATAATATGATAAAACAGTTCATAAAATACATTTTTTGCATGTTATTTTCTTATATATATGAGTGCTAAGACTCAAATGCATGAGTAGCAGCTCAATGGCGCCTCTAGTGGATGTCTGGCAGTACTACGTTCAAAACATTAAATAAAAACATCAGATAAATCAGGTTAAGTGCAGTAAACATCTCGTCTGTTTTACTCAACACAAGTGTTTCCACTTGTTTTGGCAAGAAATGAAAAGGCTGATTTAGAAATAATTCCACTAGAGTCCGGTCTAGACAATAGAGGCCGCACACTGTAAATACTCATTAAGATCGGAGGAAATGAAGCCCATTGTCTCCCATCCTGAGTATCTCCTCCTTAATGTGTTTTCCACATGAGAGGCTCATCTTGGGAACTTAAGAGGTTTTAGGAAAACATGAAATTGACTTTTGGGAGAAGTGCTGACATGGACTGACAGAAAGCAAATGTTTGTCGGAGTCACGTGCAGCAGAAAAATGCGTGGATTCTGAACTGATCTTAATTCTCAAACCTCTAGTGTTTCAGGACGTCCATGTCATGATCTTCATCGGCTTTGGCTTTCTGATGACGTTCCTCAAGAAGTATGGGTTCAGCAGCGTGGGAATCAACCTGCTCCTGGCTGCCTTCGGCCTGCAGTGGGGCCTCCTCATGCAAGGAGTCTGGCACATGGATAATGGCAAGATTAAAGTTGATGTCTTCAAGTATGTATGCATCTGAATCAAAAAACTTTCATTCTTTGCATTAAAAATGAACTGCAGAAGAAGCTCCAATAAAGGTTAATCAAACCAAAAGATCATGAAAACCCCAAATTCTGCAGTTTTAAGGCCGATATTAGTTTTGGGCATCTCTGACAGACGACTCAATAATTAAGAGTTTTTGCTCAGTTTTCTTCACCGCACGATGTCTCCTGCAGAATGATCAACGCCGATTTCAGCACAGGGAACATCCTGATCTCCTTTGGGGCAGTTCTGGGCAAAACCAGCCCCGTGCAGCTCCTCATCATGACCATCCTGGAGATCACCATCTTCTCCATCAACGAGCACCTGGTGGCTAACGTTCTTGAAGTGAGTTCATTTAACGCATTTTTGACATGTTTCCCAATCAAATTGTGTTAAAATGTAGATTTTCCCAACAGGCCAATGACTGTCGGAGCTTCCATGATCATCCACGCCTTTGGAGCGTACTTCGGCTTGTCCGTGGCACGGGTTCTGTACCGGCCCGGATTGAGAAATGGACACGAGAACGACGGATCCGTCTATCACTCTGATCTCTTTGCTATGATTGGTGAGTGGAAGCTGAGTTAAAGTCACAAACTTTACTTTTAGTTTTCTGGTGCAGATCCAGAAAACAAAGGTTGACATTTTGCAAGAGTTTTCATCAAAAATATAACCTATTAGTGCATCATTTGCACCACCAAGAGGAAAGAAGCAGAATTTCAGTTTCAAAAAATCAAAAACTTAACAGAGTTGTTTTGCAGGAACCGTCTTCTTGTGGATGTTCTGGCCCAGCTTTAACTCAGCCATCGCTGATCCTGGAACCGTCCAGCTGACCGCCGTGATCAACACCTACCTCTCCCTGGCTGCCTGTGTGCTCTCTGCCTACGCCATCTCCAGCCTCGTGGAGCACAAAGGAAAGCTGGACATGGTCAGATTTCAGTCCTTTAGTTTAAAAGGAAATGATCAAAATAATATTCCAAAAGGCTAAAATATTTCTGTTAATCTGTATTTTGCACAGGTACACATTCAAAACGCCACGCTGGCCGGTGGAGTTGCAGTAGGAACATGTGCTGACATGGCCATCCAGCCTTTTGGAGCCATGCTGATCGGAGTGGTGGCCGGGATCATTTCAACTCTGGGCTTCAAGTATCTCTCTGTGAGTTAACATCATAAAAAAGTTTGAAACTTGAAGATTGAGGCAAAGAGGAAATAATCTGAGCCTTTTCTTGTCAATAAAAAGCTAACAAAATCTCCAATTTATGAGCTATGAATCCATAATAAGTATGATACATAGAAAAAAAAAATTATTTTTGAACAAAACAGGTTACTTTCGACACTTAATGAACCCACTGGGTCAAATTTGCAACCCAGCAGGAGCCACAAAGTTTTACTTCCCCTTTTAAAAAAATAAGACACTTATTTGTATTTATGGAATTGTTACTGTTATGACAAATAAATGCAAAATATTGGATTTTTACATTAATGAAGTGTAAACATAAAGAAAAAATTATGTTTTTCAAAATATGAAATAGTTTGCATCTTCTGACAGAGGTTCATGTGACTTATTTTTAAAATAAAATACCTATTGTATCACATAAGATCATCTCTGCTCTAAATTGCAAAGTAGCATGATTTGTTATAAAAATTAATTAATTAATCATTAAACGAATAAACACAAATTAATAAACACTTAATAAATATAAAATAAATAAGTAAATAAAAATAAATAAATACAAAATAAAAAAAATACGTTAAAAAAATGAATTAATAAAGACAAAATAAACAAACACATAAATACAAACATTAAAAAAAAAAGAATAAAAAATAAACAAGCACAGTTTCTGGTGCATCTCAGCCCGAAATTTGTAAATCTAATAATCCTAAATTAAATCAGAGTTAATTAAAAAAAAATTTCAATCAATAAGGTGCTTTTAAAATCCTTAAATTGTTCAATAGATTTGGATTGTAATCTGTAGCATTTTATTTCTGGTTGGGTTTACTGACTTACAATTAATTTTCAGTGGTAGAGCACACACGAAACTCAGTCAAAATGTTTTAGTTTTGTTAAAGAAAGTTTAAATTAGTTTATTTTTTAATGTAATCTACAGTTACTTGAATGTAGGGGCGCAGACTCCTGCTCTTAACCAATCCGTTCCTTTAAATATTTGTATGTTTCAGTTTATGAATATCAGTCGAAAAATACAGTGAAGAACTCAATCAAGAACCAATTATTCTAAAAAGAAAATGTAAAGAATATTTAGAGGTATGGATAAATTTGTGAAGTCTTAAAGTCAAATGTTTTGTTTCTTCTCTCACAGCCTGTGCTGGCATCTAACCTGGGCATCCAGGACACGTGCGGCGTCCACAATCTGCACGGCATGCCCGGCATCCTCGGTGGGCTTGCTGGTATTGTGGCTGTGGCGCTGGGAAAGAAAGATGGGTAAAAAAAAATTCAAAACACACTCAACCAAAATAGGAGTCACTGCTTTGCCTTGATTTAAGTGACTGTTTAAATTTCAGCTATCCAAGCATGCAAGCCGCCGCTTTGGCTTCATCCCTCGGGTTTGCTCTGATCGGAGGTGCTATTACAGGTTAGCGAATGCGAAAGAAGTTTATATCTGCATTAAAAAGAGCTTTCACTAATTCATTATTGATTTTTCTGTAAGGTTTAATAATGAAGTTACCTGTCTGGGGACAGCCCCCAGACCAGAACTGCTTTGATGACGCTATTTACTGGGAGGTAAGACGTCCCATCCCTCATAAATTTCACATTCAATCTTTGTTAGAAATCAACAAACAACAGACAGAATTGTTAGCAGAAGTTATGAAATCAGCCTCAAAATGATCCAAAGCTTTATGATTGACATTATTATTATTTAAAATATTTCCTTTGTGGTTTCAGGTGCCCGAGGCGGATGAGGAGAGCGATGGCAGCTTGGCTCCTGCGGATCACTCAAAGAACAAAACCGAAGCTTAAATTCAGAAAACTAAATCCAGCTAGAAATGAACAGATGAGCTATTTTTCTTTAGAAAAAACTGTAGATCTTGAATTGTTTTTTCAAAAATTAGCTGTCAAACTTTTAAATATACTTGTGCGCACACATATATACATACAGATTTTTCAAAATAAAACAAATTTAAAGCTTTCCATGTAATGTTTTTATATTATAAGCAACATATGAGCATGTTTAGGACATTAATATTTTCTTTTTTTTTAAAAAAAAAAAAGCATTTGCATGTGTGCTGATTCTTGTGACCCAAAAACTGGGCTTTGCTCTGCAGCTTTGCATTACCTCACTGGAGCCCAGTCCTTGTGAGTCAGAGTCCAGCATCAAGACTCTGAGGAGGGCAGCGATGGTCGCACAATGAACCATGTGTTTCTACGTCTTTGAATTTCTTATTTTGTGGGGACGTCTGTGTATCTGAGCGTGATTTTGGCGGTTCCCAGACAAACCAGGTTTTTATTGTGTTTACTACTAGTTTTACATGTACATACAAACAGACGACTCGGTCAGTTTTATCAAAGCTGAGCAATGAACCTTTTTTTTTTAAGTTCAACCATGTTCATTTATTTCTTTCATGTATTTTCTGTTTGATTCTGCCTCTTAAATTAAACATTTAAAGCAGAAACAAACAAGTTTTCTGTAAATTACTTATTTTTCAGGAGCAGCAGGGTCTCAAAATATAAATAAATCACATGTTTCACTTTTACATATAAGCTTGATGAAATTAGCCTGAAATAAAGTTAACCAAAGACAGTAAGGTTTGTCACAAGTGACACCCACAACACTGAAGAGCATCAACATTTTTGTATTTTTCTACATGTGCTCATTTTGTCTATTCTACTAATACTGTTATAAGTAAAGTGTTTTGTACAATTCTACTGGTTCCTGTGTGTTTTTTTGGCTTTCAGCCACTCTTTAGTGAGTAATTTTCTCCTAATTAAGATCAAAACAAAAAAAAATTTAAGAATTAAATTTATGCAACTATTTTTAAGAAGCATTCTTTGGTTGCACAAGAAAAAAATTAACAAATATAGAAATAAAAATGTGAATAAAATATATTTAAGTCATCAAAGTCAAACTTAATTTAGGTTTTGAAAAGACTACTTTGTCCTATATTATGCAACTTTTTTTTAGTTATTATAGTAGTATGATATTTTCTTGCTTATAAATTGTAAATTAAATAATATTTAGAAAACAATGGTAGGAAAAAGTCTGAAATATGATACTTTCAATCTAAATTTAAGTATCATTGACTTAACAATCACAAAAAATGAATGCACCAAGTGTGACATAAGCCTGTATTTTTTAATCTATGCTTAAAATAAACCAATCAATTATAGTACAGTAAGGAAATGTAATTATTACTTGTTTAGTAAATTGAAACAAAACTTTGATCTTAAAAAGTTCATTTGAGAACAAGAGAGGAAATGGCAGCAGCTATTAGCAATTGTCATTGTTTTTCTGAAGCTTTTAAAACTTCTCTTATAATCATCACAAGATGGCAATTAATAAAACTCAGAATAAATGATTCATTCTAAACCCAACTAAAAACGTTTAAATAAAGTTTTTACTTTTATAATTCGTGTTTTGTTTGTTTTCTTAAGTATTTAGCATATTTTTTTATGGTGTTGAAATTTAAACCCAGTCTTAAATTCTATTCTATTCTACTTGTATTATCTGTTGCGAGATTTAAATGATTTTAGAAATGGAGAAAAAAAAAAAAACATGTTTATTTGTCCGAAAACATTAAAACCTCACAATTTTCTTTTCAAAAAAAGTTTTAAAGCGTGAATTTCAATGTATTTATAAAGTTGTTTAAATATTAATTTAAAAACGAGTTAAATCAAATGTAAATGGTTCAAATTCCATAGAAAGACTCACAGTTTATTATCGTCCAGTCGCAGGTGTGACACCAAAATTTGTAACCATTGCTTTTTTGACGCGCGTTGTTTCAAAGCAGCCTCTAGCAATGCATCATGGGATACAAAATGTCTCCGAAGAATGCTAACCATTGCTAATTTACCAGTGAAAACAGCGAGTAAATGTTAAAATTTGCCACTCGTTCTTCCTAATTTGTTTCAGTTTCATCAGATATATGTTTAATTAATCTAAATACATTTATAATATGGTAAGTATAGATGGTTTATTTTTAATTTAACACCTTCGCTTTAGCATTAGCTTAAAAGCTTAACGATGTGCACCAATGAAAACATTTAAATCGCTTTGGAGCTTCTTTGCTAATCTTAAATTGTGAGACAACAGCTTTAAAATGTTCTCTTTTAGAGCTAATTGGTGGCTTAAATCAGTGTTTACCGTATAAATCTAACGTTAATTTGCTGTTCTTGTTTGGGATTGACGTAAAAGGGACGTAAACATGTAAACATTGCTTTGCTTTTTCAGTCAACAAAAGCCGAATGCAGGGTGTCAAGTTCCACCTCCAGAACAGAGGAAAGGAGGAGATCAAGCAGCAGAGGCAAGCCCTTTATTTTGATAGTTCTTTAGTAGTTGTACTTTGATATTTATACTGAAAAAACTACTTGGTTTTTAACATATAAGTGCTTTCTAACTAATAAAAACAAGGGACAAATAACAATTGGGACAAAAAATAATTTAAAAGATTAAAAAGTCACTAACGGGCTTGTGTTTTACTTATTTTATTGCATTTTCTAGTTTATTGCTGCTTTAGGATTATTTTTTTTAGATCCTCGTTATTTTATTTTTCCCAAATATGTGAGTAAAATTTGTAAAATTCTCTTTTAGGACGTGAAAAACGGAAAAGGAAACAAAGTCGGAGTAGGTCTTCATCCTCATCTTCTTCCAGTTCATCTTCTTCTTCATCATCCTCCCTCCTCGTCTTCGTCGTCCTCTTGTAGCTCGTCACACTCGTCCAGCAGCAGTCGGAGTAGCTCCAGTAGCAGCGGTAAGTGAGCAAAAAAAAACCATTCAACAGAAGAAGCTTTGTGTGCTGCTTTGGCCAAAACCCGATACTGACTCATCATCTGCTCGTCCTCTCAATGAACTTGTGTGCTTTGTTCACTTTGTATTCTGGCAGAAACTAAAGAACTATGGCACTATTTTGCAGACCACTGTACAGGCGAAAAATAATTCCAGAAGATTCTGCCAGATTAGCTAAATTGAAGGCTTTGTGTTGTTATTGTAGCAACCATCAGTAATTTTGCCATTCCCGAGCTTGTCAATCAAAATGAAAAGATTCCTGCTGATTAAAATGCATCTGATTCTCTTCCTTTTTGCAGTTTTGCAGTTATCTCCCATTTTTATTTTTAATGTTTGCAGATTCACACAGTAAATCCAGAAAGCAATCCAAAAAAAGAAAGGAGAAGAAGCACAAAAAGGTGACTAAAACAGTTTTTCTTATCACATTCTTTTAAAAATGTGGTGAATTCTTGTTTTTCCATTTATTTTGTCCTGAACCAGAAGGGAAAAAAGCAGAAGAGGCTTAAGCATAAAAAGGAAAAGCGAACAAAAGGAGGAGAAAAGGCTGGACCGGTTCAGATCTCAAAGGTACCAAAATAATTAATAACTTGGGTTTTACGTCCGTCTGTTTTCAGGATCACAATTCAAGCTCGCATAGACAGCTTTTGTTTTCACTGTCAAATTCATATTCCCTACAGAAAGATTTATCTTTTTTTTTTTCTTTCAGTACTTAAAGGACAGAGATAAGGGCAAGTACAGCATGATTTCAGGAAAGAAGATTAAAATGAAACTAAAGAAGTCGAAAAAAGACAAACAGGTAAAAATATGTCTTTTTTTTTTTTTTAATTTTATTTTTATTTTTGTGTGGTTTGTGTGTTTGACAGTTTTCCTTCCTTGTCTGACACGTTTTTTGTTTCATTCCAGCGGGATAAAAATCGGGCAGAACTTTTGGAGTTCTTGAACTCAACCCTCTGAGGCCACAGAAGCAATAACCGCTACCGTTTGGTTCGCAAAATCAGAGAACTTCCTTTTTTTAAAAAAAAAAAAAAAAAAAACAGACAAAATATTAAAGGCAGGTAGACAGACGGAAACTGAAACAAATATCCCCAGTGAAGCTGAATCTCAGCTCCCTTTTCAGACCTGTCATTTGTTTGGACCCTTTTACATGTTTAAATTCATAAACTGTCTTTGTAAAATATTAGATTTGTAAATATGAGATGAAAATTGTAAAATTCAGATGAACCAGTTGATGTTCGATTGTCTGATTAAACAGAAATCCAATGGAACCCTTTGACTTTTGGATTTTGTTTTTTAAGTTCAGCTGTCTAATTATCTTAATATCTTTTTAATTAAGATACATTTTACGACTCAAATTTTCTGTTTGACAACAGGATAAGAGCCCACAATAAAAACAAAGCCAGTTTTGTATTTGTTTTATTCAAAAAGAACATGTCACTGCGTGGGCGACTGTGTTTCTCTTCTTTTGATACCTTCTAGCGAATAAAGTGCGTAGGAGGAAAGCCTTCAGTGTGCTGACCTTGAATGAAGGATGCTTTCTGCTGCAGAGTCTTTGTGCTTCTTGGAGAGGAATTCGAGCTCTGGATTTCAAAAAGAGCTGCTTTTCTAAAGAGAAATTTCATGCAAAATTTACTTTAAAGGCATTCCAGTTTTCCTCTTTTAGCAACTATTTTGCTAAAACAAAAAAGCCAATAAATCCCTATTAGGCGGCAGTAAATCTCAAAGCAAGAGGCAATATTTTTAGGCAAAGTCTAACTCTTACTGAGAAAAGACGATAATCACCTTTGAGATGAAAATCAGGATTAAATGCTGACTGGTATTGAAAAACCTTTGCATGATGCAAAGATGTGATACTGCCCAGAGACGGGATGTGAGCGTCCACATCAGACAAGTTTACTGCTGCTTCCTTTGTACCTGAAGTCGGGCATGCTCCACCCCCTCTGAAATTTGTCCTCCTTCTCTATCCCTTTCTCCACATCCTCTGAGACCGTTTTGAGATCGCTCATCCCAGTCCTGTCAGGCACAGCCGCCAGGCCCGTCGTGCTTCCGAACGGGTTGATCCTGATCCGGGACTTGAAATTCATGCTCATGGCGCGCTTGTGGTTCCACTGGCGAGAGAGCCGCTGGGCCTCCTGCTCCTCCTTCAAGTGATCCAAAGTCTCCAGTAGGACGGAGCGGAATAGGCCGGACACCTCGTGGGCCTCGGGTTCATTTGTTTGGATCAAATCTCTGAACCTGTTTGAAAAAAGGGTCAAAAATATTTGTCAAGAATGTGCTGACAACTATCTTTAAAGAAACACTAAAGCTACAAACCCTCTTATATATCTATTATTTATGCCTGGGGTCAATTGTGGCTCTTTGGTGTTCAAGTTTGTAGCTTTTGACTCTCTGGTTAAAGAAAGATGAAAAGTTTATCAAACTTTCAACTCGGCCACAAATAGTTGACGAACAGTATAGCACAAGTCAAACTAAAACATTTTTATGTATTTTTTTGCACAATTTAATCAATTGGAAGTTAGTAAGCACAACCTAGAATTAGCCAGATTTTCTATTTTTGAACAAATTCAATGATTTTAAAGGTAAAAAAAAACAACGGATCACTTATTTAGCTCTGATTTAATTTGGATAAAATTTACAAATTTAATGTACTTAATTTACAAATTTCTAGCTGAGAGTCACCACAAATGGTAAAATAAACCATTTATTTATTTTTTTAACACTGCCATAGTATACTAGAATATTTACTGCATTGAAATGATCTTATGTGACGAAGGATGTCTTATTTTGAAAGGAAGACAATAAAATAGCTACAAACTATTTCATATTTTTAAAAAAAGGCATTTTTTTTCTTTATGTTTGTTCTATTTTGCAACAATAAAAACAATACTTCTTGTGTGTTTATTATTTTAGAAAAAATAACACAAATTCAAATCTTTTATTTCTAAAGAATAAAATAGTGGCTCCTCCTGATCAGTAAAAAACTTGACCTTGAAGTGTTGAAGTTTGCAGACCACTGATCTAGTTACTGTTCAGAGAACAGATCAGTTATTAAACTACATAATTCCCCCAAGTTGTCAAATTTAGAATCAATAGTAAAATGAGGAATTCAAGTAATTCAAGTCACACAAGGGGTATTTTATTTTGAAAGTAACATGAGCTGTCCAAAAGAAAAAAATCAAACTTATTAGTTATGATTCAATTATCATAAAAGCTACTTTGAGTTTCTGGCTCTCGCTGGGTAAGAAAATGTCTCTGCTAAGCATCATGAAATCCCCCGACCGCCCCCTCCCTGCACACAGCAACATCCGCCACCCACATGACACATACACCACTCTCCTGCCAAGTTCCCAATTATCACTCCTCCTCTAAACAAGACCAGGCTTTGGCTCAACCAGCCTCTAAATACTCTTCACAGTAAGAGCCTCCAGCGGAGACATCTCTGGTTTTTATTTGTTGCCACTTCGATGAGAAATTGATTTGTTTTAATCCTCGATTAAGTCTGATTGTAAACGAAAACGATGCACCTTCCTTCTTGTTGTCCGTCCCCTCCTAACATGAATGGTGTCAGACTCTAATGAGACTCTGAAGACCTCAGCAGCTTTCTAAGAACAGGTGTTAGGCAGAAGATTAAAGGAGGAACACATGTTGGACGAGGGAGACGTGCACCAGCCGATCAGTGTCTTTGCTCTGTGATAGCTCCCATTAAACAGTTTAAGGGCTTATTCTTTCCCTGTAAAAGAAACTTGACACGATTGAGCCAATCGGTTGAGCAAAGATCATCAACGATGACCTTTAATAGAAGGACGCTCATTCTAGAGCAGGGGTGGGCAAACTACGGCCCGGGGGCCACAGCTACTTAAGCTACTTAATCTGGCCCTCCAAATTAAAATACATTGAATCAAAAACCCTAATTATTGTTTTATTTTCATTGTATTTCTGGTTTCTTCTCATGAATGGTGTTGTTTCTCTGGCACTCATGTGTGTTTTTTTCTGAGTCAGAAGGTGATTTTTCGGATTTCTTTGAGTTCACATTTTCCTCTAAAGAACATCAACCCATTGGATCACCAAAAAGAGAACAAAAATAAAAATTTAGAAATTAAAATTCCCAAATTTTCAGTTTTTAAATGAATGCATGCTTTTAATCCAAATTAAAGCATGTTTTTCTCTAAATTCCATATTATATTTTTAGTTTATGAGGTTCATTACCAAATCTCTCCTTCCATCTGCTCCTTTTTCCGGCCCTTATGACAAATTTTAGAACTCGTTCTGGCCCACAAATCAAAAAATGTGCCCACCCCTGTTCTAGAGGTTAGTTTGTAAATAAATGGAGTTTGTGCTCCTCTTACTTTAGGATGACCATCCCACAGCAGGACGGAGGCACTTTGGCGCAGAGGTCCTCCAGGGCCAGCCTCTCCCCGGTGCTGATGTTGAAGGAGGAGCGAGGCGTGCTGGCCAGCCAGCTGTAGTCCACGCCGCTCTTCAGGCGCCGGTACTCGCTCTCCCGTTCCCGCTGCTGCCTCTCCGTTTCCTTCAGCTGCCAGCTGAGCTCCAGCATCAGGGTGTCGGTGACCACGTCCGCCGGGTCCCTGCGGGGGCTCCGGCAGTAGGGCTCATTCCAGCTGAACCAGGAGGCCATTGTCCTCCGTTGTGGCTCCTGGTGAGCATAAATTTGGTGCCACTCTTTATTCTGCAGCCTTTCATGAACACCATTGAAGCACAGCTGCTGACTGATGTGTTATCATTCAAATGAATAATCAGGATTTATTAATTTTCCCCATAAATTGTCAGATTTCTTTGCAATTTAAGGTGTCTTACCTTGTTCATGACTCAGATAAACAGTAAAGTAAAGATTTCACAACAAAGGGGACAAAGTGAGATTAGTGGGAAAGCTGCTCTCACATATGCAGCCTCCAGTTTACCTGAGGTTTCTGACCCTTGCATTAAAGCAGACGTTTGGACGGTCACACCAGCAGCTGGTTCAGGTTAAAAATAATGTGATCTCAGCAAAAAAAATGCAGACATTTGTTCTTTTTAAAACTGTAATCATGCACATAAAATCTGCTCTGGGTGGAGTTGCACAGACTTAAATGTGTCTGTTTTCTATTATGTTTAGTTATTTTTAAATGCTTATAGGTTATAATTGTAGTTTTGATTTGAGTCTGCAGCGAGGAAGAGAAAAAAAAAAGCAGAAAATGTATGTTTTTTAAGTGTAATCATGTTCTGGGCATAAAAGCACATAAAATCTGTTCAGGATAGTGTTATAATGCCCTTAATTTATTTGTTTTCTATTGTAATTTGTTCATTTTAAGTGTTAATAGGTTGAAATTGTTGTTTTGAACTCAATATTTCCAGCAAAAATTAGCAAAGAAGCAGAAAATTTATGTTTTTTTAAATGTAATCATGTTCTGGGAAGAAAAACACATAAAATCTGCTCTGGATTGTTTTAAAATGCCTTAAATTTGCCTGTTTCCTAGTGAAATTCTTTCTTTTTAAGTGTTAAAAGAATGAACATGTAGTTTTGAACCAGATCTAAATGTCTTCTTTGCAACAAGGTTGAGAAATAAGCAGAAATGATCATTTTCTGGGCATAAAAAAACATAAAATCTGCTCTGGATAGTCTTAAAATGTCTTCAATTTATCTATTTTCTGTTTTAATTTATTATTTTTAAGTATTAATAGCATGAAATTGCTGTTTTGAGTCAGATTTAAATGTCTTCTCTGCAGCAAGCTTGAGAAATATGCAGAAAAATTTGTAATTTAAATCATTTATTTACTTTATCTTCAATTGTTCTTATACCATCAGACTTTTTTTTAAGCGTTCTGATTAAATTTAATTAAAAATGTAAGAATTTTCTTTCGTCTTACCTGCTCTTCTTCCTCTGAGGTTTTTCTTGGGCACAACGCGAATCCAAACTGCAGTAGAAACGAGATTTCAATCAAGTCTTCAAACCCCGGAGAGCGTGTCAGGTGAACCGAAGAGAATGGTCCTCTTTTCTTTACGTCCCTCCTCTTTACCCTGTGCCTCCTCCTCCTCCTCCTCCTCCTCCCCTGAGCTCCCCTGGCCTGCCTTTACTTGTTGCAGGAGGTTGAGGGCACCATCTCTAAAGGGAGCCACTGGATCACGGCCCCCGATGAAGTGCTTATGTAGCTTTTTTACCATTTGCCGTTACCATAGCGATGCTCATAAGCCTATTTGTCCACAATAAGCTCCATCAGCTTAAAGGGAGCTGGAGAGCGGCGGAGAGGCAGATGGAGACTGAGTGGGCCGATGGAGAGAGAGGAGAGGAGAGGAGAGGCAGACAGAATCAAAGAGTTTGGAGGATGGAGTCGTGGCGGTGTGGGCTCGGCGTGAGCTGGCAGCAGCTCCTCTCAGAGGAGAGTACCGGGAGAGATCAGCCGGCCGGCGGGATTGAAACTCTCACACATAATGAGACGCACTGATGCAGAACCGATTCTCAGGAGGGTCAGAAATATGTTAATTACAGGAGGAAATGCTTGTGTGTTTGGGCAGTAAACAGCTGAGGAATAGAAAGCGTCCAGACTGCAGCTGTGTGGGTGGAGATCCATTTTTTCCTGCTTTATCTGTGTAGGTGTTTGCAGCAGCTGACCTCACAAGCTTTCTTTCTTTCTGTGTGTGTTCACATTTCACCTCTTCATCACTGTTCTCCCCTTCTTCTCTTCCCTGCAATGTCTAACACACAAATCAGCTCCAAAAAATTACATTTATTTGCCTTGAGACCAAATCTACGAATGCTTAAAATATAGAAGACCCATTTTCTCCCTTTATTCCAAATTCAATCATAAATAAAACTAAACTATTAAAATACATTTATTTCTTTTTTATTACTTACAACGGAGAAGATATGTTTTTGATGAATAAAATATATTTAAAAAAAATACTCTTTATTTTTGGAACTTGTGTCAGACAACATCCAAACATCTGTTAATATATATATATATTACTAATATACAAATAGGTTTGTTCTCTATAATCTAAGGAAAAATGGCACAAGTAAAACTAATCCAGCTTTTGACAGTTTATTACCCAGAAATTGATAAAAGTAAAGGTTTACTTCATGAATTTTGAAGCCAAATGTCTTCCTTTTCTGGAGTGACCCATTTATTATTAGTAGTATACTGATTTTTATGCTTTTTTTATATTAAATTCTAAATTTTAATGATGGACACTAATTTTATTCATTTCAAGAACTCTACCGCCAGTATTTAATTCGGTCGATAAAAAAAGAAAATTGTTGCTTTAGTCATAAATGATCCACTTTTTATCTAGTAGTTGCAAATTGTTTTGATTTTTTACTTTATTTGCCAAATAATTTGTTGGCTACAAATTAACTTTACCCATCTACCTGCCTACCTGTCCATTTCGTTTTTCCCCTTTTTTCTATCAACATTTCTCTTTCTTTTGGTTTTGGTTCATCTGTTTTATTTTTTTACTTTATTATATAACCATTTTCTGATGTCAGTTCAATTTTTTTCTTGTAAATATGGTAAAAAAAAAATAAAAATAAATGAAACTCAACCTTATTGATTTCCAGGAATTTCTCAGTAAGAGTCAATGAGGTTTTGGTCAGAAGAAGAGTAGAAAAATAAGACAATTTAGCTGCAAATTTTACATATTCACCAATTTCTTCATCTTTTCTGCCTGTTATCTTTGTTTTTATTTGCGTTTGTTTCCGTAGAGGCCACTCTCTACAGGTCAAATCCTCACACAAAACTCCTCATTAGCTAGACTTTAACTGACAAAAAGATGACACCGCTCCATCTCATAGTGTCATGTTTTTAATCTGCCCGCAGAAGTGACTCTGGACAGTAGATCCTGTTGTGCTAGAAGGTGACAGATGGGCAGGTAAACACTCTGTAATCCAGGCAGACAACAATCTCAATCCTCTAAAGAGATTCTCTCCCTCAGATGCATGTCGCCCTCACAGAGTGGGCCCGCCCCCGCAGGCTGTGACTCTGCATCAGCAGCACTAATGTTATCTTAGAGTTTTAACAGATTTCTTTTGTGATGTGACGCAGGTCCGTCTTACATCATCCGCCCCGGTTTGTTCAGTGGATTAACAGGTGGATTTAATCTGCAGCACTATAACCATGTTACGTGTTGTTGTTGTTTCGGTTTCGTCTGAGAACATGTGGTTTGCAGGCAGTGTTCTGCAGGTCTAAACATGTTTGAACGGATGATGCGTGAAGCAGCAGAACTGTCTGCAACACGGCATATAATGAAGACAAAATACTTAAAATTTGAGAGGATGGGAAATTTTCTAATTACTAAAATTTAGAACAAAAAAACTAGAAAGATGCATTTTAGTGCAAGGAGTCGGGATTAAAACAATTAAAGATGGAAAACAAATCATCTTCCAAAAACTCGTTAGGAAGAATTTGATACAAAAATACAATTAATGAACTTTCTTGGTGCCCAAAATTAGAAATTAAATGTAAAAATATACATGTTAAAAGCAGATATGTATATTTTTAAATACCTTTTTTCTTTTTTTAAATTAAAGTATGTAGAAGGGGCAGAAAAATATGTTTTCTTCTTTCTTTCTGTTTGCTTTCATTTCAATCTTCTGTAAATGTTTTTTTGCTTAATTTCTGTTACGTGTTTAAAGCAAATTTAAGTTTACTTAGAAATGTTGAAACATTTTTTTCCTTTCCTTTTAAATTTATTCAAACTAAAATATGAGTTTGTTATTCATCATCAGTTTTTTTTCTTATTTTGCATGAAATCTGTGATGACACTAAAAAAATGTTAATTTTTGTCAGATTAGATTGTAATTCCCAATTTATTTGAAGAAATCCTTATTAGTTTTCTCCTGCATGCTGGTTTCAGGTTTCATTTTTGTTTATACCTTTAATTACGATGTCATTTTTTAAATTTATTTTATTCATTTATAAAGCATCTTCCACCACAGTCAAGGAGGCCCAAAGTGTTGTACACAAGGAAAACAAACAAACACTGGTGCAACAATAAAACAAAAAGAAAAATAAAAAGCATAAAACCAAATAAAACAATTTTAAATCAGAGATTAACATAAAATAGGATAAAAAGGATTGGCTGATGCTAAAATACTTTAATGAGGGATTAATTATTTTTCTAAAATTCTCAGAGAGTGTGAACTCTCTGATAGCTGGAGGCAAGTGATTTGAGAGTTTAGGAGTTAACTCAGCAAAAGCACGGTCCCCCGGGAATTTATGTTTGGTTCTGGGAATCAGTAACACACACTGGTCCGCAGAGCGTAAGAACTTAGTAGGGGAGTAATTTAAAACCAGACTGGAGAGATAAGAGGGGTGCCATATCTGCCAAAGACTTCAAAGTAAAAACAAGAATTTGGATAAAAATCTGCACTGGCAGCCAGCTCAAAGAGGCCAAGATCAGGGTTTATTTTATTTTATTTTATTTTATTTTATTTTATTTTATTTTATTTTATTTTATTTTATTTTATTTTATTTTATTTTATTTTATTTTATTTTATTTTATTTTATTTTATTTTATTTTATTTTATTTTATTTTATTTTATTTTATTTTATTTTATTTTATTTTGTCAGATCCGTCTCATCCTGATAAATAGATTGCCTAAATTAGTCAGTTGGATATGTAATAAATATACAGTAAATCAAAATACAGTATTAGGTCCTTCTTTCCAATCATTAAAACATTTAAAACCTCTGATTGGAGTTTGGCAAAATCTCTACAAACATAAGAAATTTCCACTTGCTTGTTCTCTATAGATAATACTTAAAAATTAAACCGCATTTTCCTGTTAATCATGTAATTTAGTTCAATTAATTTTGAATGGATGTACATGTTTATATTGCAGTACTGCAATACACCACTAGAGGGAGCACAATCACAGTTTTAAATGTTCCTGAAGAACTACAGAAGCCCGCTGAGTCCATCCTCCCTGCAAACCCTCCAGGTTTTGATTAAATTATTTACCATAGCTCTGTGTTCCTCGAGCTAAATGCGTATTTGAGAGGATTAAAGGGAGTGAACCGTTTATTTTGAAAAACCCTTCTCATCACTGTTGAGATTCAACAAGCTCCACCCTGCTTCACCTGCTGAAAAAACATTATTCCACATGTATGAACTCATTCCTCTCCAAGCTCTCAACAACAAAGAGGCCAGGTTTTTACTCACACCTGCTTTCTATTATTTCACTCTTTGAAAACTTATTTTTGAAGGAGTTTCTGGAAGAAGCTGCGCCACGATGGTCAGGATGGCGTCTTCTGAACTCCTGTCAGGCTTTGTGCACTTCCCACTTTGAAGAAGTAACAGTCACATGATGAAAACTATATCAACATCAGTTCCACTGACGTTGCTTTCTGTGTTTTTCCCCTGAACAGTCATATTTTCAGCTTTTATTTTTACCTCTCAAAAGCAAAACAGGTTTAGTTTGCACACTGCACAAAGCAAGAATAGTTAAAGAACAATCCTTTATAGAAAATAGAACTTAATTTTCACTTGATAATACATTTTAAAAAAATATATGAAAATGAGGAGCTCTACACAAATATTCAAATGGGAAAAATAAGATAAATGTGCACAGAACCGCTAAATAATAAACATTTTTTGCCAGTTTTGGGCAAATAGTTTATTTTTTTTTTCACATTTTTATGTACCCAATTGTAGTTTGTTTTCATTAAATGACAAAAACTAGGTGGAAATGATTTATTTTGACACAAAATTTGAAGAAAATGAGCATACCATCTTACTACAAGTTAATTAATCTCAATGAATCAATGTATCTAAACGTTCGTTTCAAAAATGTTTTTGAGGTTTTTCTTAAGTTTTTTAAAATACTTTCCTTATTTCTAGATCCTAGCTCTTAACGAGACACAGAAAAATCTTGAATTTTGATTCTAAACCTTCGCTAGTATCAAATAGTGTGCACTGGTTGCAGATTACATGTGCATTTGTTGATAAACTGCTAGAAAATGTGACTATAAGCGTTTTATCAGACATTTTTTTGAGAGCGAGAAGTCTCGGGTCATCCTGACCTGAAGTCTTACGGTGAAAAAAATTGAAGAAGTACAAAAAAATCATACAAAAAAGATCATTGTTGTTGCTGGTTGCGAAATTTTACATTGACTGAGCAGGAAAACACGAACATGCTGTTCTTAGCAAATCGATTCCTCCTACATTCACACGTCTTTAAATTTTCCAGATGACATCTTAAATGGTCACATTTTAATCGTCAAAGTGCAATCACATATATTATTATAATCAGGAAAAACAGAGGGCTGTTATGGAGGTTCATTCATGTAAATTCTTTTTTTTTTTTTGCTCAGACTTGATTATATAATCTCAGAGTCACACAGGAACAAACCTGACAGCAAAATCCCAAGCCTTTCTTTCTGTGGTGTGAACGGGGAAGGAAGCTCGGGGCAGATCACATGAGAGCAGGGAGGGGGGTGGACGGACAGACGGATTTGCTGACATCCCCTTTTTCATTGGTCTTTGTTCAACGTCCCTTTTTACTAGAAAAGCCTCACTGAGGTCAGGGAATTCAGGAGATGGGGACACTGAGCGGTTAGAAAAACGCAGACATTAGGAGGAGAAAACACTGTAAAAGTTCCTCAAATGTCTTGTTTTTGTTGCAACTCCTGGGTTAATGATCATCCAACTAATTCCTTCGGTTGCATGAATGTTTCCCAACAAAAATAGCAGAATGAAACTAAAAACCTGATTTTTTTTAAAAGTACTTTTAAACAGAAACTGATTAACATTTGTATGTAGATTGCTTTGTTTCCTCTTATCTCGTCTCTTTCACAATAGGAAAGAAAGTTTCAGCTCAATCATAATTATTCCAGTTTTTCCACTTCAATCATGTCAACATCCTGAGGCATTTCTCAGATTAACACTCTTACTTTTTTTTTGATAAGCTGTGTTTTTTCCAACTAATATCACAAAATGAAAGTTTTTCTGATGATGATCCACATATAGAGTTGTGCATTAATCTATTCATCACTAACTTAATCTGAAAACTTTTAAAATAATAATTTATGATGGTTATTTTACTCAGATTTTGCCCCAAAATGGATCATTTATGACATCTTATCTGTGGTTTTATTTAGAGGAAACTGTTAATCTCTTTATTACACCTATATTCAAATGAGCCTTGTGTTTTGATGGGATGATTGTATTTCTTTGCCGTCTTTTCATAATAGATGCAAATGATCTGAATCTGCTTCAGAGAGATCTTAAGACACTTAAAAAAATCTTGGTTTTAAACAGAAAACTGACCTTTTTTGCTGATTCATGCTGAGTAGATTTGTGCACAAACAAACAAACAAACTCATTGTGATTGGTGTTCAGAAAACCCGCCTGAATGTTTGAGTGCAGAGGATCCAGATGGTTCGTTGGTAAACAGTCTGAGGGAGCACAGAAGGTGCTGGGGGCATATTTGTACAGCTCAGTGCTCACTCTGCCCCCCCCCCCCCCCCCCCCCCCCAGCTTTTCTTTTCTTAAATCATTAAAATTAGAGCTGTCAGGCGATTAAATTTTTTAATCGCGATTAATCGCATTTTGTCCTGAGTTAACTCGTGATTAATCGCAAATTAATATGTGGCCTTTTTTTAAGGAAAAAAATGTGTGCTTCGTGGAATTTTGCAGTTCTACCTTAATTATGAAAACAAGAATGGCAAAATGTATAGTTTTCATTAGAAATACTTTATTTTGTAACATAGATAAACTTAACAATAAAAGGCTGTAACATAAAATATAAAATTCCTAACAAAAAAACAAGTGCAAGTGAAGGCCATTTTAAATTGAAAACTTCAATCAACGTTCACTAAAATAAAATAAAAAACATAAAAATAAAATTTTCATAACACTTCCTTGTTCATTCTCTGCTGAACTGCAGTAATAAATGAATACTCCCTTATTTCTGGTCTTATCACTGAGCCAGTTGCTCAAACACACAAGCCTGTTGATGTTCTCAGACGAGAGAGATGCTCTCTTTTTCTGGACAATATGTCCAGAGAGTGAAAATAACCTCTCACAAGGCACTGATGTAGCTGGTGTCGCCAGATACTTGCGTGCAAGGCGAGCCACCTCGTTGTGTGACCCTTGATGTTCTGCCCACCATTTCAGTGGACAGTCCTCCATGCCAATTGTT
Organism: Oryzias javanicus; assembly: GCA_003999625.1. Classification (NCBI taxonomy): domain Eukaryota; kingdom Metazoa; phylum Chordata; class Actinopteri; order Beloniformes; family Adrianichthyidae; genus Oryzias; species Oryzias javanicus. The sequence continues at coordinate 12,419,896 of CM012460.1, read as the reverse complement.
GGCTCTGCCTTGTAGCGCTCCACACAGTTCTGAGTGCAGTCCTGTCTTCATCAGATGAAGACTCTTGCGTAAGCATGAGAGCAGATCTTTTTGTTGGTGGTTGCGGGTCCTCATCTTCTGGCTTCCAAGCCTCTTGCTATCAGCTCCCCCGAGTAAAGCAGCAAGTGACCTCCACACCTCTGGTCTCTCATGACGTTTCAGACACTTGAGATCCTTGAACCTGGGATCGAGGGCAGTTGCCATCCTCAACCATGCAATGTTCATTTTTGGCTTACGGCTTTCCATTTCTGCTGTGAAGTTCTTCTTGAATTTAGCCAAGTATGCTGGGTCATCCTCAGATGTCTCCATCACCCGGAGAGATGGCACAAGGCTGGCAGCACCACAGAGCAGGACACAAACTTTTTCCTCCCCAGGAGCTCACTGATGAACCTTTAACAACAAATAAACAACAGATAAGCCATTAAATGCATCTCAAAATAAAGAGGGAAAAAAAGAAGAAAATAATCATCTCCTTCTGTTTCATGATGTACACCCATAGACAAAAATGTGAAGTTAATCTGATTTTATGACAACAAGCATTTAACAATTTAACAGAAACATCCAGAAAAGTGAAAGATGGAAAACTAACTTACTTGCAGTGCTCCAAAACTTCTTCCAGCTTTTTAGTTTATCCAGTTCAGCTGGGGTTGGCATGGTGACGTTGGTTGCATGTTCAGCAAGAGCATCTCTTAGTGGCTCCACATTTCTGAGTATTCTTTTAATCATCTCCAGTGTACTGTTCCACCTTGTAGTCACGTCCTGTGCGAGGGATTCCTTTTTTTGATCATGTGCGATCTGTTTTTGTTCCAGCTCCGCGAAATTAGCAGGGCTATGTTTAAAATGGCCCACTAGCTTCCTGCATTTTGCGAGTGTGCTGTCAAATGGGCTGTTATGCAAAAAACAGTGATGACTCGATGGATACAATGCGCGACGCATGGCACGTGCTCGAACGGGAGCTGCCTTGCAGCTGCAATCATATTGCGCGCACTGTCAGTCGTCAGTGTACTCACTTTTTCTTCAACACTCCACTGTCTTGCAACATCCAAAAAGTGCTCAGCACAAACACTCGCGAAGTGCCTCTCCTCCGTTTTCATAACGGTTAATGCTGTTGATCGTAATTGCCACTCACAGTCGAAAAAATGTCCAGTAACTCCCAAGTAGTTGTGGTTACCGAGAGACGTCCAGTAGTCACCGGTGAGCGCCACCGCTTCCGTTTTTCCCAACGCCTCCGTTATCTTCGTTTTTTCATTTTCATATAGTTCGGCTATGTTTTTCCCTGTGGTGGCTCGAGAGGGAAGCTGGTACGTCGGATCGTTGCTTGCGATGCGTATAATTTCGCACAGGTCCTCATCCTCGACAATATTGACTGGTCTGCAAGCTTTAGCTATCCATTTAGCTACAGCTGTGGACAGCTTACTCGTTGTTGACGCAGGCATACTTTTTTGTCGCAAACCATCCAGCGTTACCTGCTTTGTGAGGCGGGAGGGCTGGGCTGAGCTTCCTTGGAGAGTGGGGTGTTTGGCTAGCAGGTGATACTTCAGACTCGATGTGCTCCGGTGGTAGCTCATTTCACATCGACAGTGACAACAAAACACTTTAGTTCTGTCTAGAGAACCGTCAGGCTTTATCTTGAATAAAAAATTGTCATCTAAAAGTCCTTTTTTTCCCTCCATATCGGCCTCTTGTTCACGTACTCAATGCTATCACCGCGGTGATCTTCGCTCCTATGGCAAGCAGCGCGCACGGTATGGAAAGGCACGTGTGAGAAAATCCGCGATTAATGCGTCAAAAAAATTGTCGGCGTCAAGCATATGTCAGATTAATGCATTTTTAACGCGACAAATCTGACAGCCCTAATTAAAATCAAATCCAACTTTATAATCTAACAAATATATATATTGGATGGATGGATAGAAGGAAGGAAATGAGGGAGGGAGGGAGAGGGAGGGAGGAAGAAGGAAGGAAGGAAGGAAAGAAGGAAGGATGGAGGGATGGAGGGATGGAGGGATGGAGGGATGGAGGGATGGATGGATGGATGGATGGATGGAGGTATGGAAGGAAGGAAGGAAGGAAGGAAGGAAGGAAGGAAGGGAGGGAGGGAGGGAGGAAGAAGGAAGGAAGGAAGGAAAAAAGGAAGGATGGATGGATGGATGGATGGATGGATGGATGGATGGATGGATGGAGGGATGGAGGGATGGAGGGATGGATGGTTGGAGGATGGATGGATGGATGGATGGATGGATGGATGGATAGATGGATGGAGGGATGGATGGATGGAGGGATGGAGGTATTGATGGAAGGAAGGAAGGGAGGTAGGGAGGAGGGAGGGAGGGAGGGAGGAAGAATGAAGGAATGAAGGAAAAAAGGATGGATGGATGGATGGATGGATGGATGGATGGATGGAGGGATGGAGGGATGGATGGGTGGATGGATGGATGGATGGATGGGTGGAGGGATGGATAGATGGAGGGATGGAGGGATTGATGGAAGGAAGGAAGGAAGGAAGGGAGGGAGGGAGGAAGAAGGAAGGAAGGAAGGAAAAAAGGAAGGATGGATGGATGGATGGATGGAGGGATGGATGGTGGAGGGATGGATGGATGGATGGAAGGAAGGAAGGAAGGAAGGGAGGGAGGAGGAGGAGGGAGGAAAGGAAGGAAGGAAGGAAAAAAGGAAGGATGGATGGATGGATGGATGGATGGAGGGATGGAGGGATGGATGGTTGGAGGATGATGGATGGATGGAAGGAAGGAAGGAAGGGAGGGAGGGAGGAAGAAGGAAGGAAGGAAGGAAGGATGGATGGATGGATGGATGGATGGATAGATGGTTGGAGGGATAGAGGGATGGATGGATGGATGGAAGGAAGGAAAGAAGGAAAGAAGGAAGGATGGATGGATGGATGGATGGATGGATGGATGGATGGAAGGAAGGAAGAAAGGAAGGAAGGATGGATGGATAGATGGTTGGAGGGATGGATGTAGGAATGGATGGATGGATGGATGGAGGATGGATGGATGGATGGATGGAGGGATGGAGGGATAGATGGATGGATGGATGGAAGGAAGGAAGGAAGGATGGATGGATAGATGGTTGGGGGGATGGACTGATGGATGGATGGATGGATGGATGGATGGAAGGAAGGAAGGGAGGGAGGTAGAGAGGGAGGAAGAAGGAAGGAAGGAAGGATGGATGGATGGATAGATGGTTGGATGGATGGATGGAGGGATGAATGGATGGATGGAAGAGAGGGAGGGAGGGAGTATGGATGGAAGAAAGGAAGGAAGAACAGGTGGATGGATGCAAAATCAGTTAATTTTACAATTTTTTAGTGTTCTGTGCAGAAAGATGTCGTGTACTTTCCTTTAAACACTGAGTTGGTCTCAAACCAGAACTGAAACTGTTTTTTATTTTAGTTTTATTTTGGGTCAGAAAGAGGAAGGGAGTGTGAGAGTGTGAGGCAAATGATTAACACATTTAGAAAAAAACATAAAGTTGACATCCTTTGTGTGCATTTCTACCATTTCAACAAGTTCCAAGTGATTCCAGCTCAGAGGAATTCACTTTTTAGTTTCAGATCTGGAATCTTGTACTTGTTTTAAAGAACTTTTGGTTTTTCTTCATTTCTATTGACTCGTTTTTCAACTTTTCTCCGTATAACATCCAGTCTTGATTTCTTTCAGCTGTTTTGTTGTTCTTAGATTGTTTTTTAAACCTTACAGCTTTTCTTCCTTTTTCTCTATAAATATTGACATCAGTTTGAAACGTTTTACATTTTTATGCAGATATTCCAAAACTTTATTGACGTTCTGGAGATGATGAACTCCTCAATGTCTTTGCTGTTTATTGTTGGATCAAATCACAATTGGAATTGTTTACAGTTAAAACACAATGTGTGTGTTCAGTTGTGTGTCTGTGTGTGTCAGCACTTCAAATAAAAGCGTATCAGTCAGCAAAGTTATAATCTTTTTGATAACAAACCTGCTGTCTGTTTTTTTTTATTAGGTGTGCAAACCTTAGATGATTTAGCTAAATTCTGATTTTAAAAAGAAAAATGTTTTGATCAATAATCATAAATCTGAAATGTGTTAAAGTTGTGCGTCTGAAATGAGGAGGATGGATGAGCAGCTGCCTCGTGCAACAACAGCAGCGAGTCTCATGCGTCATCGGGGAGATGAGCTGTTTATGACACATCATCTTGTTTCTTTGTCAAAAATCTCAACACATTTTCACATTTATGTCCACAAAAAACCCAAATTGAGTGCACTTTGATTGATCAACTAAAAAAATCAACAGATTTTTGCTCATTTTTACTTTAAAAAAAATTACAAGCTGCATGATTTCTAACCTTTTCTGCTTCTTTTTGAGTTGTGACATAATGGCGGTCTGTGGTTACACAATCGTGGAGGAACAGTCGACAAGAGGGACTGGAGATGAGTCGTTGGCATTCTTTTTATCGGCGAGGAACCCACTGAACTCTGCGATAGGTGGATCTCAAAGTACAGTGGGGGCCTTCGGTGAAACATTAACTCTGTCATGTACGGAACAACTTCCTTCACTGAGAACGTGTGATGAGAGCTAAAGCTTCAAATGGGGTCTCAAGGGAACAATCATTACTGTTTTTGAAGCGTCACACTCCATCATGACTGTAAAAGCTGTTTATTTACTCAGGGAAGTTGATTTTTCTGTCAAATCAATATAAATAAATGGATTACAGCATGACCACAAATGACTAAAAACTAATAAAAATGATAAATTGCTGATAAACAAGTGTAGTTTTATACTTTATTTTATGAATTAAGTAAATTACAAATAAATTATGAAAGTAAATTATAAATTGTACTTTGAAAACGTTTTAAAATAAAAGCTATTAATCCTAAATAATTTACTTAAATTTTAATAAATAAGGCAGATTTATCTAGATTTTATTTTGCACACATTTTTTCATTTCTGATGCAAAACATGATCGAGTTTTATTAAAAATTCCATCTTTTAAATGTTAGTTTTCAGTGTGATACAACTTTTTACCTTTGTATACGGTTATATGAATGTAAACAGTATTTTGTGCCTTATCTTTTTCTAGAACCGGCTTACAACATGTGTTTTATCTTTCTGATTACCTTTATGGACAAAAGCCAAGCGGTGTTTCTAAAGTTCTGTGCAGTACGATAAACTGGAGAAACAGATTAGATCGTTGTCCACGCGACCAAAATACAGATAACAGGTACTTGATAGAGAGAAGATATGTTTGAAGTATCCCATTACCAGAGAAGGGGAGTTATACATTCCATTTACTCAGTTACACCTACTGATATCAGTTTTAGGGTTTTTTTTTTGAACCACACCTTTAACTTTTCACAAATATTGTCTTATTGTAAAAGAAGTACTTTTACTCAGTTACATGGGGCAGTAAGTGTGATCAAAATGCTCATTTGTGCCCAAAATACTAATTTGTGTGCACAAAATTCTAGTACTCGAGGAAAAATTTGCCATTTGTTCACACAAAATGGTTATTTGAGCGCAAAAATTTCAATTTTAGGCACAAAACACAAATTTGTGCACATAAAATGCTCATTTGAGCACACAAAATGATCATTTCTGCTCACAAAATACTCATCTGAGTGCACTAAATAAGGAAATAGTGCACAAAATACTCATTTGTGCCCACAAAATGCCCATTTGAGTGAATAAAATTCTAATTTCCTTGAACAGAATGATAATTTGTGCTCATAAAATACTCATTTCTGTACACAAAATTCAGATTTCTGTTCACAAAATGTACATTTCTTTGCACAAAATGCTCATTTGTGCCCACAAAATACAAATTTAAGTGCCCATGATAGTAATTTGTGGGCACGAAATGTTAATTTGAGAGAAAAAAAAATGTAATTTGTGCACACAAAATGAGCACACTTCAACTCGAGTATTTTTGAAATGCTATTTTTGCTTGAGTTCTATATTGTTGATAGTCAACAAGATCTCATAAATACAAGAACTTTAGATTTAAAAAAGGTTTTAAATCTATTTTAAACACTATTTGGTTTATTTGAGTCTCTTAACATAATGAACAAACTCTTCCAGTAATTAGAAGACAACATCAAATCTAAAACAAGTTTAATTAAAAAAAAATTCTATGCTATGAATTTTAAATTTGTCTCAGTTTTTGACAGAATTATTGTCTCCTGTTGAAAAAAGTGTCACTCCACTGTGTCTAAACCAAGATCTGTGGAGACAACAGAGCCACATTTCTAATTGATCAGAGCACAGATGAAGTCATGGTGCGGCTGATGGGGTTGGGTGGATGCACCAGCACAAATGAGCTCAGTTGTCCTTTAGTTTGGTTGCTTTTCTCTTTGTTTTGTTACCTTTTCTCTTTTGCAGCTTACTCAGGTTGAAAAGAGGTACAAGCATCTGGCATCAGGGTCACGACCTCATTTCCACTGTTACACCCCCCCCAACAACCAGTGTTTAAAAAAGACCCCGGATAAAGCTGGAGACAGATGGTCTAATGTTGCTGCACGCCCACACGGACACATGATAAAGGCATCAATTTCCTCCTGAAACGCTGCAGAAGACAGCAAATACTCACTTCCCTTTGCAAGTTTAAGCAGCTTTTTGTTTTTTTAGGATCCCTGGAGATGACATCCATAACATATTAATACATTGTTCCCTCAGACTAATATTTTGTGGTCACATATGTGTAGTTTGCGTGCAAAAAATTGGATTTTGTGGGCACAAATTGGCGTTTTGTTTGCACAAATTTATATTTTAGTTTCTTCAATTTCTACTTCAAATTTTTAGCCATAAAATTGTAGTTTGTGCCCATATAATTCTAATTTGTGACCACAAACTTCTAATTTATGCATATAATGTACTAATTTGTGTGCTTAAAATGCAACTTTGTGCACGATAAAAATTATTTGCGCACACTAAATATTAGTTTGTGTGCACTAATCTCTCATTTTTGACAACAAAGAACTAATTTGAGAACACAAAATACAATTATTGAGCACAAAATTTAAATGTTTGCTCATAAAAATAATTTAAATGCACAAAATGCAAATTTGTGCCAACAAATTACCAATTTGAGCGCACAAAATACGAGGCTGTTTTGTGTAGTAACAATGCTAATTTGTAGTGACAAAATTCTAACTTGTGTGCTCCAAATGCTCACTTATGCCAGCAAAAAACTAATTTAAGCAAACTAATTAGGATTTTGATGCGCACAAATTATTTTGCACACAGAAATTGGTAAGATCATATGCTGAAAATGCTCATTTTTGTCCACAAAATTCTCATTTCAGTGCAAAAAATGAATTTGTTTGCACAAAATGCTCATTTAAGCGCACAAAATACACATTATTTTACACAAACGGCTTATTTGTGATCACGAAATTCCAATCTGTGTGCAAAAAAATTTTAATTTAAGGACATCAATTAATAAAATGTACCCACAAATTCTAATTTCTGTGCACAAAATGCTAATTTTGTTCACAAAATACTGATCTGAGCCATTGACTGTATAAGGAAGAACTTATTTTTACAGTAAATGATCTGACCGCACAAAATTTTATTTAAGAACGAAGAATACTAATTTGTGTGCAAAAATTCTCATTTGTACTCACAAAACAGTAATTTGAGAACATAAAATACTAATTTGTGCACAAAAAATACTATATTGAGTATATTTGTGCAAACAAAATGCCTAATTGTGCTGACAAAATACGAACTTTTGTGCAAAAAATACTAGTTTGTGCACAAAATCCTAACTTGTGCCTAAAAATAGAAAATAAAATGCCAATTTGTTGCCAAAAAATCCTCGTTCGTGGCCACAAATGAGCAATTTTTGTCTTCTGAATGTCCTGTCTAGGAAACTGCAGACAAACTTGTTGTAGCCTTAAATAATAAAACTCCAACAGTTCAACAAATGAAACATTTAGATTTGATCAATGAAGTTTTACGTTCATTTAAAAACATAGACAATTACTGTTCTGGGAAAAAACCCTCAACCAGCCTGTGTCCTCTCAGCAGTGCCCTGCTGTCCTGAGGAATGCTGGGTAGGGCTTTGCACTTGTTGCTCCAGGAATGCCCCGGGCCTCTTGCATAAGCCCCCTGCGGTTGGCGGCAACTCCACCGGCTTCACACCGACCATCAGCAGCCTTTCTAACTCCAAATCAGGCCACGGAGTACCCACATGGAACTCTGTCTTCTTACGCAACGCTTCAGATTCTGGATCACTTCCAATCATTATCACTGTTCAGATTGGAGCTTTGTTGCTATCAGGTGTTCAAGATTCATTTCTTTCTTTTAATTCAACTTTTAGCTCACTTTTTCAGCACTTGAAGGTTTTAGTTAACCTAAATTCTTCAACTATTTTTGTTTAATTGATCTACAGTCAAAATCAAGGCCCGGGGGCCGGATCCGGCCCTCTGGGTAATTCTATCCGGCCCTCCAGATCATTTTATTTTATTGTTATTAATGGCCTGATGTTATCTTGCGCTTTTTTCTAACTTGTATCATTTTGACCAACTAATTTTTATGGAATATTCTGAAATAACGTTCCTCCCTGTTTATTATTCCTAATTATGTTAAAAAGTTACAGTCATAAAGTTTTAAAAATTGGCAATCTACTAGCTTTTTGGACAATTTTGGCATTTACTAAGATTTCTTTTTAAGATTTTAGAGTTTAGCTAGTATTTCAGCTTCATACTAGTTGTTTTGGCTAACCTAAGTGGGTTTTTTTAGGCTAATTTGGCATTTAGATAGCATTTTTGGCTATTAGTTTCAGCATTTTTAGCTGTCAAATTCAGTGTTTTCAGCTATTAGCATTAGCATCTTTAGCGGCCAAATTCAGTCTACAGCATTCACACTAGCATTATCGCAGGTAATGTGTTGAAAAGTTACCTTTTTAAAGTTAAAAAATTTATTTTTAGTGTTTAATAAATGTTTATCCTGTTCGGCCTGACACCTAGTGTTTTTTTGGATTTTTCCCAATTTCTCGATTGAGTTTGAAACCCCTGATCTAAGTTGTCAAAAAGTGTTTTTGTGATCCAATAATTTTATTTCTAAATAAAGAACAAATAAAGCTATTTTTTCTATTTAAACTGTACCAAACAGTCATCATTTTATTTCACAAAGACACATAGGACAGATACTGTATATATTTATATATATATATGCATTTATATCAAAAACACATCAGCTGACATGTCATATCCAAAATAAAATAAAAACACTTTTCAATTTGCACACAGAGCCCAAGTCATAAATGACAAGAAAAGTGACCAAACATTTTTAAATGTTGAATACATCAGTCAGCACACAGTTAATATTGCATACACATCAAACATCAAGTGGAGATGCATCGTCTTTAGACGATCCCTGTGCGACGGGAATGACTTGCTCTTTGAAAAGGCCACCTCAGCCACTTTATTTCTGCAAACAGCCTGGAGTTGTCCAAACGCCGTGAGATGAATCATTCCCGTGAGTTATGTCAGAGGATACCAGCAGGAGCTGGTAAGCAGCAAGTAAAGCTCTCGGAGGAGCGCCGTCGGAGCTCGTTCATGCAAAAACCAGCGGGTACATTTCCTCGGTGTGGATTGTGACAAGGTGCAGAACACATTCATGAAGGATTTCAAAATAAAAATAAAAGATTCAGACAGAAAAATAGTGTCTACTTAAAAAAAAACAAAAACAAAAAAAAAGCGTAGTGCTCTTTTCTTCACAACACACCTGACCCTCCGGCCTGCAAGGCTTCAGATGTATGAATGCACGTTGGAGTAAGCGAGCGTTTCTACTTCACCTAGTGCTATACCACAGCATCCTGTTTAAAAGGCGAGCCGAGTCGACGTGGCTTTCGTCGGGTAAAAAAACAATATCATCATAAAAGCTGCTAAAGATAGAAAAACAAAAAAAAAAAAAATCAATATCTTTATATCCTAACTAAAATATTCAAACAGCATCTATAGAGATCATTTCTAATAACTTAACTTAATTTATTACACAACTTTGTTTCACTTTCTTTCAGCAAGAGGATATAGAAAGTCAGATTCGCTCACAGCATAAGCAGTTTGAAAAAAAAAAAGGTCCATAGACTACGAAGCCTATTGATGTGTGCTATAATGGTCCATTTATGGGAGGGATTCCCTCAGTCCTGCAGTGAGAAGCTTTGGCACAAAAACATCTTTAAGGGTCGTCACAGAGGAACACTCATGCAAGGCCTCGCTCCAGCCTCGTAGATGTGAGGGGCACGAACATGCAGAACCGTCACGACGAGGGAGCGTGGGCAGGAAACGCTTCAAAAAGGAGGAGACAATTGAAAGAAACTAAGGCTCATATGAATGAACGTTGGTGAGGTCAGCAACCATTTAAAAAAAAGGCTAAAATAAAGTCTTATTGTGAATAAAGGGTGATTAAACCCTCTACGAGTAATGTTTAAGCACAAAGTGGTAGTTTTCCTGCTGCTTCTCTTTTTCAAACGGAGGACTCCACCTCTCTGGCGACCTCCGCCTCAGTCCGAGGGCCCCCCTGAACCTGCTCCGAACCCTCGCTGATCACCTCCAGGGCGGAGGCAGCAGCTGGTTTGGAGTCAGTGGCGGTTTTCTGGCCGCAGCACAGCTTGGGGGCGCACTGAGTCCGGCAGGAGAGCTCGCACTGAGACCCCTGCGTTTCTGAGTTGAAGGTGACAAACTCGGGCTGGATGGTGGTGGCGTGGATGCCCTCGTCGTGGAAGAAGTCCTTGATGCGTTTGGCCACCTCCATGTAGGACGTGGGGTCGTGGCATTTGATGTGCGCCGTGGCGATGATTCGGCTTCCCGCCAGCTGCCAGATGTGCAGGTCGTGGATGGCCAGGACGCCGTCCAGGCCGAGCAGGCGCTCGTTGAGGCGGTGCATGTTGATCTGCTTGGGGACGGTCTGCAGCAGGATGAGGGCGGACTCTTTGAGCAGAGGGTAGGTGGTGTACAGCAAGATGCACACCATGATGATGCACAGCGTGGGATCCAGGTAGAGCACCCAACAGGGTCCCGCCTTCGTGGGCGCGTCCTGCAGGTCCACTACAGTGTGGTTCATGTGTCGGTGGTCCGTCAGGTGGCTGTTGGTGCTCGGGTTCTCACAGTTCTCGCCTTTGCAGGGCTTCCACACAAAAGTGAAGATGACGGCGTTCACCACCACGATGACGGAGCCCAGGGCGTCCCCCAGCACGTGGAGGAAGACGCCGCGCATGTTGAGCTGCGACGACGAATCGGTCTCCGCTTCCATCTCGTCGAAATGGGTGTTGCCGTTCATCTGCACCTCTGTGCTGTCTTTACAGCTGACCTCTGCAGATAACAACCACAGAGGAAGATTTAGACTTCTGCAGTTTGACACTTCATAATCACACAGACTTTGACCTTAAGATACCAGCAGCGAGTTTGAAGAAAACCGTTCTTGCGTGCAACATCTGCGATATACTCAATCATATCAAGAACCGACCTGTTTTTTTTACTTTAAACAAAAGCAGCTTTTCTGCAGACGACTCCTCAACCTTGTGACTGATTCTTTAGCGCAAGAGCTCGAGGCGGTATGCAAACCAGCGATGCGCGGCAAGATTAGACAGAAAGCAAACTCCGTGTGTGGCATCTTTTGAGTTTAAATTCAGATTTAGCAGCAAAAAGCAGAGCTGAGAAAGCCATTCCTCTCAGGGCACCACCGGGTCATTCATCAGGGGCTAACGATGTGTCGAGTCCCAGACTCTCTGATGTATGACCCACTAATAGCAATCGCTGTATGGAAGGTATTGCTCAGTTATTGAAACTGGCAGGGCTTAACAAAGGAAGAAGGGGACTTTTTTTCTTTTGTTTAACCCTTGAGTGAATGAAGGAGGGAGTCTTTAATCTTACATGAAACACATGAAGAAGAGGCTGTTATTATCACACATAAAGACTACAAATCCCAGGTTATTTTAGCTAGATTTGGTAAAGGATTGATTCTCTTGCTTGTGTCGCAACACTTTCCAAGGATGTAGTGACTCAACAAATATGCATTCAAAACAAATAAATGTCAAGATTGTAGCTGAGAAAAACACAATAGAGATTAGTCAGTCAGTGATGATCTATGGTGAAATCTGAGCTGCTTCCAGTGAGATTAAGGTCAATAGACGCCTGCTGTAGATACACTGACAGAATGTCAAAGAATGTACATACCAGTGCTTGCTTTGGTGTTGCTGGTGTGATTCCCCACCAGGTAGTTGGTCTCTTCTCCAGCAGATCCGTTCCCGGCCTTCTGGGATTTCCCCTTTTTGCCTTTACTCCCGTGAGAGTGCCCCCCACCGTGCGAGTGGCCGTGGCCTCCGCCGGCGTGCCCGTGAAACAAGCAGAGCCCCAGCAGGTTGACCAGGAGCCCCGCCGCGCCGACCCCGGCGACCACCTCGGGACTGTCGATCTCGTGGGGCTCGGTGAAACGCTCGATCGCCTCCAGCACGATGGTGAAGCACAGCGCCGTGAGGAAGACGGCGTTGACCAGAGCCCCCATCACCTCCGCCCGGATCCAGCCGAACGTGTTCTTGTTGGTGGCCTGGGTCTTCTCGGCGAACCGCACGGCCACCAGAGCCACGATCAGCGCGATCACGTCGGACAGCATGTGAAAGGAGTCCGACAGCATCGACAGAGACGAAGTGATGCGACTGACCACCACCTCCACCACGAAGAAGGCAAAAGTCAGTGAAAGCATACACAGGAGGCGCGCTCGGTTGGGTTCGCAAGCCATTTTTAAAATTAAGAATTATATCTAATTCAAGTTTTGGTCCAAAAATGTATGAGATGTCACTGGGAAAGCGACAAGCTAGCTCCCTAACCCACCTACGTCAAGCTAACTGCACCCACAGACAATAAAATCCGAGCTACCGCGTCTTCCTGGTCTGCTTTTATCTACCGTCCGCCACCATCACCCGACGAAAACCGCAAACATTTTTTTCCACAAAGCCCTAAACCCGGTAACCGTGTGAATACACCGTGTTCTTTTCCAGGATATTCCAGACTCATCTGCCGACGGTTCCCAGTTTGCAGACGGTTGAAACTTTGCACCCGAGCCGGTAAAGTTTTCACACGGAACACGCAGCAAGAGACCCGCCCACTCTCAGCTCCTATTGGTTAGTGGAACACAAGAAGGCACGTGATTGGTTAGTTTTAGAGTGCACGCAAGTTGGAAGGCGTGACTTACCAGGACAGCCACGGTTGCTACGCACGCTATCCACAACTGCAATCTCGCGATAACTCATTTATAATTAAATGTTTACAATGTATGAAGTCAATTTTAATTCCTAATTCCACGAAAATGTAAACCTTACTTATCATTAATATATAAAAAAAAAAAAAAAAAAAAAAAACAAATGAGTATCTATTCCATAAAAACCAATTTGGAAGCTGCCATTTTGACAATCATTAAAACTAAAAAGTATTTCATAAACAAAACTTAAAAATAATGTACATTAAAAAATCTTGGAGATACTTCCAGGCAGAGACACTTTTTGTAAAGCAGAACACTATATATATTTAGGTTTCCGTGGAAAGAAAAAAAAAAAAAAACAATTTTTTTCTTTTCCACAGAAACCTGATGACCTCTTGTGGAGACTGAATGTTTTCAGGTTTTGATGAGATTAGCAGCTTTTCATCAACTCATTTATGTTGATTACTTCAAAGCAACATTTGAAATCTCGCAAAAAATTTGAATAAATCATTTACTCCCTTTGTTTAGAAAAAAATCAAAGGCTACTTTGTGGCATTTTTGTTTATTACTTCTTGACAGTTGTTCATAAAATGTGCTTTTAATGAAAGGATTGTTAAAACAGCAATAATGTGCGCACCATTTCAACAGTTCCAATAGCTGCCATTTATACTAATACAGTCTGTAAATTAAGCAACTCAATCAAGAAAGCAATGAAAAGCTTGAATTATACAGAATAACTTACTAAGCTTCACTAAAATCACAACTTTTTTTTAAAAACACAAAATCCAGTTGTTAGGACTCAAAAGCATCAGCATCAGTGTGCTCAGCGTATGCCGAGCAACTGCCTGCTCTTCAACTGGCACATTTTCTCCATCTCGCTGAGTTTTTGGGCGCGTAGCTTTGCAACCTGCAGTCTCAGTTTCATCGACTCCTGAGACGCTGCGCTATGGCGACCCTCTGGCTTCTGATTCTCTGAGCTTTCACCAGCAAAGTGGACCTTCTTCTTTCCGGGAGACAAAAACTCTGCATCTAAAACAAATTAACAAAACCAAATGTGAATTTTGGAATCAGGCAGATTTGTTTTGTGAAAATGTGATATGAGCAGAGTTGTTTTAATAAGCATTTAATTGATCGATTTAAAAAAAAACTTTATTTACTTAATAAAAATACAATAAATATATAAGATTTAGGGTAATTCATTCATAAATTCACAGTCGTGTCCAAGTTCAGTAAGTGAAGAGGTCTTTGCTAGTTTCCCATACCTATGTTTTTGCCAAAGATCAGCGGGAAGTCCTTCTGCTGCTGCAGCTTGAAATTCCTCAGCAAACTCTCTGCTCTAAAACAGAACAAAAAAAAGTAAGAATTGCATCAAGAATTTTACACAACGACTTTTTGCTTTATAGAATGAGCAAAAGGAGAGACTACCTTGCAAGCCTTTCATTTGTCAGCTGTTCACGAACACACAGCTCATGCTCCCTTTCTGACGATAGAAAAAATAATGTATTTTTAAAAAATTCTTGAAATCAAAGGTTGGAAAACAATTTTTTTTAGATAAATACATTGTGTGGACAGCAACATTTGGATTACAGGATGGATAATAATGTTCAAATTCCTCAAATAACAAAACTTCACCAACATTGTATGATTGCTTTGAAAAGGGCTGCTTATATTTAAAAAGACAAAGACTCCCCCAAAACCCCTTTTTTGGGAGGAAATCGAGCGTGGGAACAGAAATGTTTTCCAGTTCTTATGTGATCTGGCAGCTGAACAGTTCAAGGCCTCAAATGTTGTTCAGAAAAGCATCTCTGATAAGTCAAACCCAAAGGACAGATTTCTATTTCTCATTTTTCTCATTAAATGGAGGCAGCTGCTTTCTCTTTTTCTTTGAAAAACTATATTTTATTTTGAGGATATGATAAATAACTTTTTTGCTTTTCAAATTTTCCATTTTCAAAACAGCCTCCATTTAAGATTTCGGAAATAGCTTTCGGTGTAGTTGTTGCTGTCAAACGTAAAGCCTTACTCTCCAGCCGCTCCTCGCGCTCCTTCAGCGCTTGCTCCCTGTCCCGCAGAGCCTGTTCCCTCTGCCTGAGCTCTGCAGCGGAGACGGGCGGCGCTTCACATGGCTTTTGCGGCGGGCTGTTGGACTCCACAGACTTTCTTTGGGGTCGAACTTGCGACTTCTTTTGCTCATCTGCGACCATGACACTCAGCAGACTGCTCTGGAGAATAGACTCCACAGACGGCCTCAGATAATCCTGTCAAAAAGCAGATTGGTGCTCAGGAGATCGTCCATCACTGGAGGAAATCATTCATTTATTTCTAACCTTTAAGTTAAGCATTTTGCTGATAAGAGAGTTCAGTTCCTCGGAGTAACGGAAGGGGATTCTTCTAAACTTTCCTTCCCTGATCTTTTCTGCTAACTCCTTCTGGTTGTAAGCAGTAAACGGTGGTCTTGATGAGGAAAAAAACAGATATAAAATGATTAGATGAAACAGCTGCAGGAGACAGATGGCAAAGCACTCAGAAAACTTACGATAATGCGCAGAGCTCGTACAGCAGACAACCCAGTGACCAAATATCTGACTTTTCATTGTATGACATCCTGTTTATTTGTTCCTGAATGAAAAGAAACAAACATGTGAAAAATAAATCAAGAATATTTGAAATGTCTTTTGAGGAAAAAAAAGCTTGTAAACTTACAGGAGACATATAGTACGGCGTACCAACAAACGTTTTTGCAAAGCTGGTGTCATGGTTCAGAATCCGAGCTAAACCAAAGTCACCCAGTTTTACGTTCTGGTTCGCGTCAAGAAAGATGTTAGCTGGTTTTAGATCCCGATGAAGGATCGTGGCTCTGCTGTCGCACCGCCGGTGACACTCCTTTAACGCCAGCGAAAGCTGCACCATGACTCGTAGGATAAACTGCTCCTCCAAATACTTCCTGCCATTTAAAACACTTCACAATGTAGCAGACATAAAAGACGATCACTTTCATTTTGGTTTGCTTTATTTACCTCTCTTTGATGCACCTGCTGATGAGACAAGACAGGTCGCCGCCTTCGCAGTACTCCATGATGATGTACAGCGTGGTTTTGCGGCGATCTATAATACGGTCGTAGTACCTCACAATGTTTGGGTGTTTGAGCTCCCTCAAGAGGTTCACCTCTGACACCAGCATCTGTTTCTCACTTTCAGCCATGGTGCCATAATCCAGCTCCTTCCACACGAGGATCTAGAAAGCAGAAATGCTTCAACAAAATGCTTAAAGCAAAATAAATCTTTTAGAAAAATCTTTCTTCATTTATTGAACTTAAATTTTAAGTGTTTACGTTCAAAATTTTCATTTTTTTACTGATTAATTACAAAAAAACATTTAAATTTAATGTTTCCTTAATGCCAACTTAAGTTTAAAGCTTTTTTTCAGTTACTATTTTTTTTAAATATGAAAGAAAACTTTATTGGTCTGTGACAACAGTTTCAGAAATAGATAAACATATAGTAAAAACTGTTTTTCTTCTTTTTAGAAATCTTTAATTAATTGCTGACTCTTATTTTTGTGATTTTTCTTCATGCCAATTTTATGTATCTGTGTTTAGTTTTGAAATTTTTTGTTCTACTATAGCTTAAAAATGAATGATTCGAGTCTGGTTAAAATTAGTTTGTTAAAAGAAATTTTTTAGATATGGCATAAATACATATGTATTTAAATGTATCTTAACAGTAAATATGCTGCATGTGCGTGTCCTTTGCCATGAATACTCACTTTTCCGTCACTTTTTCGTTTAATTTTCTGACATCTTCCATAGGAGCCCGATCCTATCGTATACAACACTTCGTAGTCATCAACACAAGACGGCATCTTGCTTTCGTTAACCGAAACCAACGTTAGAAGTTTCCAAACTTCACGTGAGCGTGAAATGTTGAGACTTCCGAAGATGAAATTCAAGTATTTACTTAAACTATTTTTTTTTTTAAATCCAGATAACAAGAAAATTCAAACCCCTCGTATACTCGTGTTGTTTTGCTTCAGTTGAAAACATAGGAAGTGCTTCTTCTCCGTTTAAATCGGTGCCAGAATTCTCAACTTTAATTGGCTCGTTCTCACCGGCATAGTGCCTTCTGATTGGTCAAAGGACGACGCACGGTTCACGTTGCTAGGAGCTGAAAGACCGCGAGATTTGAGCGGGAGGAAAAGATAAATTCATTCTCTACCTACTAGAGGGCGCCAAAAACACGTTTTCAATTTATTTACAAATATTCAAACTTATTAGATAGAAATAAAACGTAATGTTTATTTGGAGAAGATGATTAAAAATACAAACAAGTTTAGCTATTTTCTTACAAAAAAATAATCTCAGACAATACCATAAGCAAATACAATATTTGCATTATTAATTCTTTATTGATTTTTTTAAAAAATAATCAATCTAAGTCTGTTTTTTCTCTTGCATTTTTATTTAAAAAAAATCGTAGTCACAACTGAACAATCATCCGGTGGAATTTAAGACCCTGTTTGCGCATTTGTCTGTAGCTTCTAAATTTACTTAAAGGTCACTGGCTCCTCCAGCAGCATTTTCCAAGCATGCATTCAAAGATGAATCGTACTGTCATTGGTGACTTGATTTGACCTGCAGGGCAATGAGAGACAGTGACCTCTTACGGTGCTCCTTCATCTGGCTAACACATATGGCACAGGCTCGGAATTCACTTAAGTACAGCCGGATGCCTCTTGCTAAAAATTTATATCAGTGACATGAGAGTATAAGAAAAAATGCTGGTGTCACATTGTATTTTTCAGACTCGTTGAATCTCTGCACCTTTTCATCATTTTTCTGTCGCAGCGACAGATGACAGGTGGGATGTAGCATGAGGGTAATTTCCAGCCCGTGAAATTAAAGCGTGACTCGAGTAAATCCTCACCACGACACCTGGTTTCTGTGAGCGTGTGATCCGTGCTGGGAGATGGATGCGGCGTCTGGGACTTCAGTCTGATCGCTGGCCTCTCAGTGGGACAGCCAGCACAACGAGTCAGATTATCCCTCAGTTCTGTCTGCTCTTGGGTGAATGTTGGCCAAAATCCGTTCCGCAAAGGTCACTGCTCCCAAAAAACTGGACACCAACCAGGTGGAAGAGGAAGGGGAGACACCATGGGAAGAGTGACAGCTGAAAACAAGATGCTGGCTGCTTCAGGCCAACCATTAGAGGTCAGAGGACAGACTGTCCCATAATAACCTCCACGGAGGTGAGTGGGAGACACTAATTGGTGTTACAAAAGGCGTTTGCTCCATCTGTGACTTGTGACTCCTTTTCCTGGGTGCAGTCCTGATCAACAGGAGCAGAAAGTGATGACATCTGCCATGTTTGGAGAATTAAAAAAAAAAAAAGTTTCATTTTTATTTGTTTAATTTGTATGAGGGCTGTAAGCTAGTGGAAAATATAAATGATGGGAATTGAGGGCAGGATTAAAAGAACAAAAAAAAAAAAAAAAAAAAAACTGTTCAATTTAAATTGGAAACTTTCTCTTTACCAAAAGAAAAAAAAGTAAAAACAAAATTAAATAGTTTTTTTAATGGAACTGTAAATTAAGAGATCATTTCAGGAGCCTCAAAACTAACAACTTCACACGCAACATTTGAGTTTTAACCCATTAATTTGACATTTCTGCAGGAAAAAGTACAAGATGCATCTCCATCATCACTATGAAAGAGAAGAAATTAAAAATGCATCTTTGACAGCTTCCCCAGCTTCAAAGTCAAGGCCCTGGGGCCCAATCCGGCCCTCCAGATCATTTTATGTTATTATTAACGGCCCGATGTTATCTTACGCTTATTTTTAACTTTTCTAACTGGCCAAGTATATTTTTATGTAGAGTAAAAAAATCGAAATTTATTTAAGGTTTAAGATGATTTATTCTGGAATAATATACCTGTCTTTTTATTATTCACAGAAATGTTACAAAGTTAACTTTTTAAAGAGCATTCAATAAATATTAAGCCTGTTCAAACTCGACTTAGGGTGTGTTTTGGATTTTGGCCCCCTGTGAGTTTGGCAGCCCTGTCCTAAAGTTACCAGCTCAGTGTTTTTTGCACATCAGCTGACAAACAACACAAACAATACTGCAACAATGGAATAAATAAACACAACAGCCAGCCAGAAGTTGTCGCTCACTTCTTTTAGTTCATTATCACTTGGTTGTGTAAAGCTTGCGTTTAGTAACACAACTGTTGCACAAAAAGAAAAAGCAGTTTTTCTTAATACTGAATTCATTCCCCTCATATTTGGTTATAAGTTCTGCCTCTTGTTTATAGTCTCCACAGATGGAAGTTTTCCGATGGCTCAGAGGACGCTGTAAAGTGTCGGTAAAATTTAAGAAATATCATATCCAGCTTCATTTCTCTGCACCGGGAGAGTGACCTTGATGGTGCAGCAGGAATTCCCACCAACAGCCTGCTGGGATTTGGGAAACCTTGATACATTTTTAATGTCATTCTCCAGCTTCCGTTTCCTGCCCAAAACGAGCTTAAAGTAACAAAATCCCTCCGCTAACCTTTGATAAAATCACATTAATTATTATATAGATTCATATAGAGCTTCCATTGAATTCATTTCAAGTAGTCTGTACTTTTCCCCCTCAGGGTTAGGATGGTTGCTTCTCTGATTGGAGGGAAAAAATATTTATATTTGGAACCAGAACAACTGTGATTCAAGATCTTCTAAATCCAAGAAAACCCTTCAGATAATCAGCTGATCTTCAGGGAGGTTGGGTTTATACATCTCCAAATATAAAAAAAAAGTTCTAATAAAGAGAAGCACACTTGTTCGGGTCATTTAGTTTTATTCCAGCACAGGTTGTTGGTGTTGTAAAATGGCCGCGCAATTGAAGGAGAAGTACAAAATGGAAAAATACAGACAGTTCTAGTAAAATCACTTTTTGAATCCTTATTGGGACAATTTCCTAAAATCACATTTGAGAAAACACTTTTATTTCCTTTTCTGAAAACATGGTCAAAATATATTTATAGGTATATTAAAAAAAAGAAGAAAAAAGTCACTCGTAATGGAGGGAAACTGGAAAAGGAGGCGGGACAAATCCCATTTACACTCTTTCACCTACCACGTCAGGTAGCGCTTTTTTTGTATTCTTTATTTTATCTCAAATACTCCTTTTAATTATCTGAACTAAACTTGGTAATTAAACTGGGTTTGAAATCCACGTTTACGTGCACAGAAACATCAGATGTGTCCGCAGGGATGCCAGAAAACAGCTTTATTTGGGATGAACCAGCACATTCGGTAAGGCGTCAGAGTTCTTTCACTATTTATTGAAAAAGTTTGCAGTTGGGCCCATGTGCCGAACACGCGGACCTACAGTAGCTACGACGTCGTGAAGCACATGTTGCAAAAAAAAAAAAAATAAAATAATAATAATAATACTGAAAAGCGAGGGTAAAATAACTCCTTTTTTCTTTTTTTTTAACATTCATATTTCAAAATAATATCATTAAGGACCCCAAAAAAATAAAAAGAGACACTTCAGCCGTTTCCAACATTTTTTTTCTCTCTATGTACAAGATTTAAACATACTTTTACATGGAGAAAATAACAGTGTTTGCAATTAAAAGAAAATTTGCTGGAGGTGACATTGCCACCAAGTCATAGATATTAAAAAAAATGGGGGTAAAGTCACTCACACTCACTTAGGCAGGTTATGCTGTGAATTTACACGTATGACACCTTGAATTCTGTCTCTATTGTAGAATGAACATAAATTAGCTTTCTATTAAAAAAAAATATTGTTTCTCATTTTTTTCCCAAGATACTAACCATATGGCTTAAATATTTGTAAAACTACAGAGTCCAGTAGGGCAGTACTAGTCTGCCTCCATGAGGCAAGAGTCTGCACATGTGCACGTCTGCATGGGAGTTGAACCGCAGAGGGGGGGAGGTGAACAGGTATATATATTTTTTATTTCTAAATAGGTCTCTCCTCTTTAAAATTAATGCAAGTTTTCAGCAATTACCAATGTAAACATGACCCCCCCCCTGCTTTTTTTTAGCAAGCTCACAACACTACCTTCACAGGCGCACAAACAAAAAGACATTAAAAACAATAAAATGAGAAATGCTGAGAAGATATGCAGGTTAATGGAAAGAAAATCAAAGAAATAAAAACATCGACAGCTACCATTTTTTTGGGGGGTGGGGTGGGGGTGTTGGGGGCAATCTGGGGCAGTATGGATCCTTAGTGCAATGAAAGCCAGGGGGTGGCCAGGCCAGGGGACCCCCGGCGTCTGTTCAGCCGTTCGCTCTGGGAGGTGCAGACAGCTGATTGGAGGACGGTGGGACTCACCAGGAAGAAGAGAAAAGGGCAGAAAGTTCACTTCCAGTCTTTTTTTTTTGTTTGTTTTTCCGTCCGTTTGCGCTCCATCCTCTGTAAAAGTACGACAGCCGAATCTTCTGGAGAAGTCCTGAGCCTCGCGTGTGTTCGTGTGTGTGTGTATGAGCGTGTGTAAACATCGAAATGTGGGCAGGGATGGGCGTGTCCTCCTCCGGCGCGAGTGTGTGCGCTTGGGCTGTGCGCAAGTTAAACCGTGACCGCTTCCCGACTTGTATGGGTTTTTTTTTTCTTTTTTTTTTAAAGATTTTGTTGTTTATCATTTGTTGTCGTTTCCTGTCAAGTCTCTCCACTGCTTCAAATGTACATTCATTCATCGTGGGGAGGGGGAAGAAAGCTGTGCCACACACCAACTGATCCTGAGGCCTCCCCCAGTGGTCCAAAGAGAGAAGTGTTTGTCCCGTCGGCGCTCTCAAAATAAACAGCAGTAGAGGTACTGGAGGACGCTGTACCACATGTAGCCAGAGGCGAAAGCGAAGATCTGGATGCTGCAAAGCCACATGGGATCCAAGGTCATCTGGCGTGAAGCCGCCTCCTTCTGTCCTTCTAGAGGAGGGAAGGATCCTGTTGGAGGCACACAGACACAAGCGTCAACAAACAAAACTTTATTTAGAGAACCACCTTATAACAGGTGGAAATGAGCAGTTCATGTTCATTATAAGCTTTAGGGAAAAGATTACATCAACAAAGGAATAATAGCAGCACCTGAACAAAAAAAAAGTAATCTGGACTTCTTCTGCTGCTGGTTGAGTATATTTTCAGAAAATAAAAAGCATCTAAAGATGATAAAAAACACATGAAACAGACCTAAACTTTGGGAAAAAGGAATTAAAAGTCTATTATTTTTTGTGTATTTTTACTTACTCGGAGTGGGCGTGTTGATCTGAGTATCAATACCAAAGTGAAGTATTGATACTTGCATGCAAAGATCGATACTTTCAATACTTTTTACTTTTAATCTCTGATGTTAATGTCTCTTGCAGTGAAAAAGCACAATTTGAGTAAAAACCTCTATATGTGTTTTATTACACACTTATTTAACAAAAAAATAGAATAATTTTTCAGAAATTATTCTAAAATAAAGCATTTTAAGAAAAAAAGTATCGTATCATTATCAATATTGTGATACTAGCCCAGTGATTAATTGGTATTGGATCAATACTCAAATTCACAGTAATTTTAACCCTGAAATTTAGTAACTTCCCACAAGAATATATATTAACTTCTTTAAGGTCTGAAATAAATCAGATTGTTTTTATTGCATGTGGTTTTGGGAGCAGTGTTTTCTTTGGACAAACATATTTTATTGTTCTGAACCTCAAAAGATGAAAGACGCAATTCTCTGAACAAATAATTTTTCATTTTATTTAAGAGACATGTAGGCAGTTGCATTGTGTCTATGAAAAAGCATTTATGTTCATGCATTTTAATTTTTAAACCTAATATTTATGAATGAATTTTGGTACAAATTTACTAAAGAAAATGAGATGAAAATGAAACTGAATTGTCAAATGCCATTTTCATTGTCATTTCAATTAAGTTACAGAATGAGCGGTCTTAAACAAGAGATAGAAAAAGTAGTTTGGAGGATTTGCTTTTTCATTTAATGCAAGAGAGAAATAATGCAGGTGCATTGTGAAAATGAAAAAGCATTTCCAACAATGACTTTTATTTTGAATTATGAGTCAAAAACGCTTCCATAATTTCACAGCAAACCGTTTATGATTAGCCTCACAGTGAAGTGGTTCCACTACTTTAGAAAAGATTACATCTGATATGACAAACTTTGACTCTAGGCTGAAAAACTGCTCAGCGATCAGAGATGTTTAATCTGCTATCCGAGTGCTCTTCAACAGAGTTATATTTAAAAAAAGTAACAAAACACATTCCCTCCTATCGCGAATCTTTATTCTACCTAGAAATATTAGGGGTGTAGGGAAAAAAAATCAATTCGCTGATATATCGCGATGTCTTGTTTCGCGATACTTGTTCGATTTTAATTATTTTTGAGCATCCTTTATCAATAAATAAAACTAGAAAAGTTGCATTACCTGCATTAAAGCTAGAGAGAACCCTTTTTTCTGAAAGTAATCACTGAAGATGCTGAAACTTTTTGTTGAAATGGTGATTCAATTTACTTTAATTGCTGAAGGGATTTGCTGAAACGGCAAAATCTATTTGCAAAATGTTAAATTTGCTAAAAGACTGGAAATTTCATTAAAGAACTATGTAGTTGACCTAAATTTCTGAAAAATTTGTAGTAAATTTGCTTAAAAATCCCTAATATATGTCAATTTTGCAAAAATATTTAGTGAATTGCTTAAATATGAGCTAAACTCCAACTTAGCCCCAAAAAACCTCAGTAGATGCCAAATTAGCCAAAAAAGCTAGCTCGTTGCCTAAATACTAGCTAAACTCCAAAATAGTCTAAAATTCCTCAATAAACTAAATTAAAAAACATTAGTTTTTTGCTATATTAGCCAATAAAAACCTCAGTAGATAAAAAATCAACTAAAAATATTAGCTAAACTCCAAAATAGAAAAAAAGTAGTAGACGCCAAGTTACCCAAACGATCTAGCTTAATGCTTATATAACAGCTCAATGGCAATTTTTTTTAAAATTGCTATAAAAGAGTAAAACATAGAATATACTTAAAGGCTTGTTGCTAATCTACTTAAAAACACAAAATTTGAAGACTTTCTCATTCATTTCCTATGGGCCATATTTCAAAAACTGTAAAGTTAATGAATACCAAAAGTACAAGCAGTAATGTCCTAAACGAACTGAACGTTTTGATACAAAGATTACTAAAATTGCTGAAAGTGGGATCAAGTTTAATGTGTCAGAAAATAATGAGAAAGTAGCAGTGGGAATCAAGTTTAATGTGTCGAAAAATGAATGGAAAGTAGCAGGAGAATCACTTTGGTTTGAATGCTTTGAATCTTACATTTTTATTATAATTAAAGACATATTAATATTCGGATAGAGTTTTTTTCTAAGCCTTAAAAAAAAGCGAAACATTGTTGTGGCATTGTGGTATGTCAATACACACCCTAATAAATATGTCATAAAATGTGTGTCAAACTCACCTTTATCATAGAAGTAAGTCAACAACTCTTCTTTCTCCACAAATCTCTGATACAGCCAGTCAGTCAGAGCCTCAGCCTCCACAGGAACGTCTTTTATCGGGTACATCCTGCAGGAATTAAAGGAGACAGGAAAAAAAAAAGTGAACAATTCGTTATGGCTTAAGCCCTTTTCTAAAGCTTAAATTCTCAACCCTGGACTCTGCACAGAGCAGTGTTTCTGACAGCAGACAGACTCCAGCAGATCCAGAAAGTGACTCACAGGTGAGTGGGAAGCCCAAAAATAATCGTCAGTTTGATGCTTTAACAGAAAGTTTCAGTTTTTGAAAAACTGAAAGGAAGGTTAAAACATTTCCTCCCAAAGAGCCATAAAATTAGAATTCCCAGATCCCCTCTGTAGATACCAAAAGAAATATCCTCTAAGGAGAACAAAATTTTATGAAAAAATTATTAGAAAAAAGAATAAAAACTCTTCAAATTGTTAAAAATGTATTTTCATTTGGAAACTTTAAACTCTATGTTTGTGTAAACTTTTAATATCTAAAATATTGTTATTATTTAGTCATTCATAACAAAAATGTTCATATTTGGGTGAAAATACAGTCAAAATATAGAACTAATGAGCATACCTACAACACATTTTACATCACAAATCAATAAGCTATTATTAAATTCCAGCTTAATGTTTATTCTTTTAAATCTGAATATTGAAACACTCTTTTTTTGCCTGCAGAAAATAGATGTTTGTAAATATATGGCGACAGTCTGGTTTGCTGCCAGAAGGGGTCTCTCTCAGGCTGTTCTCTCACACAGACTGATGGTGGTCACCTTCAAACAAAGGTTATCGTCTCCTCTCTGGAGCCAGCCTTTCTTTCCTCTGTGTGTTCAGGGATAAAAACACACATCTAAGCCAAAAAATGCGATTATGCAGGAAGCAAAGACGATCACCTCATCGGTTTATTTAAAAAAAACAGGAGAGATTTAAGGAAACGTCACATTGATTGTTTGCTGCAGGTGGAAAATCAGTCATTAGTATCTTATCTGACGGATTATTTTGTTAAATCTAAATAAGTGGTTGAATTTAGGTGTGTTTCTTTTTCTTGGATCTGACACAATAGTCATGACTCAACCAGGAAAAGGTTTTTCTGAAGAAAAGATGCCGCTGTATTACAACACAACATCCAGCATGTCAGATGAGCTGCATAATCATGGCATCTTAGGCTCTTTATCATCAGCAGAAGTTTACCGGCAATGTTGTATTGCAAAATCAGTTGTTTTTCCACTGAAATATTCTGATAAAAACCTTGGGTTTAAAGACATTTAACCAAGACCGTCCAGCATAATCACAGCTCTATAAAACTCATTGTTAAGGAAAAGACTAAACATTGAAACCACACCAATTTAGGAGGTAATCAGGAACCCTTTTCTCTGCACATTAAAAACCTGTTTTGTCATCGAACCTAAATCCACAAATGAATAAGTGATTCGTTTTCTACTGTAAGCCCAAACAGTTTAAATCCTTGGATGGCTGTCTGTGCTCTAAACTGTAACCTGATAGGCAAAAGGAAACCAAAGCCGGCTCTAATTGTGAGGCTTGGATGCTTAAGGCCTCTGGTAGTATTTGGCTGTCATGGTGTTTTCCTGCAGCTGAAATATTCATGCAGAAACCAGAATCCTCTGCAGCTCGCAGCGGCTTCGTGAACGGCCGAGGGTTAAAGGAAGTGCTGCTGATCTGATTTCAGGGAAACAACAAGCACGTATTATTAAAGCACTTCTGCAAAAGGAAAACCTGCAGCGAACGGAAAGTTCAGCCGGTTTAAGGTCACCTGACGGTGATGGTAACCCCTCATTTAACGCCTCAGTTCAGATAAGAATGTCAAAAACTTCTAGAAACACCTGGAAACAACCTGCAGATTCAAACGCTGCTTATCTGGGGGCAGAAGGAATAAATAAGCTTAAAAATCAAACAAAAAGGTCCCTCTTTCTGTCCAGTCCAACAAGAGTTGTATACAAACATAAATCATATAAATAAAGCTTAGCCTCAAATACAGAAGGAGTTTATTCAAATATATACTTTATGTGTCAGAAGATTTTTGTAACAGGCGCATTCTAATGCTTTCTAATGCCGCGTCTGCCATTGTTTTTCAGACATGCGCTGTACTGATGTCACAGGAAGTTCTAAGAAGTACACGCTAACGGAGCAAAGAAAAAAGTGAGAGAAAAAAGATTTATTATTCATCAAAGCTTTAATAAACTATTGTCTTTCATTTTAGTTAGCATTTAGCTAAAAAAAAACTTCAAATTTGAAGTTAATGATGGTCAAGATGTGAGTTTTACATCCAGTTTACGAATGGCCTGATTAAATGATTAACCGGAAAAATGATTGATTAGTTGACTATTAAAATAATCGTTTGTGGCAGTTCTATTACCACTAAGTAGGGACGCACAAAAATTGAAAATTTGTGGAAAAAGCTGAATATAAAAAATTAAAAGTTAGTCTGAACACCAAATAGTTAGTGAATATCAAAATATGGTAAAAATTGACTAGAATAAATCTCAGGGTGTATTCTGATGGGAATCGAGTCCTGACTCTTCCATTTGGTCTGTATTCAGACCGGCATCAACCGGACATTTCTGTTCCGGACAAAAGCTCATACACAGAACCATGTGACTGAAGATTTCTTCAGCCATTGGGCGGGCTAAAGCGCGTTACTATTCTTGTCGGCCTTCACTTATTAAAACTTTATATTTTGCTGATCGATACGGTGGAGGCATGCTGCAAGGCGGTTCCTGAGGAGACGACGGCTATGAACGTATGCTGATAACTGTTTGTGACATATAGATTGTCAGGAAAACAGTGGGAAAAGCAATATTTATTTTGTTAAAAGTTGTTTTAAAAAAACTGAAATTTCAATAAGCTGCTTCGCTACTCTGAATAGATCTTGCAACGTCCGGCTATGGGGGCCATTTTGGTCCAGTTGTTCTGCTCCGAGCGCAGAGCCTATTCAGACGGAAAAACTCAGAGGGAACCAGAGCTGAGTCCGATCGGAAATGAACCAAAACCACCTTGAAAGATGGATCCGAGAGCTGTTCCTGGTCCCGGACCAGGGTCCACTTCATTCGGACTGAAAATTTGTTCCGGATTATCGTAGGAAACAAACTCTGGTTCACTTAAAGCGAACCAAATGTGTCTAGTCAAAATAAACCTTTTGAAATGTTTTCCTGCAAACTTCAGTTTCTTGCCGACATTTTAAAGAAGGGCCAAGATCCTCGATGCACATCATTCTGCCACACACTGCTTTTGGTGCTTATTTCAACTCAATCAAATCAAATTTGTTTGGATTTTTTGTAATATTTGCTCAAATATATTCGGTTGTCAAATATTTGGTGCATTCCTACCGATAAGTGTTACTGTAGTAAAGTCTAATGGTTGTAAAAAAAAAAAAAACCACTGATCTATAATCCTCATTTTTCTTTTATGCAAAATGCAGCAAAGAGATTGTTATTTTGCATTTTATGTTAAACATGCGAGAACTTAAACTATTTTCATTATCCATCATTTCGAGGGGGAAACATACTGTAGGCCTAAATAAGCCTGTAAATCAAAAAAATGCTGAACATGCAAAACTGAAGACTGATTGTGTTTTGACATATGGAGTCAACGAATCTAAAAATGATGGAAATAACCCAACAGATTGTTCCATGTATGATCAAATATTCGTTAGGAACTTATAGAAAAACGTTTTTTTTTACATTACTGTAACTGCAGGGGATTTATAGGAAGCTGAACTGCAAGTTGTGTTAAGAAATTTAATTCCGTCCTAAACAAAGTCAGCACTTTGATCGGAGTCTACATTGTGTTGAAGCCGTCTGTGACCTAATCGGTCCCCGACGATGCTGACCTGCGGTTTTGTTTACAGCAGGATGCAAATAAACACTGTCATGTAGAGTAAACAATCAGCCTCCAGGTATGTCAGTGTTTGTGTTCGGCGTGTGGCGTTTCAGCAGCCGGGCGTACCGGCGATGACGCCGCTGAGGAACTGGTGGGGATGTGCTGGTGGGATGCCAACTAATGCTGCGCTCTCATCTCTAACCCACTTGGCAAAAGTTTGCCGGGTAACCCGACACTTTGGCCAACAGAGAGACAGCTGAAGTCTCGAGCTGTCAGGAGACGTCGTCATGTTCTGACTTGAGCGGCTTAAATCAGATATCTTTACAATAATGTAAAGCTCGCTCGTATTTAGTCTTGTAATTTTTAAAAAGAAAACAAAAAAGATCTTCTAAGGTCATTAAAAATGTAAAGGTTTCCACCTTTCTGCTAACTTTGGAATTCACCTTGTTATGATTTCTTATTTCTAACCTGAACAAGCATGTTATTGTCTTTTAGAATATATATATATATTTTTTCAGGAAACATCTTGTTTGCATACTTGTAAAAGGAAGTGTAAAACAGGAAGTTATGTCTTTCAATAATTTTTACAGAAAAGTAGTAAATGGCGGATCTAATTTGATACGGATTTTTAATTAAAAAAATCCTTTCAGGGTCACATGGTTGCTTGAGCCTATCCCAACTATTGATGGGAAAACAGGGATTTTGGCCAAATCTGCTACATCTACGTCTTCTCCCTACTCCTCCAATTGTAGGAGCATTTGAAGCTGTAGTGGAGTACGGAAGAGTAACAGGGACTAGCTTTGGGCTAGATATCCCTCCGCCAGAAGGGGGATCTGCGTCGTACGGGTCAAGAGAAATGCATTTCTGTCTGTTTGGAGGCCAAAATGTAGAGGTAGGGAGATGCCGTAGGGGTAGGGGAAGAATTCAGATTTTGTCAGTATTTTTTTTTTTTTTAGTATGTATTTTTATTTATTATTTTTTGATAAACAAAATAGATATTTTACATTCCTAATTATCAATAAAGCCCACTCTGGTCATCTTCCCAGTGTTTTGTTTTAAATTGTGGTTAGCAAGTTTACAGTAGTTTATTCAAAAATTGCCTCCGGGTTGAGGGCGGGATCGTGGAAGTGGAGCAACCCCGCCCCCTTTCCTGTCTCTATTGCTGAGAGTTCTGAGCAGGCAGCTTGTGACCCGCCCATCAACAACATGTTACAAACAAATTTGTAGGAGTGGGTCATTAGATGCATTATATTATTTTTGGAGAACAAACCTATATATTTATTTAAAGAACTTCTTCTTTAAACTCAAGTGTTTTTATTTTAATTGTTCGTTCATTTTTTGGCGTAAAACCTCATTTGAGTCGTTCGTTCCAGTGCAGTTCTTGATATTGACATACTGTGTTTCTGCCTTGAACCAGCAAAGCAGCTTAATTAAAGTTGTTGTAGAAGTCTGTCCACCTCAAAGTCTCTTTGGAGGGAAGCCAGTCTTTGTTTGGAGTCTATAATAGCTCTGATACCCTAACTGTGAAACCTTAAAACACAGCGGCATGCTGGGAGAGAGAGCTGCTCTCAGAGCAAACAGCTACAAACAACAAATATTGACATTGGAGCCTGCCTAGTCTGTCTTTCATTTTATTTAAGGTTAGGCTACCTTTTGCCATTTGTACAGAACCACAGCTTAATGGAGTTATAACCTGCATCATCAGGTCTCTTCCTTTACCTGCAGTGGGCTGGAGAATGGCAGCCCTCTTAAGTACTCTATTTAGTCTTTAACCTGCTTTGTTTTTTGTTTCCCAACATGCTTTGGTGCAGATTACCTCACAGATCACCAGCTAATATATGTAAAAAGCTTTAGGTAGAGTCAGAAGTGTTAACAAAGCAAATATTCCCCCACCTACAACAGCATGGAAGCCAAAACCCTCCGCTAAAGGCCAACGCCTTGAACTCCTTGGAGCGCAGCAGCTGATGATGGTGCAAACATGCATGAACAGCGATTATGTAAATATGTTCTCGTCTCATCAAGAGCCGCTTTTTGCTGCTTTTAAAGCTATACTGTGCCTTTAAAGAACCATTAAAAGGAGGATAATGGGGGGAATGCCTGGCTCAAAAGGAATTGATTTGAAAATCAAATAAATGGGAGGATTTCTGTTTTTATTTGAACCACATTTGGCTCTTCAAAGCACGTTATTGTTCTGTTCACACTGACGTGGTCACGGTAAACTTTGAAATGGTCATGGCACCATTTAACTGTTATCAGTGCAGTGTTTGAACTAAACAGAGGAAAAAACCAACAGGGTTAAGATCAACGTAAGATCAACGCGCCCTGTGAGGGTTTGGTAATCAATAAAAATTTTTTAATTTTTTTAATTTTTCAGTTCTGTTTGTTTACTTAAAAAAACTACAACTAAAATGTAAATGTATGTCTTTTTTAAGACCCACTCTGATGAAAATTGTGTTTTAACATACATTTTTCTGATGATTAACGACATACATTAAAAACATATATTTTCAAATTGCTTTTCTGAGTAAAAGATGTAGCTGGAAAACGAGGGTATGTGTGACAGAGAAAATACACGGGGACGACCACAATCTTCCCGTTTCACCCCGCAATGTGGAGGGGAAAAGGGACGGGGTTGCTCCGCACCATCGGTATCGCCCACAACTTAATTTCTATGACTCCGAAAATTACAGTTTTTTTTTTGGTAGTTCTGGCCTAAAAAGGCATAATTATAATTAAAATACAGCTTTAAAATAGTTAAAAAGATGATTGGAGCAGGAGTTTAAGTATTCAAATGATCTCTAGCATGAGGAGAACTTTACCATATCAGAGTATTAAGTGAATTCACTACTATCTGTCCTAAACTGATGAAATCAACTGAAAAGAAGCAAAATCAGTTCATTCTGCAGATAAATGTAATCAACATTTGGCTCCTATTAATCAAACTAGCGTGAACAAACAATTATCTTTAGAGCAGATTTTTGTCATTTTATCCAGAAAAAGCTTAGTTTTTTAAAAAAGTTATCATTAGCTTTTTAGCAGCCTTCTTTCTTTTTAGAATAAAAGCTTGACCTCTAAATTAAATTTTTACATTTTCTCTTAAACCTTTTTCTTTCACTTCTTTGTTTGAGTAAAAATATATATTGACTTATTCTTTTAAATCTTGCATTTCTATGTTTTCTGGCACAAACCCCACCCTTTAACAAGAATGCTGGCAGAGATTAAACATCTGATTTCCTGTTATGTGCAGAGATTTTCACAACGAAACCAGAGAAAAATCTTCCTTACGTGTCCTAACAGGGTAGCTGCGTCGCTGCGAGCGAAAACAGCCGTGTTTACATTTCTGACAGAACCAGGTGTGCTGCAGCTCTGATGACCAGCAGGACTCCGTCTATAAATCACCTTCATTTTTTGATATTTTTAAACATCAGCGCTCGCTAAAGTAAACTTCAGCAGGAAAAAGGGAAAAGGTGCATTTAAAGGAGAAAAAAAAAAGGATTTCAACCTCATTTAACACCCACTCCTGCCACTGTTTGGCCTCTGCACTCCCACCTCGCTCTCACCCCCATCTGCCATTCACAAACGGCTTATGACGGCGCAATCTGGGAGGCTGAGATATACGAGAGGAGGGCAGGAGATGCTGCGAGGGAGGGCGGAGCTGGAGTCAGATTCATCCGAAATGCATGTCAGTAGTGCTCAGATGAATGTGATCTCATCACAACAGCAGCATTCCTTAAACAACTACATCAGACTGTAATCATCTGCTTCACACAGAGCAGCAATGGCTGAGGGGCTCAGTCATTAAAATAGTTCTCCTCTGATCCTCTTTGACATGAACGTGTGAAAATGTGCAGAACTGTACATGACAGTCGTGTAATCGCACTTTAACTGGTAGAAAAACATCCAAACTGCTTTGCTTTTTTATAAAAATAATAAACCACCAATCTGGTAAAATTTCTTTGAAAATATTTAGAAAAAGGTAAAAAAAATCTTTTAATTTGATTATGAGGATTGACAAAAATGGAAACAGGTGACAAAAAGGCGATGTTTAACAAATAATTTCCCAAATAAAAAAAAATATTTTAAAGCTCTCAGACAGCAGAAACTAAAAGTAAATTACACAAAGTAATTGTTTAAGCTCCTAATTATTGTATTTTTGGAAGTATAAGTCTGTTTTTTTATTTTGCTACTTGTAAATGACTCTTAAAAATGAATAGCACCAACCACTAGAGGGAACTGTATGAGTGCGTATCAGTATTTGTTACTGACAGCAATAGAGAAGAAGGACTCAGTCATGCGCCAGGCTCGGTGGATTTGTTCCAAAGCAAATTGATGATTTGAAATGATTTGAAATGACATGAAGTGTTGTTAGCATGTTCTTTAGTGCCCTTAATAATCGTTCATATGTTTCACTAACGTACTAGTATCAGGAGTCCGAGCTCTGTCCCCCCCCTCTGGTCACCAGCAGGAGCCATCTCCACAGTATTGAAGACACTACATCCCTCAGCAACCTCAACGCACACTCCCAAGATGCCGCTCACCTGACTGATTTGACGATCACGCACAGGACACTTGCGTACTGCACAGAGCCTGACTCAGTGCGAAGGATTGTTTGTGCCATCCTGCCTCCAGTGTTTCTATTTGGACCTGATGTTCTCTGATTTCCTGTTGCTTGCCCTGACTCTCGCATAGACCCTGACTACTCTAGTCTCTTCTTAGATGCTACCATACTCGTGACTGACCTCTGCCTGTCTGACACTGATTTAGCTTTGTAGACTTTTAGCTATGCTTAGTTCCTGTCTGAACTAATAAATCTGCTGCATGTGAAACTAGCTGTCTGCCCATTGGTGACAGCCAGATTCCTTCAATGTTTCATGAAGCTAACATGTTACAGTAGTAAAGCATGCTTTTATTCAGACTATAATTGATTTTAAAGAAGAAAAGTTCTTGGTCCCGTATTTGTGTAACACATTTCTTCTAAAAGTGCGACTTAATATATTATTTTTTTCTTATTTATTATGCTTTTATTGATTGGCTGCTGCAACCTATACTCAGAAGAAGTCCAAAAATACAAGTACTTACTAATAACAACATTCAAATTAAGGGATGACTTAATCTACCTTACTGCAAAAGTACTCTTTAGAGACAAAGATAATGAATGATTAAAAGTAGGGGGTGTAAAAAAATATCGGTATCATAGAATATCGCAATACTTCATTTGGCAATAATTGCATTGATTTCAAATGCTGTCAAGGCAATATTTGGTTAATTATTTATGAGCAAAAATATAGTTTAGTGTCTTACTTTCGTTTTCCACTTAAACCCCCGACCGCTAGTTGGCAGCACACCACGCCTCAAACAAAACAAGAACCCACAAGAACCATTTTATTATAAATTTGAACCTGATATGAACTTTGATCCTCACATTTGTTATTCTCACACAGAAAAATTTGACATGTACACTCATTTTTAACTAAGGATGAGTACTGTACTGAAAAGCTGTGCCAAGTTGGTACTACTACAGTATAAAAACATGGATTTAGATGCTTTGTGGCTCATGGCAAAACAATGAGATAAGTTTGGTTAGACAATTATATATGTGAAAGGTGTTTTAATATAAATAATACAGATACAGTTTGTTTCTAGGTCACTAAAAGGTCAAGGTTTCTAAAAGGTTTCTAGGTCAATGGTTTCTAGGTCAAGGTTTCTGGTAATGTCTTATATCGCAATATGCATCATACCGTGTCATATTTATCCTGATATGTATCGTATAGTCAGACTCTTGCCATTACACACTCCTAATTAAATCACACAAAAACATATTTTGTTTTAAAGCATTAAAAGCAACGGCTTTAAAAAGTATTTCTTATTTGAATGATCAGTACTGAACTAGGGAAGCTTTGAAGATCACTGAACTTAATCTGCTGGCTGCTGTGGTTTGATTCCTCCAGCTTTAACAACATTAACTTGATTTTTTGTGGGGATGTTGGAGGGAAAAAAAAAGCTGTTCTTTTGGTGTATACTGACCCAGCAAAAACAGCGCTCCATGGTGGCAAACATGTCTCGCCTCCTCCACTAACTGCATCACCACAGTGTATCGCATTGCTCCGTCCCCCGCAGCGCTCCCTTGATCAGCAGGCAAATTAATCCTCTTGTTGACTCTGCACCTGCACCAGCAGGGGCTGGCTTCTCAATGATCAGCACTGTTTACGTGACTGTGCACACTTGTAACAGGAACAGCTGTAGTCTGGTGGATCCTCAAAGCGGCAGAGCTGCTGACCGAGCGGAGGAGGCGGACGGTATCGACGGCTGACTTGGGTGTCCGGGAGGTGGAGTGGAACCAAAGCTTCCACAGCTCGTCTAATTACAGACCTAATGAGTCCTCAGCTTCAGCCCGGGCCCCTGAGGAGGCGCTGGCACGCCGGGGTTCATGAATCACCTTTTCCTTTTGTCTCGTCTTGTTTCTGCACAAGGTGCATGCACCAGTGTGACGGAGAAGGTTAAGCCGACTTCTACCTTTGACTTTTGAGTGCACTAAAGAGAACTTCCCTCCAACAGACAATCTAAAACTGTAATGAGTAAAAACAAGTAACAACAATGCTGGGAGAAACCTGTCTGTTTGCAGAAAATCAATCGTCCTACAAGCTTCTTTTAGAGTCAGTGTGTCTAGATGTTTAGCTGTTTAGACATACAACTCTACTCACTTCACATTTGTGCTCTCACAGACTGCCTTTAAATATGACGCTTTTGCTTTTAGATGCAACAGACAGAAACATAATCAAGGCTATGCATAAGTGGTATGCAAGTATACATAAAGAACACAACAAATGAAAAGTTCCAATGCACATTTGCCCATTTAAGACAAACTTTTTTATTTCAGAGCATCAAAAATGCTCCATTGTAACGCAAAAGAAGCCAGTGTTTGGGGAAAAGTGGTTGCAGAAGATCAGCTTTAATCAAGTGATAAATGCACGGGGATGTGGTGCAGGACAAAAACAATACCTTTAATATTAGGGATGTAACGGATCACAAAACTCACGGTTCGGATCGTGTCAGGGTTTTAGGGTCACAGTTTGGATCATTTTTCACATCAGTCAAAAGGAAAGATAAAAGCCTAAAAGTAGATTTATGAAAAGCTTCAAAACATATATTTAATAAAGTATTTCAAAGCATAAATATACACTCACACACATGTCAAATTTGCTCATTTAAGCCTATTGATATAAAAAAAACAAAACTTCTTCAAGCTTTGAACACAAAAAAGCTAAAAAACTTAGTTTCTGATTATGTTTTGAGACCAAATCTACAAAAAAGGAAAGAAAAGAAGCTTGAAAATGGTTTTGAAAATACCAAATTTATCTGAAGTTGTCCCAAAAATGCAAATTTTCTCGTCTTTTTACTAAAAACTTTATTTATAACATTAAACATATATAAGACGTTTAGTTGTATTTCCTTTTTTAGAGTTGAAATTAAAGTATATTTTAAATTAAAGGATTATTCTATTTTGTTCCGATTGTGACATGGATAAGAAAAAAAAAGTATAGTTTTCCTATGAAATAATGTTTAGGAACGTGACAAAATCGTCTGCAAAGAGTTTGACAATAACCAGGATTAGTTTGAGATGTAAGCAGAATATCAATCAAGCAGACGACAGCATTACATATTTGTCTTTTTTCTTTTCACATTTTCTAAAATCACCTGAACTTAAAAGAACTTTCTTGTTTAGTCATTTATTTTTATATTAACACAAACAAAAAAAGCAAACTTTACAGAACAGTTGCTAATCGCAGTAGAGAGATTCAGAGTCAGGATAATAAATGACTGACAGAGGAACTTGGAAAAGAGGAATTAGTGAATGTTTGAATGATTTGTATGAAAAAAACTCTAAAGCAGAGCATTAGCATGTAATGGACGAGAACAAAAGCTTCCTACTAACATGGCACTTTTTAAAGCAATTATTCAAATCCACATCATGGAGTTATGGCAGGGAAATCCACACCCAGAAATACTGAGTAAAGGTCACGAGAGAGGAAGAGAACTGACTGTTCCTGCACTTCTTTCAGAGCTTTAATGCAGACAATGAACTTAAAAGAAAAGATAATTTGATGGACAAAGTCTAAAGGCTGATGTAACAGAGCTTTGATGGGTTTTTTTTTTTCCAAATAAATTCAGCTTTTATTGCTGAAAGATAAAAGGAAATCAAACGTGAAGTCGATTTTGAATGAGAACAAAGTTTTAAGTTTGGGTGAAAATGTTGACATAAATAATTTAACATCTGTGACTTATAAACTTTTGCTTTCAAAAGATGAGATCAAACTGCGCCGTACCTACACAGGTCAAAGTTTACGTGCTGCAACTTTAAGCACCTTTGAACTCTATATACGTATTTGTGTCCTCTAGAAAGGACATAAAATTAGCAACTGTTTGATAAAAATGGACAGAAAGTTCCCCTAATCACAAACTCTTGAAATTATATGACCTTATAAAGCTGTGATTTGTCAGAGAAAACTGAACGGTTCATCTTATCAGCCACCAGAAAATCAGCTTTCATGTGAAAACATAGAGGATTTGGTTCCTACCTGTAATGGACGTGTGTTACTGTGGGAGGCCTGTAGCCGAAGATCCAGGTCTGGATGTCCATCGGTCTGGCTTTGGGGTACGCTATAGTTACATCTATAACCCACTGCAGACCTTTATGTTTATTGGCTGTTGAGAAAGAAACAAAAACATGAGGTCATTTTGAAGACAAACTTTTCTTAATGATAGATGTGTGGGTATGACTAGTACAAATCCTTAAAATTATAACGTGTTTTTACAATATATATTACTATCTATAAAAGACACCTGTCCACAACCTCAGAAAGTCCCCTATCAGACCAAAGAGCTGTCTAAGGACACCAAAAACAAAACTGTTGACCTGCACCAGGCTGGGAAGACTGAATCTTTAATAAGTAAGCCGCTTGGTGTTGTGGTGGAAAAATAGTTGGATCCGATGGAATAAAGAAATGTTGTCAAACGGTTTTAAGAATGTTTATTCAAACAGAGCAGAGAAAAGTACACGTCTTGCAAGCATGGAGGAGAGGTCTGCAGAGCCCTGCCTGTGATGAAGGACATTCGTATTTTATAGAGCCATACAAACAACTTTGATCAGAAACTTAGGATAGGAACATAAGCGCCATATCTAATATGGACAAGATGTTCTAATGAAGTCAAAATGTTTATACACTGTGATCAAGGCGTCCTGACTAGGGCTGTGGATTGTTGATTAGGTGGCGATCCGATACGATTCACGAATCAAGCTCAACGATTCACGAGTAGAACCACGATTCTTACTTTTTAATATAATGTTTATTGCTATGAGAATATTTACTAGATGGAGGAAAATTGAAATTATTTGTATTAATCACCAACATTTATACATTTAATTAGAGCAATAGATCAGAATCAACAAAATTGATTTAAAAAAACCCAAAAAGATTCAGATAGAAAGAAATTTTGTCATTTTAAACGTTTTTTTTTTGTCAGCCTTCTGGTTAAGTTCAGCAGTAACATGAACAACATAAAGAGGATAAAAATTACTGCTGTTTTGGATCCTCAAAGTTCTTCAATTATGTTTCGGTGTACAACCCGTGTGAAAAAAGTATTTTTTCCCTCCGCAGCAGAATCATCTGATTCACGTTGTTTACATCCGCCTTTCAGCAGCTCGAGGCTGCGTTTCTTCAGAATAAGATGGAGTTTCGTTAATTGCTTCAACAGTTGAAGAGTTATCATAACCAAAAGAATGTAAACACTGAGATAAAGCTCAGATGTTAAAGCTAATTCATCTTTTCAGACGTTATGTTACTGAACAGAACTTCAGTCTCAGTTTTTGAACGGAAAAAAAA
This sequence comes from Oryzias javanicus, assembly GCA_003999625.1. Taxonomy (NCBI): domain Eukaryota; kingdom Metazoa; phylum Chordata; class Actinopteri; order Beloniformes; family Adrianichthyidae; genus Oryzias; species Oryzias javanicus. The sequence goes on along the minus strand of CM012460.1, from coordinate 12,381,402 downwards.
CTTTCGCTAGTTTTACTTTGAAAACCGGAAGTTTCTCCGCATCTTGCGGCTTTGTTTTAGTTTGTAAACTTAAAATAGTACATTAATCTGAATTCCAGAAGAAAAATACATTATTACCAGATAATATTCTGATCATATTTTACTACAATTTACTATATTTATAAAGATCGCAAATCAGCGATCTTGGACGTCATGAATATTCATACTCGGATTTCAGGAGCAGATCGCGAGTACCCGAGCACCCGGATACTCGTTACAGCCCTAGTCCTGACAATAAGAAAGCAAAGTGTGTGGCCTCACGGCTGAGCACAAAGGTTAGACACATTTAATTGTAAAGGTGAAATGTATACGTAAACGCATAATTCCCGTCACAGTGTGAAAAAATCGGCCAGCCAGAACTAAACCCAAAATTTTAGAAGGGAGTTAAAAGTCTGGGTTGCCTAGCGACAGCCCTGAAACGTCACTGCTCTAGAGGAGATCTGCATGGAAGAATGGACCACAATACAAGCAACAGTTTGTGAAGACTTGAAGAAAACGCTTGACTGCTCTCATCGCTAACAAAGGGTATATAACACAGTATTGAGTTGAGCTTTTAGTATAATCACAAATACATTCTTTATAAATTAAACAACATGATTTTCTGGATTTTCTCTCATCTTTTTTTTTTTTTTTAACTTTATTGCCTTAATATGAAAAAAATACAGGCAATTAACAAAATCATAGTAAACACAAACATGCGTTGAGATTGGGCATATTACAAATATATATATAAAAAAGAAGAGGAAAAAAATAAATAAAACAATTGTATAGTCAATTAGAAGTTTTCCTATGTGGAGACACACATAGAGCCATCCATACACATTAACTTACACATCCATATATAGACCAAGAATATTAACAGTCAAAATAAGGGAATTAGGATGAGAGCTGATACCTCTCTCATCTTTTTAAGTAGGAAAACTTGTAGAATTGATGGCTGACTAAATACTTTTTTGCCCCACTGTATGTGTCTGATTTTCTTATAGGTTTGTCAACCTTTTTTTATGCAATGTAAAAGAGGCAGCAGAAGAACTTTAAAAACTCTGGCGCTAAACAAATGCGGCTTATTTGAATACCTGGCAAAAGTCGAGCGCAGTATGCTGTTACTGTACAGCTGGCACTTCCCAATCTAAGTACACCGGTTTCTGTATGCAAAGCAGCTCTGCCATACCATGTGATATGAAGGAGGGGGGAGGGGGGGATTTTACAGCTGACAGACACTATCTCCAGTGGAGTCATGAGCCGTAAAACTACAGATGCTGTTAATGAATGATAAATCTAACATTTTCAAATGTGGATTTTATATCAGGAACAGACAGAATGTTCCCAGAATTCTGATTATATATACTAAGATTTAGTTTTGTTATTTTACTACTAGGATTCAAATGAAAACTTGCTCATCCTCTATAGTAGTTTGGATACTTGATAACTGCAAACAAATATTTGAAGAGTTCACTGTCACTTTGTTCAGGTAAAACATGAGCGACAATAAAAGACTTGGAGATTCCTGCAACCACCGTCACTCAAGACTCCATATTTCTGAGGTAATCCTGCCCACTAAATTTTTTTTAATCAGGATGGTTATTTTTTACTGTGAGTGCAACAAAGATGTAATCAATCCGACACTTTGTTTATGCTTTCGTGGATCTTGCCTGCTTGTTAATTACCATCAGTGAGCGGCGTCTAATCCTGTTACACGGTTTGACTGCTGCTCGGGACGAGGACCTTAAAGGCCGACGCGTCCTAGGAAACGCCTCTGCTGGAGTGAAGCTTGTTGGTTTGGGAGACCAGTTTACTTTTGACGTCCAGAAGCTGACGGATTCACATGATTGCAGATAGTAGAGATTAATCCCTGCATTTCCAAGATATTGCTTTGTTTAGAATAAAACCTTAAGCAAAGAGACAATGGGATATTGTTATAGTGGGAGAGTCTGAACTCTACCCCTGTGTAAAAAAGCCACTCACACCTGTCCCTCCTACCCAAGAACACCTGAGGATCACATGATCTGATCCATCCCCAGTGACTCAGACATGTAAACAAAGTCTACAAACTTATCAGTGTACTCTGCTTCTGCCACCCTGTTTGCTTTTACCATTACAGCGAGCTGTGCGTTCAGCATGCCTCCGCCGCAGCAGTACACACATTTAAATCAAATCCTATTTTCTCCAAGTGGCCTATTTGTCTCCGAGTGAGTCAGCAAGCTCTGGGCACCACTGGAGAGCACGGTGGAGGGTCACAGGGAGAGTCTTTGATCAGGAGCACAGCGCAGGACGGAGAGGGATGCACTCCTCTTTGTGTCTCATTTTTCTTGCTCAAGGTTTCAACACCATTAGCGAGATTCAAGAGGAAGGACGTGTCCCATTGCAGTGACCGTCTCTCCTGCTTGTGATATGCTGAAAGCAAAGGGGAAATAGGACGTGATCTGGATGCTTTTGAACATGACTGAAGACCATGTTTTTGGTGTTTTTAACATACTTTTGTAGCGTTTTTCTCACAATGGAGAACATATATAAAGAACATTAAGCGTTTCTTTGTTCAATTCTGTGAATCAGGAGCCAACATAAAAATAAAGATGGAGAAAAAGCTTATTTGTTACGTAAAAAACCTGCTTTGCTCCATTCTGATAAATCCACCTACAGACATATCGTTTTAATTTTCCTCGCTCAGAACTGTAGCTCCAATATTTTTCACCGTTTTTCTTGCTCCAGTAACGTTAGGTTGGTGGTGCAAAGGGCTGTAAACTAGCAAGAGAGTCTGTAAACAGAGAGCTCTCAGCAATGGTGAGGGGAAGGGTGGCGAGGTTGCTCCGTGCACACGTTCCTGCCCACAACTCAAATTAGTGCTGGGCAATATGGGAAAAAAGATTTATATTGCAATATAAATTATATTTTTTTCACAATATCATATTTATAACAAAATATAACACAATAAATTAGATTTTCAGTTATTCTCTGAAAAAAAAATGACGAATATGTCATAAGTTACTTTTCTTTTACTATTTTTTCTAAAAGTGCACAACAGTTTTAAGTTTCTTAATAGGAAAACCCATTTTAGCACAAAAGTTAAGCTATAAAAAGAAAAATAAAAAGGATAGAAATGATCGAAGAGCAATAACATTATAGATACTTTTCTATCACCCATGCAAATCTATCATCATGTCCTCCAACACTAACTCAAAATACTACCTAACTGCAGAAACTATGTCTACAATTATAACTCTTTTAAAGTACTTAAAAATATATATATATATATACTAAAAAATGCATAATTACTGAAATGTAAAATAAATCAGTTTCATCTCATCAAATGGTCACAGAGGAGACGTTTCCCTCTGGCTTTGGCGCTCCGACCTGCGCAGGGATAAGCAAGGCAGCATCTTGCAGCTCGTGCTGAGGCTGTAGGATGCAGAGCTGTGTTGGCAGACTTTGTGAAAGCTGAAGTCTCTGAGAAAACATTCTCAATAATGCTGGCCTAAACTCTCTGCAATTTACTATTAACGCAGCAAAGCCTTGAAATGGACGTTGAGCAAAAGCCAGAGGGTGGTTGTCCATAGGGCAAAGTGAGTGTGCCGGCCATGCGGGAGGGAATTGTTTTTAAAATCATGTTTTTAACATGTTTTTATAGCATTTTTCTCATAATGGAGAACATATATAAAATAATTTAAGATTAAAACTGTGTTTCTGAGCAATTCTTTATTCAAATTATGATTGATCAGGAGCAGATAAAGACTTCCGGTTTGAAAAAAGTTGGATTTGAGTGTCCCTAATCTGCTCTAATTCCAAAACGTCTACTTGCAGATAAATAGATCTATTAACGTCTTTGTTTTCCTCGTATGAACTGACATCTTTCTCAAAATTTTATTGTTTTTGCTATGCTAATGTTTCTTGGGATTATAAACTAGCAGGAAAGTGTAAACAAAAGACTGATGGGAAATAAGAGGAGGCTAACTACTGCATCAACCAACGAGAGATATCACTAGAGATGGCAGGCGGGCTTTTTACTTTTGTCCAAGATAGTAAAGAGCGACGCCATATTGGAATGGTATGAAAACAATGAGACAAGGTTTAGAACACAGTAAAATGACCATAAAAAATAATTTTGGTCTGATTTTAAAAAGGAAAAAACTCAGATCATCAGAAAAATAATTCCCAGGTCATGGTAATTATGTTTTTGTACAAAGTGTAACAATTTAATGACATTTCAAACTTTTTAAAAAATTAATTGGTTACTATATATGAAACACTGCATACCTGATGCATTTGTGATTTTATTCAAATCTACACACAGACTAACATTTATACAAAGTTTTGGACTCCTCGGCCTGTATTTATAAACGGGTCGGTGGTAGCCGACATCGCCATAGACCGCTAGCGTCCGTTATATATGAGCCGGTTTGCGTCCGGATCAGTGCGACATAGTCTGAGCCGACAGAGAATAGTGCAGCGCGATCGACAGCCGCCTGGCCCCGATGGTCCTGCAGACGGGAGAGAGGGCTCAGTGAGCACTCCATTCACGGCCGCAGAGCGGCAAGGTCTGGGCGGTACCCGCTTTAAAGCACGCAGCGACCAGGATTTATTTATCAAACCAGAACCGGTCTTGACGCAACACCCAAGATAAATTTATCCGGCGAGAACGGCGATGCTGGGCTGGGGTCTTACACATATACAATACCACGGTCATCCTCCATAAAACAAAAAAGATTGGTGGTCTTGCCAGAAACGTGGAAATAGTGTGAAGTCTAAAGCTACCATTGACTTTGAAAAGGCTACAAGATCAGCCAAAACATTCAGTATTGAGAGTCAATTCACTCAGATCTTGTTAAATGTTTCCTAGAAGTTCTTCTTTATCAGCTGACAGCAATGATTTACTTGTGAAAAGTCACATTCTTGTTTACAGTAGTAAACAGGCATCTATACCATTCCAATATGGCGTCCAACTTTGCGAACGCAACAAGCAGCACACCACCTATAGTGATATATCTCGTTGGCACCAACAATCCCATTTACAAATTACTAAAGAACTACGACAGAAAATATTTCTTAAAAAAAACGACACAGATTTTTTAAAATTTTGGCTAAAAACTGCACAATCATAATTTAAAAAATCCACTGTGAACGATTTTACAGTAGATCAAAATAAACAAAAATAAGAAAATATTTATCTTACATACCTAAAGAAACTTTGAACTAACATAGATCCTGAGAAGATAAATTTAAACCAGAAATGGTTATGCATAATTGCAAAAAATATGTTTACAAAAAGCTTTAATAGTAGTTTTCCCTTCTTTTTATTTATTTTTTTTGTTTTTTTTTTCCCCCCAAACAAATAGGTTTAAAATTGTGACTGATAGCATGTCCATTCTTGTCTTCCAGCTGGTTGTATTTAGGGCTGGTCTCTAGGTGCAAAAAATTACACCCTTGCAAATCACCGCTGGGGTTTTCAGGAACATTGATGCAATTTCTGGTACCTCTGAGCACACATCTCTCCATCCTCTGCTAGCAGGCCCCCCTCTCATTTAAGGAAGGACTCCAGAGGACAAGGGCGCACGGAGGGATGATTTAAAGCTGCGTGCATGAAGCACGCTTCACCCGACTTTCTAACGGGAAAGCAACACTTGATCAAGAAGTGCAGTTTGCTGACTGGAGTGTAGGAGTGCATAGGGAGCGTGAAGGAAGAAGCAAAGCCTCTGCCAGGATTCTCCAGAAATAGAACGCTGCTTCCTCAGACTAAAAACTTTTATTAAAGAGGCAAATTCCTCAGCTCTTGTGTTTTTTTTTTTCTTAAAAAAAAAAAAAAAAAAATGGTTTCAGTTACCTGTTTGGTTTGTGGTCCTCGTTTCACAGCCCAAGCTGCCGTTTTCCTGCTGGGCCGACAGGGTCTTCAGGATGACGTGGGTGGCCCCGAGACGGGGCAACGTCACGTGGGTCAGATGGGGGAGAGAGTGCTTCTTGGCAAACGACTGGCTGGTTTCCCGCCTTTTTTCTGAGGAACCCACCCTCGGGGAACAGCACTATCCACTTCCTTTCCCGGCTCTGTAGGGGTATAAATATTTTTTAACCCATGGTGAATCTTTGCTTGTCTCTGTGAGCTTTACCCTGAAAAATTAAAGATGTTCGTATCAAATCTTTTTTTAATCAGAGATCAATTTCAACCAAACATCGCCTTTTAAGTAATGCATATTTATTGACTTAAGGTTAAAAATATAACTTGATCTGTGGATGAACCCGGTCAGCGTAACCCCAGCTGATGGAGGAGAGACACTTGGTGTTTTAAGCTGCACAGCCCTGATCATGTCAAACATCGGCTGGCTCCGACAGCGACTGTTAGCATTGGCACTTCCTGCAAAAGCCCTGCCAAGTCAGATGTTGCTGTTTTTGGCTGCTGCAAACCTCGGTGTCAGTTTAGTTTTATTGTTAGACGATTTCATGAACCGAGAAACGATGGAAGCAGCAGCACCGACCTTCCATCAGAAAAATCTTCAAGTCAAAAATTGCAAAAGTAAAAGTAGAAACGACCGATCGAAACGTGCGTTTTCAAATATGAGCTTGTCTAAAATGGCTGTAAACACAGTGAGTGAACTCGGCTTTCATTTTTCTGTGTTCACTGACATTCAAATCTGTATTTCCATCAGACCTGAAGCTGTTTTCATGCTCAATGCAACCGTTTACATGTTCCTATAGAACATATTTGAATATTTTTTTTACCACAAAGCCTTCTGATCATAGAAAGTAGACACATCCTAATAATAAATTCTGCATTTTCCTCCTTTTAAAAAAATAGCAGCATAATTTTTAATAAAAAGAAAATAAAACTGTTAAAACCTCAAAACACATATAAATATTAATTCTGATTGATACTAAAACTAACATATTAACTGATAAAATGATTTTTGTTTTTTAGCAAATGAGAAGAAATGTTCTCCTTTTGGTTCCCTATCAACATGTGATTGATTGGTTGCCAAACCTTCAGCCCACAACACTACATGTGTGAAAAAACTGCAACCTTATGCTTTAGTGCTCCAGCTGACAGAAACTTTACCAGAAGTGTTAAACTCTGTGTTAACATACAGCGAATGCCTACCCAGAGGGAACTGTTGGGGTTCTTTCTATTTAAAGAGCTCAGAGAGGGTTTGTTTTTTCTTCTAAACTGGCACTATATAAATAAACCTGAGCCTGCCGTTAGCATCACAGCTTCTGGAATTAGGAAAATGAGTGGAAAGGTTTCAAAGAACTGATATATAAAATACAGCCAAAAATTAAATACATTTCAACACGATATAAACAGGGTATAAAAGCAAACGTGGCTGAAGGTTAGGTCGGAGGACAGCAGATGCTGTGGGAGACCTGGTCATCTGTTTGCAGTGTAGACATGTGGTGTGTTCTGTGGACAAATGTCAAAAACTGTGCGCAAAAACAAAAAAACGAGCCTGCTCAGGCTTTCCACAACAACCCATCAGGCTGTCAACAGGCTCGGGGTGCTTCACCCTCGGCACAGAGCCGGATGTGAAATTCCACGGCAAAGCACCGCCGCCGTGACCTATAAAAAATAATACATTTAATTCCCTCTTTTGCTGTGTAGCTCTGAATGTGAGAGATGAGAGAAAAGCCTTTTTTTTTCATTCATATTCTGATTGAAACAAATTTGGAAGAAAACAGGGACAACCCTGTCGGTAAAAAACTAAACCAGGTCTTATTTTAATCCACGTACAAGAGGACGTTCCAGTTCCCGTGCTAAGAGGGATCTTGCGACACAAAATTAAAAAAGGGAGAGTAAGGCGGGAAACAAGAGAAAAGCCGAAATGGCTGATAAATTTTTCTTCTTTTAAAATACACATAAGTCATAACAAATTAATATATCATCAGAACGTAAATTAGCTGCTAGCTGCCTCCACTTTGTCCCAAAAAAATGGACTAATGTCCGTTACATGGCTACCACAAACGATTATTTCAATAGTCATCAAATCACCAATTTTCACTAATCGGGTCATGTGTAAACTGGATGTAAAACACACACCATTAGCTTTAAACTTGAAGTGTTTAAGCTATATGCTCATATGATCAGGTTGATAGTTATTAAACCTTTAATGAATCATACAGCTTTCTTGGTGCAGTTCAGTTTAGGTGTTGTTCCTCTTTCCCACGCCCTTCCAGGGGAGTGGGAGAGATTTCAGATTTGGTCGTGGACCTCGCCTCTGACTCATCATCTCGCATCTCAGAGTGGGAGAAAATCCTGGTAGATCGCCTGTGCGCCTGTTTGTGGCCTAAGACTGCACCTCTGGCTCGTTTTGGGTGTGCTCCCAACCTGTCCCCAGTCCTATCTGGCTGAACTCTATTCAAATACATAGTTGTAGAGTTAAATAAGCTAATTCTTCTTGATCAATCTGGTAAATTCCCTGCCCTTCCTGGGAGAAGATTCTCCTTCATGTGGGCATCCCTGAGTTTCTTTTTTTGTCCTGCAATCAGTTTCTTCTTTTAGGAGTTTTTCCTTACCAGAAAGGACAGGGATAACCAGTTTTATTTAGTCTACTAAGTTAGTTTAGCAATCTGCCATTGTTTATATTTTATGACCGACCTTCTGCTTCTGTACAATTACCGGCATGAAGCCTAATGAGGCCATTTTTTTTCTGTAATATTGGGCTAAATAAATAAAATTGAATTGAACTGAATTTCCTTCATTTGTTTCTGGGATTAAAACGAGACTTTGAGAGGATGCACAGAAAACATTTAGCTAGTAAGTCTGCTCTCTGTTCACGCTAATGTTAGCTTAGCTTATCTAGACAATGATCCCTCTTCAGCGTTATCATACTGAGTCACAAAGTGGATTCCTCTTCAGGCGCTTATACATCACTGTAGTACGATGGAACACAATTCTGCCTTGCAGATAATGCATTGGACAAGTTTGTCTTTTTTTAATTTATTTTTTATGTTTCAGTTAGAGTTGTACATAGATTTATCAAATATTTCCTCTGAGTGATTTAACTTCTCTATCTTTAATCTTTCTGTCTCAATTGCTTGATGTCATGTACACATCATATATCAACAAACAGGTGCCAACCCCGAGATGAGGGTTATGAGTAGGGCTGGGAATCTCAGTGTAACTCACGATACGATCCGATTCACGATACATGGCTCACGATATCGATGTATCTCCATATGGCAAACATTGCAATAATCATTATATTACCTTGGTAATCTACGATATACAAAATATTTTTATTTTCTGCAAAAAATGTAAAACACGATGTGTTATTCAACGCCCTTTCCAACATTAGAATGAAAATAAAAATTAATATGAATGTTTCTTCACAATAATAACATATATTTTAAGGAAAACATTTTTAAAAAAAAGCTCCAGTTGAGAGCTAAATGGCCATCTCACTTAAAAGAACAAAAATGTGGGAAAAAAAAATCACGATGCTGCATTTGAAATCATTTTCCATTTTATGACAGATAATTTATTGTTATTGAGGCATAATATTAATGTCCAGCCTGTTAATCGTTGTTTATTGTTCATTATTTTACAGTATTTGTTTCCATTTCATTTCATCTCATTTTTATTATATCTTCCTGCACTTTTCTTTGATAAACAAGACTTAAGTCACGTGCTCTACGTGTATGTACCGCTAGCATACTCACCTGTTGGATCAATAATGACGCTAGACGTTTCATTTGGACGGTCAGACGCTGCGCACCTCTCCGCAGGAATTTGATGTATTTTAGCGCGGTGTTTAGACATTACGGATGTTACTGCCCTTACAGTCCATGTTTGTTACATTAGTCTGCATCTACTTTAGAAAAATACAGACGGAGCTTGGAGCTGTTCGCTCGCGGCCGCTCTGCAGCCTGTGTGGGAGCGCACGAGGAGGCTCGCCCCTCCCCTCTGCATACGCAGAAGCAGCGGGAAGGATAGAGAAGATCACGCTGTAGCCGGATTAATACTAGGATTTAAAACTTTTGAGACATTTAGGCAAAAAACTATTGGTCCAGTAAAAATTGATTAAGTTTCCAACGGCATCTTCACATTTCACTGTTGTTCTCACGTAAAGCGCCCCCTGGTGGACTTTTTTCGCTATTATTTTAAGAAACCGATTCAGGTAAATATCGCGATAGTTCGCCATACCGATATCTTGTCCCAGCTCTAGTTATGACAAGCTGAGATACAGCAGGAACTTGAAAAAAACCCATCATCAACCATTACAAATTTACGTAAGTGATAAATTTGTAGACTTCATTTGATGAGGGGATGCCCTGAGTTAGCTATAAAAGGAGGATTTCGACTGAGGGCCTTCAGAGAAGAGACTGATTTTAACATTCTGTCTGTTCTCCTTGTGCAAATAAAATCTGATTTATGAAATGATAGTCTTCCTTTCAGAGAAATGTTTCAGATTGTTCAAACCAAACAGTTTCCCACTTTCAAGCTCCGTTGGCATGTTGTTATGGTACAGAGTCTTCCTAGAACTTCCTGTGACATCACTATTGATCCGGATTAGCACTACTGCGCATGTGTGTTAAAGACAACGGCACCGTCATTTTGAGATTAAAAAAAAAAAGACAATTAATCGACTAATAAATTAGTCATCGACTAGTTTAATATTTGGTGTAGACACAACTAATCGACTAAACTTGGCAGCCCAAGTCCGTTACATTTTATCCTCCTCAGAGTTCAAACGCCTGCAGGAAGGCTAAAATCATGGCTGCCGTCTGGCAGAAAATAAGCAAATGAGTTTGCACATTTGAAGAGAAAACTGGCCTCCAGCTAGTGGCGAATTAAGGTTTTTTTGTGGCCCAAAGGTCCGTAGTTAAAAAAAAGGTGCTGACAAATGAGAGGAAATGGCTGCTCTGGTGACAGATTAGCCGACTTTCAGGCTAATGTGTCATCGGTCAAGACGAAACTGAGCGCTTTTATGATGTCAACTCAGTGCAATGAAACAAAACTTCTTACCTGTCTAATGAAGAAGTCCCCATGAATCAGGGATACTAGGCCAAAGTTGGTGTACTTGAACACATGGTCCATTAACCACATCATTTTTCGTACCACCTGGAACAAAAATGAAGAACGTATCTGATGAGTCCTGCTTCCCTCCTTTCAGTTCGTTAAAAAAAACCTGCATCACCCCTGTGAGCATTTCTACCCTCATGACCTGTGTTGGTGCAGCTTTGGCTTACTGTCCTTTTTGTGCTAAGAGGATAAACTGGGCCAGGGATGCAGTTGTTGAGGCGGATCATGTCATGTTTGTGCAGTGCAGCATGGCAACTCCAGCACCACAAAACACCAGAGCAAAAAAAAAAAAAAAAAAAAAAAACACTGCAGGCCACAAACAACACAGCTGCCTCATTATAGTTATAAAAATGTTTACCAGCACTGATGATTTTGGGTGCACTCTGACATTCCAAGTTTGTCATATTTTTACGTTTGATGGCGCCAAAGGTTAAGTAGCAACTAAAACACTTAAAATTCTGCAACAGCAGCTGCTTAGTCGCCACACAGAAGTTCAACTCTTGACCTCGTAAATCTGCCCGCAAGAGAAATCCTTGCAGTACTTACCGTGCCTTTGTCTTGCAGGCACATCATGAGTGTGCAAACGTCACCCGTGGATTGGTGGTTGACGATGACCATGGCTGCCTCTTCAGAAATGGGCCGCACATCGTCACCCCATTCTGTGACTGCAAAAGCAAAAAAAATATGCTGTTTGTCACTTTAAGTTTATTAGATTACTCTGATTTATCTCAGTTTTCGATACAAAGACAAATTGTAAAAGTTTGCCCTTTTTTAAATATTCACAAGTGCTTTCTAGGCTTTTCTAAAACATTTTTTTCTTGTTCTAAAATGATCCAAACGCACCAAAAATGTCAAGGAGTCATCTATTTATAGGATATCTATGCTTCTAACAAGAAAAAAAGTCTCTTGCATTAAGGTTAGCCTTTAATTCACATTGACAGAAGAGTGCGGAACATTTCTCTAATGTTTTGTTGGAGAGCAAAGGTTTCCGAGGAAATCGTCTGCCATCTTGAGATATTTCATCCAAAAGAGCAACAGAGTCATAAAAAAATGAAATGACTAAAACTTTATCAGTTTGAAGACAATGAAAGGACCAAAGAAAAAAAAACGTATCTCTTTCTGTATCCACATCAATTCTGTTAAACTGTTTATCTCCCAGTTGGAGTAAAAAAGGGAATAAACAGAAAACAAGTCTTTTCATTTCTCCATAAACAATGAATAGGCACATTTTCACCCAAACAAGGCCAAGAGGCGTGTCTCACTCCTTTACATGTGACATATTTAAAGCATCGTGATTTGGTTAAATTAAAAAAATTAAGAAACAAGTGATAAAAATATAGACAAACCAGAGCGCAGCTACACCTTTACATCCCCATGGATAAGTAGAAGCAAGAAAACTGCAAACGTGCAGAAACATCTGAACCAGCCTAAAAATAATCATTGAGATATTTAGATACATAACTCAGTTTCTATTTCTTTATACCAGAAAGTTAGAATAATGAAACGAGGCGCCTCATTTATGCAGCAACCAACGCTCTCATGTTGTTACATCCAAAGCATAATGTGGAAACATGAATATTTAATGGCCGACTTGATCTCTCAAACAGGACATTGAGTCAGACATAACCAAAACAAAGTAGGTGTCATGAGGTGCTTTTAATATTTGTTGGATTTAGTGACAAACTGTGCACAACTGGGAGGCAAACAGACGCCTACTCATCTCAGCCCCAGCAGGCGAAAGAGCCTGCAGTTCAAGCTAACATGAGAAAGATAAGATAGAAAACAGGAGCTTGTTCATACCAACCCATGAACCCAGCGATCTAAACCTGCGATGAAGGTGTGGACCGACAGTTGAAAGGTCAGAGTTGAGCGAGAAGGAAGTCTAGATTTACGATAATTAATGTGTGTGCCTCTTTCACAAGATAAATGTTAATTTTAGTATTTATAGAGTATAATTTATATTCACTCCCTCAGTTTAGTTAATTAATTCAGTTCATACGAAAACCTCAAGACTGTAAGTTGTAAGGACAAAAGCAAAATTGCTTTCCTGTATAATACCACTCCAACAAAAATTGTTTTTGGCGTGTTCTTGTAGTATTTTTCAAATAATTTTTCAAATTAAGATTAAAACTGTGTTTCTGAGTATTTCTTTATTCAGATTGTCATGGATGAGTTGTTAAAGGCTTACAGTTGTTTTGTACATGCTACAATCGGCAAGCCACAAGCTCCCTGCTCCGCTCCATTCTTCCAGACAAATAGATCCATATGTACGTCTTTGTTTTCTTGACTGACTCAAAACTGTACGGCTAGATAGCTCAGATATTGCTCGCCATTTTTGGTTGCACCACTAATATTAGGTTGAGGTTGTGAGGGGCGGTAAGCTAGCGGTCGAGAGTGTGAAGTAAATTAAAGGGATCATGGGACATGAGAAGAGGCTTATTCCCTCCCAACAGACTGGCAAATTTCTGAGGAACTCTTACCGCTCTGTAGAAACTATACTTTTATCATCTTGACCAAAAACAGCATTATCATAATTAAAACCACTGGTAACTCATATTTTGTAATTAAGATTAGTCTGTATGATAAAGTGCTACCTCTTAAGGCAACAAATTAAAGGATAATAATTTATCCCTTTAAAATAAATAAAACAGTGAAACAAAATATGTTTTTAGGGATGAAGTGAAGAAAAGTGCAGCTAGTCTGTTGTTGGCAGCAGCCAATCCTGTTTTCACTGCTCTTTTCTGCTGAATTTTAATGTCATAAATGAATGAAGAAGCACATTTATTTAGTGACTATGTGATAAAAATGTAAGAAAATAATTTTAAAGGAATTTCAACAACTTAAAGTCATATACAACATGAACCCCCCCTGCTAATGTGATGATACTGCAAGGTGACATTTTGCCACAGATATAATTTTTAACCTCGTACAAGTCCTTTAGCTATCTGAATATCTACTCACAGCCTTGTCTGCTTGTACTTAATAGTCCCTCCCTGCATTATTGCTAATATTTTAGGATTCAAGAAAGAAAATCTCTATATTGTTTACTGGCTTGCCCTTGTAGCTTTGCAAAGCAACATTTATCATGATAAAAATCTAATTAAAATCTGACATCATAGATGCTGTTCTTTACCCCATTCTATCTAAAAATTATGTTGAACTTATTAACCAAAACTGAAAAAAATTGCTTGTTTTTTTTCTTTTTTTGGTTTAATTTATTTCAATTTAATTAACAAAATTAGAGTAGTCTATTTTTTACAGTTACATACAGGCTTAAAATGTCATCTCTTTATGGTAAAATGAATTATTATTTTGCAAAAAAGAAACTGATTAGACAAAATCTATCCGTAGGACTGGTTTTAAAGTATTTGAATAACTCAAAATAAAAATAAATGTAATAATTTATGATAAATACTGCAACATATAATTTTAAATAAATGAACCTTAGATACATTTCCATTAACCTATTTCATTTTAGTCAATAAATTATTGTGGAGTTAATCAATATCTCATTAAATTTGCCTCTTGGGAGAAAAAAAAACAAGCAAACATTTTTATTCTCCAAACTACTCCAAATATGTCTAGCCATATATTCAGATGATAGAGTTGTAAGAACTCTCGCCAACATCAAATCTTTGCAAAAAGATCTGGTAAGAAACAAGGCACGGGAATGTTCAAATTGGGCCTTAATTTCACCTTCAGTCCCCTTAAGAAGAAGTAAATCCTCCAGGGAGTAGGAATCCAGAGCAAGCTTTGGAAAAAAAAAATCTAAAAAAAATGACACATCTGTGACACTCGGACTGGGGTGTGTAGGATGTCCGCACCCTGAAGGCAATGTCATTTCATATGGAGCACGCCTTCATGCTTTCTGTTCTCCACCGTTGCAGGAGAAGAGCAGAAATGATATCACAAAGATGGGTCATCTGTCAGATAGGATACATTAGGGAAATTGTCTTTGAGAAATGACACAGTTTGTGCAGCAGGATGACGGCTATGCTGCTGGCACACTGTTTAATCCTGTATCTGTGGTCAGCTAAACGGTGTACTGCTGACCTTGCCACTCATGCCTTCATTCTCCAGGAAAGCGAAAATCAACTTGGAGAGGTGTAACGATTTACAAAGAGAGAATCTGAAGCTCCTTGTGGTTTTAGAATAATCCTAATCTGAAAAGACATTGTTCAGGACAATGGTCTCTGCAAGGGAGAAATAAAAAAAAACAAGATTGTGTGTGAAGTAATCATAATAAAATCAAGACTTCGGGCAAGAATTAGGCTTTTACAGACATAATACTCATTATAGACAAATTGTTTGTGGTCTGGAAGTCTATCCAGGCATGACAAGAAATAAGAAAGCACTAGTGTTAATTTATAAACTATGACACCACTTCTTTCCTTCCTTCCTTCCTTTGAATGTAGAAGCAAAGAGCCTCAAAATGGTTTTTATTTGTTGTCATGTTCAACCAATTACATCTGTGGTCTCTCTGTAAGTATAAATAAGACAAACAAGGATCCATGACGCAACGTCTGCTATGATCAAACGGCTGTTAAATGGTTTTAGGTGAAACGCCTGAGTCATACGCATCAAAAACACAAAAACTGAAAAGCGTGGCACTTCATATATTAGTCTCAACTGGATTAAGAAAATAACTGAAGACACAGAAAAAAACGGGGATATAAAGAAAGATATATATCAATAATTGCTTCCAAAATGTAGATGGTTTGGATGTGCAAAAAGCTTCACATCAAAAGGAAGAGATGAAACAATATTCAATACTAAATAAATGCCCAAAAAATACTTTTTGTCATCTGGACCCCATAAACTAGCACAAGGATTAAGGACGAAGGGAAACAGGGGTTAATTGGTACCAATGGTCCCGCCCACAGCTCAGAGACAAATTTATAATGAACTACTGTCACTCTGCAGAAACTATGTCCCAGAAAATTACATTTTTTTTTATTTTAGTAAAAAAAAAAAAAAAGAGTAATTTTAATTACAAGATCACTTTTAAAATAGCTCAAAAGATTATCGTAGTGAGTCACAATATTTACTCTGCAAAATCGTAAGCATATCTCCAGTGATAAGCCTTGAGCAAAACCATATCAAATTGGCAAACACATCAGACAAAAACAAAATAAGTAAATGTAAACACTGCCAAGAGTTTCTCAGAAACTTCTCCCTTGGAAGTTCAATTCTGGTCTAAAAAACAGACAAGTCTGCAAAGATAAAGTGCTTAAAATTTGATCAACACAACAAGCCAGAGCTCTTTTTATTTTTTTTTTTTTGCCAGATAAAAAAAGAGCTCTTTGCAGCTGGGATCTGACAGCACATGAACATGCTAGACGTAATTAGCTCAGGGCCTTCTATGTGAAGACCTCCTACAATAATTGCAGGAAGAATGTTACCGGGTTAAAATTAAAAGCGAGCCAATTCACTGACCTCATTTCTGAGCTTATGATTTGATGCTAACTGTTTGAAATCCACGCTTATTTTAGCCATTGCGTAAGAGCAACACGGTACTCTGCTGCCCGCCGCAGAGATCCGAGTGTATCTGGACGCCGGGGAATTCAACATCAGCGTCCACTTTCCAGGAACAAAAGAGATGGTAATTCCCATTCATGCTATCACCGTCTCATCTGAACATGAGCTGCACGGCCATTAGGCCAAGATCTTCTCTTGTATTACAAGACAAGTCCATGTCAGTCCCCCCCCCACTGTTAATATGCGTTCATGCTCTAAACACATTAAACATTTACAGTCCGTCCCACATCAAAGCGAGCTCTCCATAAATAACAGCTCTTGAAAGTGCATGAAGCTGCTGCTGAAACAGCAGTTTTCCAAGCATGTTTTTGGCATTGTTCAGTGATTCATAAACAGGATTCTGACAGGCAGAGAAATGACTCAAAATATCTGACATTCAATCCGGATATGAAGATGACAACAACACCAACTATGACAGGGGTCTTCTGCTAGAGTAATTCCAAAAGAGTACAGATGTGTCTCACAGCTAAAGTCAACTTAAAGGAACATAATGGAAATGGAACATACAATTGTCGTGCATGTACCATGAAGTGTAGTAAGGATAAAGTTACACAAGCTTGTAACGTATGAGCGATACTGTTGTCCGGTGCTCTTACGCCACACTCTAGTCATTAGTAAGGGATGCATACTGGTTCTTCCCTCACTGCAAGTAAATACTACATGCATGGGGTGCACTGGTGATACGGAAGTACCCGTAGGATGTCCACACAAACTCATTATCCAATTTCCTAATTTCCAACAGACAGATTGCATAAAAGGAGGAGACAACAGGTGCACATTTATCACTTGAATGGGACTCACGGGCCTTCTGTGCAGTCCGCAAGATTTGGGAGGGTTTATGGAATTAAAAATCTGTATGACTTGCCCCCATTGAATTTATTTAGAGAACAGGATTGAGCGGCCGCTTGTTGCAAACAGGAAGTACCCACTGGTCCCAAGAAGCTAAAATCCCATAGACTTCTACTGAGAACTAACAACTATTGCTCAGTCAGAATAACCATTCTTGCTCTTCTATGTTTTTACTTATCGTATTTTTTTAAACATATTTTAGCTACAGTGCAAGTTATTCAAGTTACAAACGGACCAATCGGACAACTCAATGAAAATAGGTGGCCTTGAGTAGAATGTTCAAAGCATTTCATTGACAGATTCTCTTGACAGTGGAAGGGGTGTGGCTTTTTAACATGCTTGCTGCTGACTGGAGAGAGCGGTTGCCGTAGAAATGTAGACTAAAGCTGTGACGTCTCATGGGTGTATCTCACCTCTGCTCAACAGAAGTCAGGACACGCTTAGGCAACCCCACGGCCACAGGGAGTTAAGAAAATAGATGGAAGTTCAGGACAAACACACTTGCTTGATTGGATTTGTATTCAACCCACTAATCAAGTCACTGAAAACGTCACATGGCCAAAGCTGAGCCCCTGATTGGTAGATGCGGCGCTGCGACCTTGTCAAAATTCAGATATCTGAACTTTGGCCGCACCGTCCAATTTTCACCGTACTTCTCAAATTGCACTGATGCCAGACCGCAGGGTCCGTCGCTCAAATCGTGCCACAGAACCGCAGATCGCATCTGTACCATTGACTTAACATTGAAACTGTCCGACTTTTCCGTGCGAATTGCGCTCGGTGTGAACACAGCTTAAGATCAACACGGACCATCACGGCTTACTGAAGACATCTGTTTCCAATATGACGACGGACAAATCGCGAAAAAATGGCAACTAAATTGACTTCATTTGGTTGGAACCGGAAGTAAGTCATTTTCTATGGGTGACATCACACTGGTTCTGTCCAGTTCTCTATATACAGCCAATGCTTCCTCTTTATTGACCCATACCTGTTCTATAAGGATTTACTAAACCTGTCCCCAGGCCAGTAGAAAAAAATGTGCATAAAAAATGATAAATGTATTCCTTGGGGATATGAATAAAGTTCAATTCAATGAACACTTTCACTTTCACACTGAGTGATCTACAATCTTAAAATCTTATGTGGGTCACCTGCGTGCTCCGTACAGACAGTTGTGATAAAGATAATATTTGATTCGATTCACAATTTAATTTACAATTTGATCCAGTTCAATTCAATTTAAATCATTCTCTGGTAACAATTGCATAAGGGTTTTCACTTGTTTACAAAAATATTAAGAAATTCAAAGGACATTTAGGTAAAATGTGCTTCCTTTTTTGTTATTGTTGACAGATTACAAGCCAACAACAACACAATTTCACAACAACAACAGTATATGTAAAGTGGCATTAAAAGAAAATCGGTCCAATTCCAAAATATTATCTCATCTTACAAGACAAAATCAATTCAAATTGATTAAATCTGTTCATCTCAGTAAATAATCTAGAATGAAAACGTGCAGCTCTTATTTCAGGACTGTCAAGAAAACATCAAACGTGAGCGGAAGAACACATCCCCGTTCAGATGTTTAATTCAATCAGCCGATGACGCTTCTGTAAAAAAAAAAAAAAAAAAGCAAAGTCCAGCCTGAGTGGCAGACGATCGTGTTTCAATGTACTTCAGCTCACACAACCCAACACCCACTAATCCTGCATCTGATTACATCTGTGCCATGAACACTCACAAACAATACAAGCACAG